>VWZD01003831.1:1878-75537 GCA_013396695.1 Sakesphorus luctuosus | reverse complement strand
CCTTGCGGCGGGCCGGGGCCAGGCCGGGGAGCTGTGCTCGGGGGGCGGGACGGGAACGGGACCCGCGCGGGGTAGTCCCTACCCCGCCAGGGCTTCGCTGCGCCCGGGGGAGGCTCCTCCGGACGGTGCCGCCGACTGGAGGCTTTGCGTCCCGTGAAGTCTGGGGCGCTTCTCCATCCCACTGCATTTGGTCTCGTTAAGGTATTTTAAAAGAGCCGAAGTTATTGTGGCCCCTTACACTGCCCCCGGAGCCGCCTCGTGGCGAGCACTTGCGAGGCACCGTGGGGCCCTTCCTGGCCAGCCTGGCTCCAGGCACGGCTTACTGCCCCAAGTGGGTTCTTGTACCGGGTGACGTGGTGTGGACACACAGTCTGTGGCCGCACCAGGGCTGGGCTCAGCAGAGCGGTCTGTCAGTACAATTTTGGGAAACAGTTGCATCTCCTTTCCTTATTGCAAGTCTGGGTACCAGAGATGTTTCTGTGATTCCAGGCTGTTGTTTCTGGCCTAAAAGCTTGACAGTAGATCAGGAGGGAGAGATCACGCTGATGAGCCCAAGTTGGCCAAAATAAATGTCATCTTATTGAGTACAGAATTTGGTGTTGTATGAAGTAGAAGAATTAAACCAAGCATTAAAAAGAATGGTAGTGACTTCAAATAACCTTTTCTAAGTGTCTGTACAGCAGCTTCTGTTTGAACATCTCCGTAACAGAAATGCTTTTGACCTGGGTTTATTTAGTTTTCTATAATGAGTAAGGACCCTTTCCCAGGACCAATTTTCAAAAAAAAAAACCAAAACCAAGTGCAAAGACTTCAGCAAAGATCAGTAATAATATAATTATTTCTTTAATTTTTGTGTAACTTTAAGTAGTTTCGTAATGGAAGGTGGCTTCGATGAACATGCTTCATTTGACCTAAGTCAGCTCGTGGAAGAGTTCAGTTTACATTCTTGCTGATAAGTTTGTGGATGTCTCCTCAATGGAAATAAAATGTTACTTGAGCAGGCTTAGAGTAAAATCTGTTTGCCTGTAATCCGGAGTAATTAATTAGGGTCAAGTTGGGAAATGCGACTGGAGTAGTAATTGCTCATAACAGTGCTGCCTTGACTGAAATGTAAGAAGCATGTAATTAATTCTTACCTTTAACTGGCTAAGTTCTCTGTAGCACTTTCTTTTACTGTAGTTCCTGGATGACCTCGGCAATGATACTGACCTAAATTCTCCCCCTTGGCCAGGGAAGGAGAGCACGATCCCTAATTTGGTTGTAGGCGGTGATAATGTGCTGTAACCGCACGTTTTCTTTGTAACTGCACCTGTAGAAGCTCAGCATTGTGTGTAGCTGTAACTGACCAGAATTTGACTGGAGCTCACAGTGGCTGTCCCAGCGTTTGTTCCCTCTGTCCTGCACACGTGTGAGCGATTCATTGTGAACTGAACTGGAGAGGGTCCGGGGCAGGGCGAGCATTCACTGCTCAGCCCTGCAGGTGAGTGTTAGCAGTGTTTGTGCTGCAGCCCTGTGTGGATGCAGTGGGGTTTGTTAAATCTAAGAAAAAAGAAAAGGTGAATATCCTTTGGGATTTACTTTGGTGCATCATATTAAGAAGTCTTATGAATTGTTTATGAGAGTTCATTGAACAAGTCTACTCCTTTATTTTTTGCTTCATTTTATTCCTTATCTTCATACTTCTGTTCCTTGCCTGCCTGTAGGTTTGCTTTGAGTCCTTGCGCTTCCTCGGCAGAAAAATACCTTTTTCAGGTAAGAAATGGTGACTTGGAGCTCTCGATCTGTCTTTGCTGTCAAAATGCTAGTAGCTACATGGCCTGTGTATTTCAGAAAACCTTTTTGGAACCGCAGGGATGTGATTTTCAGGTGTTTTGTGCCTGCAGGCCCCAGGCTCAGTGAGTGTCCGTCTGTGTGGTATGTGTTACGTCCATGCGGGCAATAATGCCTGTTGGAGCAGGAGCACTTCTTATGAGGCTTACTAGTCTGTTGACATGCCTTTGTGTGTTTCTATGGGGCTGCTTGAGGTAGAGGGGACACACCATGGAGTAACCTGTGGTTTTGCCTGCATGACCATGGAGATGATAAGAAGAAGTGGGATGGCAAGCCCACCTGTGGCCCAGCACACAGGTTGCATGAGTGAGAGCAGGAACTGCTGCCACTGGAGAACCCTCAGCCATCAGTGCCACTCCAGCCTCCAGACACAACAGGAGGGCTGGTGTTACTTCTGATCTTCTTGAAGGAACCTGCAACTCATATTTACAGGAAATGAGGAACGAGTGCGGTGACCAGAACTAGAAGGGCCCTGCCTGCAGCCAGGTGGGCAGCCGGATCTCTGGACCGTGTGGATCCGATGGCCTGGCACGCAGGAGTGTAGGGCTTTAGCTGACACTGTAGCACAGTGTGTCCTGGTGCCATCAAGGTCTGTAGGGGTGGAATCCATCTGTGTTTCTGGGGTGACATGGAGATCCCAGCAGTGACTGTACTGGAAGCTGAAATGAGCCTGACTGTGAATGAATGCCAAAAACACCCCCTTGTGACTGGCCCACAGGCCCTGTCTATCCTTGGCATAGATTACCTCAAGAGAGGGTATTTCAGAGACCCAGAAGGGCACCACTGGGCTTTTAGGGTCGCTGCTGTAGAGACAGAGGAAATGAGACAGTTGTGTAGCTTGCCTGGTCTCTCAGAGGACCCCTCTGCTGTGGGACTGCTGGGGGCTGGAGAACAAAGTTTACTGGATGCCACCACAGCAGTGCAATGTCAGCACTACTGCATGGACTGGGGCTCTGTGACCCCCATACACGAGATTATTTGTGAACTCCAGAGCCAGGAGCTGGTCAGCAAGGCTCACTCATCCTTTAATAGCCCTACATGGCCAGTGTTTAAGTCCAGTGGAGAGTGGAGGGTGACAGTCAAGTGCTGCTGTGCCGGACATGCTGGAGCTCCAGTATGAGCTGTAGTCCAAGGCAGCCAAGTGGTGCCACCACTGACATTGCCAATGCCTTTTTCTCCATTCCATTGGCAGCAGAGTGCAAGCCACAGTTTGCTTTCACCTGGAGGGGTATGCAGTACACCTGGAATCGACTGCCCCAGGGGTGGAAACACAGTCCCACCATTTGCCATGGACTGATCCAGACTGCACTGGAAAAGGGTGAGGCTCCAGAACATCTACAGTACATCAGTGACCTCATTGTATGGGGGAATACAGCAGGGGAAGTTTTTGAGAAAGGAGAGAAGATAATCCAAATCCTTCTGAAGGCCAGTTTTGCCATGAAACAAAGTAAGGTCAAGGGACCTGCCTAGGAAATCCAGTTTCTAAGAGTGGAAATGGCACAATGGACATCATCAGATTGCAGTGGATGTGGTCATCGAAATGGCAGCTCTGCCCCACTGACCAGCAGGAAGGAAACACAGGCTTCCCTGGGGGCTGTGGGTGTTTGGAGGATGCGTGTTCCAGATTACAGATTGTCAGGCCTCTCTGTCTGGGGACCTGGAAGAAGAACAGTTTTAGGTGGGGTCCTGAACAACAGCAAGCTTTTGAACAAGATAAACAGGAGATTGCCTATGCAGTAGCCCTTGGGCCAGACAGGACAGGAAAAATGTGCTCTACTCTGTAGCTGGGGAGAATGGTCCTTCCTGGAGTTTGTGGCAAAAAGTACCCAGGGAGACTGAGGATGACCCTGGATACAAAGATACAGCGCCTGTCACACCCCAGCTGAGAAAGAGATGCTGGCAGCCTGTGGAGGGGTTTGAGCTGCTTCCCAAGTGACTGGCACCAAGGCCCAGCTCTNCCAGCAGGAAGGAAACACAGGCTTCCCTGGGTGCTGTGGGTGTTTGGAGGATGCGTGTTCCAGATTACAGATTGTCAGGCCTCTCTGTCTGGGGACCTGGAAGAAGAACAGTTTTAGGTGGGGTCCTGAACAACAGCAAGCTTTTGAACAAGATAAACAGGAGATTGCCTATGCAGTAGCCCTTGGGCCAGACAGGACAGGAAAAATGTGCTCTACTCTGTAGCTGGGGAGAATGGTCCTTCCTGGAGTTTGTGGCAAAAAGTACCCAGGGAGACTGAGGATGACCCTGGATACAAAGATACAGCGCCTGTCACACCCCAGCTGAGAAAGAGATGCTGGCAGCCTGTGGAGGGGTTTGAGCTGCTTCCCAAGTGACTGGCACCAAGGCCCAGCTCTTCCTGGCACCCTGACTGCCAGTGCTGGGCTGTATGTTCAGAGGGAAAGCCCCTTGGCTGCTGACTGGCACTGCCACTGTGCCAGAGCTGCCATGGCCGAGGAGGGGGCATTGCTACAGGGAACCAGTCCTGAGCTGATGCAACTTTAACCAGATGGCAGCACACCTGCCCTCCAGCCCTGGAAGACTGCTGGGATGGGTAGAACCCACCACCATGGAGAGGTGAACTCAGCAGCTGTCTTGGAGGGACGGCCATTGACTGTGGAAGTGATACCTGTGCCTGTGTGTGTATGTGTGTGTATTGAGAAGGTGTAGGATTCGGGCATGGTGGGGATGGTATAGAATAAGGCCCTGGATCTGGCCAGGGCAGGGTTAATTTTTGCAGTAACCAGAAGGGGGCATGGCCAGGACCTGGAGGTTATTCCATACCACTTCACTGTTACGTTCCCTCCTGGGTCTGAGTGGCTGTGATAGGTCTCTGCACTGAGCCTTCACATGGGAATTGCTCACCTCTCCTGTATGCTTTTGTTATGAATATTGTTGCTGTTACTGTTCCTTATGTCCTTGCTGTTTCCAGTATATTGTTCCTATCTCGACCTGTGATCTTCGCCTCTTGTGCCTCGGATTGTCTCCAGCCACTGCAGGGGAGGGGGAAGTGAGTGATCTCAGCATGGCTGGGAGAGGTTTCAGTGGACACAGGGAGTTGGAGAACACCATTCCTAAACCATGACGGGTTCTGTACAGCCTCAGTTCAGGTGGAAATCGGGAGAAACGGCATTGGAGTGTCTGATCTGCAGCCTGACTTGAGCCTATGGCCTGTGCCACTCCTGCAGTGCCAAGAAGCCTGTGTGTATTGACAGCAATTGGATTTGTGGATGAAGAGACTGCTCTGGAGAAACTCTTTCAGTTCATTTCTTGTATGAGCAAAACAGCTCCTTCTGCCACGTGGTGAATGTAGTTTATCCAGCTGAGGTGGTTGTTGTTAACAGGAGAGGACTGCTTAGTTAATGGGTAGTTAGTTAATACTCCAATCCCTGGTGTACCAAAGTAGGAGTAATGATAGTTACTGGTGACTTCTGTTTGACAAAGGATAAATAAATGATGGAGAAATTTGATGTGGATATGCAGAGAGAGTATCTGTGTGTCTGTGAGAGTCTCTTCAGTTTCTCTCTAATCTGGCTCACAGTAGCCTGCTGACCTGTAATGAAATATTTGCATTAAATTAATATTCTAGAGGTGTTACTCTATTATTGGGATATCATTAACTGTAAAGAAAATATTTTTCTGAGCTATGAACTACTTTTAGTCTCAGAATTCACATGACTTGTATTTTTCCTTCCCTGTAGTTGTACATCAGTGATTGGAATGTTTGTGGCTACGTAACAAGTTTCTTCTAGGTGAGTATAAGCATAGATACTTGTTTTTGTTGATTGTAGTTTTTCTTTCAGCTTTTGAAGTTTTGCTTTAAAATTGAGAGTTTAATTCTTGCAGAGGTGGTGTGAATAATATTTATCTACATTAAATTCTTACATTCTTAAAGACTGTGCATTTTCAGTTTGAGGGAAAATGGCAGTCTCAGTAAAGTAGGTTTCCCCTAGTGTTGCTTTATTTAGGAAAAACCTGCATTATTTCATGTGACTCCAACCTTTTTCCAAAATGTTTTTGCTTGTTCAGTGTTTAGGAATGTTTGTCTTTTACCTTCAGTATTTTAGAGGGAAAAAAGGGGAGACCAGAACAGCTAAACAGGACATGATCAAATGACTGAAAACAATTGTTTTCACTAATGAGTAGTTATTTCTTTAGTTGCACTTGGTAATTCAAATAGATTTTATTATAGAAAATATATTTACTTTTCTGCTAAGTTACTCCTATTCATACTTTCTGCTTCCATGTTGGTCTGCTGCAGTTTCACCACCAGTTTGCACTGAGAGCACGGTTGCATGAAGTGTTGCTGAGGGCATGAAAATGATGTTCTCTGTCCTGCAATCGTGGGCAGAGTGTGAGATCTGCTCTGGGGAGGGTCCCTCTAATGCCTTCTCACTCAGTTTTGTCACTGAGTACTTCATGAAGATCTTGGATTCTGACTGAGGAGGAGAGCAAATGTATATTTTTACTCGTGTCAGTTCTGTTTATTTATATGTATAAACTAGAGGAGAAGTAGGAGCCTGAAATCCAGCATCTTACACTTTGTGGGAATGTTTCAGTGTACAATATTCTTACTATGGAAACGTTAAGTGGAGTTCAGGAGCCACTTTCAGTGTTGGGGGCTTAGAGTTTGCCTGTGTAGTTGTTAATTGAATCTGTGAAGCTTTTAAAGTAAGAAATGAGTCCTGGTGAAGGTCTAGTTAAGGATTCTACGTTATGCAAATAAGAACTGCTTATAGGCCAGTGTCTGGTTGAAATGTGTCTGTTGAGGAGAAAAAGGAAGGTGGTGCAGGATTCCTTGGAATTTGTTGAAGTGTCAGAAGGTCTTCTTGTTTGGGTTGAATCGTTCCTGTTTCTTCTCCTGTTGCATTAAAAAAAACAATTCCAACTCCAAAAACTTGACTAGAAATCTGAGACATTGTGGTTTGAAATACCAGAGTGAAGAGCATCACCTGGACCTTAGTCCTAAATCCTGGCTGTGACCTGGCACAGACAGCACAGGCAGAAGTGTGGCCAGCCTGGGATGGACAGCTGGCACACAAGCTGTTTTTGGGGTAGTAGTTTTGGCAGGTTTTGTCTGGTGTTGTGTGGGGTGGAATCCAGTGAGGCACAGTCCATGGTGGCAGTGGTGCTGTGGGCACAGCCTGGGAGGCAGAGATGTTTTTGTCTGCAGGCAGTAAAGTCTGTTGCAATCAACTTCCCAAGTCAGTGCCAACACGGTTTAAGTCGTGTGTGTTTGTGAGACTTGCATTTAGTGTTCATAAGATGCCGTGGGGCTTGTATGATATAAATGCTGTCCTAAACACTGATTTGCAGTCTGCCATCACAGCTTTTCCCACCTGCAGCTGAGCAGTTCAGCTCAGCACAGCTGTGGTGTCACCCACCTGCAGGGTGTGCTGATTGTAGGGGTGAGTGAACTGGGTGAGGCTTCCACTGCTTTGCCACTGGCAGACACGTGGGGCTGGTGTTGTGTGTGCAGATGATGGAAGTAAAGGGTCAAAGCTAGCTATTGCAGAGTGAAAAATCCCTGATGTGCAGTGTGGATGGACTTAGTCCTTGGCAGTTTCACCCTGGGCATTAGGTGTGCCAGCCAGTCTGGAACAGTGGAGAGGGTGGTTGAGGCAGCTCAGGCTTTGTAGGAATCAACTGTAAATGTGTTTTGTCCCAGAAGGAAACAGAACAAGATTGTGTTGCTTGTGTAGGGATGGCAGTGCTGCCTGTAGTGCCCAGGGCAGTTCCACGTGTGCTGCATCTCCAGGGAACACAGCACAGTCTCTGGCTGGTTGGTTTTACTTTGTGGTGTTGCCAGTGCTTTGTATTCCCTGTCCTGCCATGTGGTCCTGCTGAGTCCCCACTGGGGTACTGAGTGCCCCACAGGAGCTGGACAGCTGGCTGACAGTCCAGAATAAAACTGACATTTGCAATGCAAAGTAGTACTATATTTATGCAAACTGTTCAAGTTTACAGTTCTCCTATATCAGGTCAGAGAACTATGTTTTTTCTCTGTTGTGTCCTTCTGGCAGAGAGAGGGAAATACCCGGGTTTGTTGTGGATGCACAAAAGAATGAAGGAGATACGAGACTGAATTGTGGGAGGGAACTGCTTTTCTTCTGAGCTGCTTATGAACCACTGCATTGAGACAATACAAAATTTGAAAGTGTGGCTGATTTCAAGGCAGAGGTTTTGGTATGTTACTACATAAGGAATGTTTTAATCACTCAGCAGGAATTTGGAAAACAGTCTTTGCCAGGGTAGGTGTGGGTTGTAAAAGGCTGCAGTGATTGTGCAGTTTCCAGAGGGAAGACAGTAGGGGCTGTTATTAATGAGAGTTTGCCATAACTCCTTGGGTTTGCTCTGTCTGATAAGATGAAACATTTCTTCAGTATCAAGTGGAAGCCTCTTCTGTTGGAATTTGGTGATATGCCAAGTTTGGGGCTCAGCATTGACAGCCTAAGGCTGGAGAGAGTAAGAACAGCTACAGGTGAAGGTGCACAGGACCTGCACTGTTAGCAGAGCTGAAAGCTTGTTGTAGAAGTCAGAAATTGTGGTCCCAGAAGGGATCACTATTAGTGTAAGCCTGTTCTCCTCTGCGTTGCCCTGAGATAAATGTGCCTTCCTGATTGGTACCTGTAAGTGTCTGAATATTTGAATAGTCTTCAGAAGTTAAATTCCCTCCTGGTGGCTTTGATGAGGAAGAAAAGGCTGCCCCTTTTAAACAACGTGCACTTCCAGTGATGTAGATTTAGAAACATTTCGCTTCCAGTGATGTAGATTTAGAAACATTTCGCTTCCAGTGATGTAGATTTAGAAACATTTCGCTTCCAGTGATGTAGATTTAGAAACATTTCGCTTCCAGTGATGTAGATTTAGAAACATTTCTGTTGGAAGTAGTGACTTGTCTAAATCCTCAGGTGTTTTTTCCTGAAACAGATACAATCTTTATAGTGAAATAAGTTCTTGAGAAAAGCCATACAGCTCTCAGATAAACCTAGTAACTACTCCTTGTTTAGTTGTGGTGTTGAGCACATAAGAAAAATGTATTCTCAGAGTTAGCAGAGTGGAGAGCCTGCATGTGTCACATTTTAGGTACCAAGTGAGTACAAATTGACTTCTGCAGAAGAAAATTTTAGAGGAGATGTTCTGGTAAAGGATTCTTATTTCCAAGTTGTAGCTCTGACTGTGTCTGGGCATTGTTGGTTACCAGCCTGGTCTGTCGTAGTTCAGGGTTCTGCAGTAGTCCTTGTGGGGAGGAAAGAGGCTGAGACACAAACCCTCAGAGCAGAGGCAGCCCCTGTGTGGGGTGCTCGCCCTCTGGGCAGGAGGCTCTCCCTGTGGCCGAGGCCACACTGGGGCAGCGCTGGTTGGCGCTACCTCTTGGCCTGGTCTGTCAGAGCCACCTGACGGCTCCAGTGAAGGTCGTGTCTCGTGGTTTCAGTCTTGCTCTCAGGCTGTGTGTTTCAAGGTGAAATGGGTTGGATCCTCTGCTGAGTAATCTGTCTCATGGAATGTTCTTCCAGGTGTGTATCTGCCCGAGGAGGCTGTTCTGGCGTCGGCTGCCAGTGGAGGAGCCAGCCTGCTGTCATGGGTGCTGGGCACGGGACTGCCGGGTCATCGTGCACACCAGGGGTGGGGTGGCAGAGACAACCCAGGGCAGCCCAACTTTTGTAACTTGGGAGGGAAGAGGAGGGAAGACCTTGGAGGGGGGGGCAGTGATCTGAGGTTTTTGCCCATAAAGTTTTTTTCTCTCTTTCAACTTTGATCAGCTGCCTTGTAACAAGCTTGGCCAAGTCAGTGAAGTGTGCTATGTGTGTGCTCTGACTAATGTTGGTTAATGGTAGCTGACTGTAGCTGTGTTCAGATTTTTCACAGGATCTCTACATTCTGTAAATGTGATTAAATGGCTTTGGCTGTTTTTTCAGCTTTTCTGTTAGTTGTGATACTTGTATTTTTTTTAAATATTTGACTGAAACTGTAGTAAGACCTTGCTCACCAAAGCTGGTGTTTGTTTATATGAGCCCTGTTGTGTGAGATGCTGTTCCTGGAGTCAGGAGAGGTGTATGTTCCTCTCCAGCCCCAGGCAGGTTTGCTGAGATGAGTCCCTGGGGCCAGATGGTGGCTCTTCCCAAGGAGAACCACTGTGGGAAGCTGCAAGAGTGCACTGCCAGTGCTTTGGGGAGTGTGTTGGTTTGGCATGTCCCTCCGTAGTGAAAAGGAAAAATAAGGGAAAGATACCATGCAGATATCAATTCTTCTGCAAGTGTTAAGTGAAACGTGTCTGTTCCACATTTGGGGACACAAAATTCCGTTGCTAGTCTGAGAAAGGGCTGGTTTAATGATGCAAATCTGCAGAGAAAATAGTGGATATTTGAGGTGTGGGTGGATAAACCACTTAAAAATATACTGTAGCTTTGCACTTGCTGCTTAGATTTCCTTTTTGTTTTAATTACTTCATTCTAATGCAAAATAAACTGTAAAATCCCAACCATCCAAACCTTTTTTTCATTACCTTTCCCAGTTAAAAGTTACGGACTCCCTGCTCCTTAAGAGCGATGGACTCCTGCTCCTTCACATCCATGCTGTGTGAACTCAGCCTATTATCAGATGCTCTGGAAAAGGAACCTTGCCAGTTCTTAGGTGGCCGGAGTGTGTTATCTTTTGGTGTGAGTCACGCTCATGGGCAGTAGCCTTTTCCTCATACCTTGCAGGCTGCCCTGGCAGAGGTGAGGATCAGGCAGTGCTTTAGGGGCAGGCACAGGGGGGCTGTGGGTGGAGCAGCTTCTCGGCGGTGTGGTGGTTGTGTGGAGATGGCTGGGCTGCTGCTGTGGCAGCCCCTGGCGAGTGGCTTGGCTTAAAAAGTGTGGGAAAGGAGCAGCTTCTCCCCTACCACAGAAGCTCTGTGGCTTTCCTGAGGATCATTGGTTTCTGAACTGTGCCTGAACTCAGAGTAGCTCTTCAGTGTTGGTCCTTCCACAGGTGCAATTCAGTCGATGCCATTGCTGGTTGTGCCCTGTGTGAGCTAAAATGCTGCCGGTGTTTCTGGCGTGTCTCCTTGTTCTTGCAGTGTCAGACCAGATGGTCTGTTTTAACTTGCGTCCGTTTTGTCCATCTCTAATTGAATCTTCAAGATACAGGGTGATGATATTGAATAAAACTTACATGTGTTTTTGGATCTTGTGAGCTTGAAGACTACAAGAACAGATGATAATTTGTGTTTTATAATTGTGGGGAGTGACTCACAAAAATTTGGGGCAAACAGCACCTGTCCAGGCTTTCCAGTAAATGTACCTTGAAAGAAATTACTTTGGCAAGATTCCTGAAACTTCTTTTTATCTCTTGGAAACAAATCTTAATGAAGAATATTTTTATTTTCTGGTTAATATGGTGCAGAAGTTGGAGGAAAGCAATGCAAATATGCAAGCAGTATAGACAGTCTTCTAAAATTGGTTAGAGAAACTACATATTTCTAATGTCTTTGAACTCTATTGCACTTGTAGTGATGAAGTGACATAGTGTTGTGGAGTGTTTTCCCATTGTGGTAGCTGTTGAAAGATTGTCACTGTGTTTGTTTTTGCCCACTTCCTGTTTACTGGATCCCTTGTTTTCATCAAAACTGGGAGGGGGGAGAGAATATTATGAAACCTCTGTCTCAGTTGTGAATAAACATTGGGTTGCATGGTTCTTGATTGACCTGGAACTTGGACCAGTGGACAGTGGTTGAACTTCACACATTCATGGTCCAGTAGCTGCCATTTTGAGCACATTTTTGGACACTGTCACTTGGGAACCCTTGTTTAAGAGATATTATTGCCCCCATTACTTTCTGCAAACCAAAATTACAGCAGTCCCTTAACATCTAGTTTCTGGGGATTATAGTGCATAAGCTTTTTTGTGTATGTCTTGATTAGTGATTGATATTTAATTGCATTTTTCAGGGGAATAAAATCAGCAGTGTTGATATTACAAAATGACAAAACATCCTCCGAATAGAAGAGGGATCAACTTTGAGGTGGGAGCCCAGTTGGAAGCCCGTGACAGATTAAAAAACTGGTATTTTTTTTAAAACCATTCATATTATATTAACTTTAAGTCTTTAATATCTTAAACATTTTGTATTCGTACAATATTTAGAGTCCTAGTCGTTGGTTTGTAGGATAGTTAATTTATGAGTTTCTGTAGCAGTGGTTGCAATGGGCGATAGATGTGCCGTGTCGTGCTGGCCCTGGACGAGTGTGCTGGTGCTGTGTCTGGGAATGAGGCTGCTCCAAAATCCAGCTGGACCTCACACTCCTGTTCTCCTGAGCTCACTCTTCAAGTTCTGTGCTGTGCACAGACTACAGAGCAGACACCATGGAACAGTGAATCCTTGGAGTACAAAATACCTGAGGCAGTTTCTCACTGCTTCCTTTCCTGGTGCTGTTGTGAATTCATAGGCCTTAAAGTCTGATGGAATGTTGTGGCCTGTGCTCATGTGAGGGTGGTTGGCTTTAGAATTCAAGAACTGTGTGGGGGAACATTCCACTCCACCGTGTCTGCTCTGGAGTCCGTCTTGCCACCCTCACCTGTGAGGGGGAACAGTTTCCTAGACTAACCACTGCAGTAGGAAGTTGGAAAAAGACCTAGAAGTTATTTGGACTAACTTTGAACTTCCTAACTGTTCATTTATGGTAGTCAGCTCAAAACCTAGCATTTAATAATTCTCAGTGAATGAGGTATACAATGAAAATTGTTTGGAGACAAAAGACTTCTTAAATACAGGAATAAATTTGGCTTTAGCTCCTGTAGATAACTTCTCTTTCCAGGAATCAGCTATAGTTGACTTTTATTAAGGAGTCTCTGTGAGTTGGGCATGATTGTTCTTAAGGCTCTGGAACTTGCCGAGAGGCTCAGTGTGCAGAGTCAGTGTTGAAAACCATCTGGACATCTCAGAAGGATGGAGCACTGCCTTAATCATAATGCATTGGTTCCAAAATATCCTGCTTGCATGCAGAGTATTTCTCTGCTTCACAGGGACAAAGAAATTGGAATTGTGAAAATAAGTAAACAGCTCTTTCCATAAAGAACATGAAGTATGAATATTGAGTCATACGTGTTAATGTGACTTGCCTGTGTATCCCAGAGTTGCATAGGTACGCATTGATCTGAGTCTGCCTGCATATTTGGTGTTCTTGAGTTTGTTTTTACAGCAACAAAAATTAGTGAGGCCTACAAAAATGAGGTCTCTTGGCCTGTCTGTACTGTAGGGTTGTTAAAGGTGCAGTTTGATACAGCTGGTGTTGGAGTAAGGCTGGTAACAGCTGTCTGTGGCTGTCATCCTGCTGGCATCTTTGCACAGCCCAGTGTCTTCGGATGGGTGTACACAGCTCTAGCATGGGAAGACTTTGGGGGAGAATTCAACAGGCTGCTGTGCTTTCCATGTAACCCTGGGCTTAAATTTGAATTTTGGATGTGCTGAGTGTCAAAAACCAAACCGCGTTCTTTGGTTTCTGAAAGCACTTGATCTTACATGGCCTGTCTTATGCACAGTGCTTGGCAACTCTGGTCTCACAGCTTAGTTTTGAACTCCCCAGTTCTGAAAGCTTTCATTTGCTTGATAAGCTTTGAAACCTGGTCTGTGGGTATTTCTATTTTCAGGGTTTCTGAACAGAAGTTTGTAAGAGCTGGGTGCTTATTTTCTCTGAGCCGAAACGTTAGTTGTGCTGTGCTGGCACAGCTCCCTGGTGGGATTTGTAGAGGACAGCAGATGGCTTTTTCCTCTGCTGCTGTCAGCTGCCCCGGGTGACCAGGACCATCCCATGATGTGCTTACAGTGCACTCCTCTATGGGACAGTACTTTGTTTGCTGGCACTTGCTTTTCCCAGTGCTAGTCCTTGGAAGGTCCAAGCTTTTCTTGTGTGTACTTTTGCTGTTGTGTTGGCCCTAGAACAGAGGCAGAGGTTTCCTGTGGGTCGGAGGGCTGGCTTGGATTTCTGTGCTCAGGACCAAACCATCAGTCAGTTCATGGGCCACTGGTGCCGCTCAGATGGCAGTGGTGCTTCGAGAAGTGTTTCATTGCAGAGCCCCGTGTACCTCCCTGTGATGGCGGTGACCTGTGCCCCAAATTGCTAGTTTGGCACTCCCAGGGGCTTTGGATGTGATGCCAACCCTATTAGAGAAGAAAAGACTTTGTGTGTGCCAGCAGAGTAGTCAGTGCGGAGTCTGCTCCTTGCCAAAGTGAATTTTGCATCTTCAGAGCTCATACTGGAGGTTGCTTTGCTGCATTTGGAGTTGTAGCATATTGGAACTGCACTTCTCTCCCTGGTGCAGATCTCTGTCACCTCCTGTACATGAACTCCAGGGAGTACCATGACTACTTTAGGTGCTTGGCTTAGTTCTTAGGGTTTGGGTTGATGCATCAAAGTTGTCATGAAAGACTCGTGGCAGTGCCTGTTGACCTCGGGGTGCTGCAGAGGGAGAGCTCTGTCCATGTAGTGGTGCCTCTGTGCCTGCTGGAGGGTCTCTTGGTACACAGTGCTGAAGTTCAGAGGGTGGAGCAGTGGGACTGCTCCATCAGGACAGCCCTGAATGGACAGATCCCAGAGGGGGCTGCTGTAGGGATGGGCATGGACATGCTGTCCTGACTGGAGTGTCTTCTTGAAACCTTTTGCGTGGGATCATCTAAACTCTTTGGTGCTAGCTGGCTGCATCCTCTCTCACTGAAAAGAAGACAACTGCACTGGATACCTGAAGTAGGCAAATTAATGGCGTCTGTTATCTGAGTAAAATGAATAGAAAGAGACTTTTCACTCTTGTTAGGGCTCATGAGTGTTGAAAAACAGATTGGTGTTGTGAGGTGCTACCCTGTTAAGGTTTAGATTGTCAGTCCCATGAGTTTAATTGTTTGTGCTGTCAGATATTGGTCTCACTACATGAAAAGATGAACCCCCCACAGCTGTTGCCCTTCACAGTACTGGTTCTCCTTCCTTTACTCTCTGTATTGCTTTGAAATGCACTAAGGTTGTCCCTTCCTAGCTCCAAGGGAGCGGAAGTTTAAAGCAATTCTGTTTCAGTAGGTAGGAAAGGAGAAGGAAGACAGACTACTCCAGGGAATTTGCAGATATTTACCTCATCCCAAAAGAGAATAGTTTGGATTTGTGTCTGCCATAAACCCATTTTCATATTGTTTGCTGTGCTGTGACAGCCGTGTCTGAAGTTGCCAGTCATTGCTAGCTGTGATCTATTGAGAGTTTGCTCTTCGAGCTTTTGCCTGTCACTTGGGTTCTTAGAAAACTAATGCCAGCGGTTTGGGCATCTTAAAAGGTTTTCCCTTACTGTTTAGCCAGTTCATAGGGCCTTGTAAGGTATGAGCTCATCATTCCTTTCAAATTGAACTGGAAAACTATTTGTTTTGCTCTCCCAGTATATTGCAAGAAGTTGTCTCTGATTTCAGCTTGTTTTTCACAGTGTTTTAGATAAATATTCAAATCAATCCCAGGATGAGTTAGCTGTGTTGAATACCCATTGAGTCAGCTGAATGCTTCCTTTGTGGTTTGGGGGAGGGTGTGTTGGGCCGCCCTAGACACCTCACAGTTGTGCTCTCTCTTTCATGCCTCAGCCAGGCTTCAGCTATTGGCCTTTCACTTTGTGTATCCTCCCAAAGTATGGGGTTTGTTATGAACAAGCCTGACTTTATTTCAGGTTTCCTCCACCCCTTGGCATGTTCACAGGCATTTTGGAGGCTGTGTATGGATATGCTGGCGCTCTCCTGTATAGATGAGCGGACATTTGTGCCTGCTGACGTGGTGTCTTGCTCAGTGCTGTGAGGGGGTACAGGTGTGGAAAGGAGGAAGCTTGCATGTCATGGTGTGATGCTCAGGGCTGTTGAGAGCCTGTGAGCCCCTCTGATTTGTTTTGAAGCTGCCAGCACTGTCACCTGAAGGGAACGTGGTACTGGGAAGGGGCTGTTGGGGCACATGGACGGATCTGGCACAGCTTCCAGTAGGTTTACTATTCCAGTCGAGAGCACTGATATGTGTATGGTAATGTCCGTTGGTCCAGAAAGAGAAGATTTGTTGAGGCTTTGCAGCATGTTCTCCAGGAACTGGCTAGGAGCTCTCGTTCCACCACACTGACTCAGCCAGGCTGAAATTTGGTCTCATTGTCAGGTATGTTTCTCCTGATGGTTTTGACTCCCCTCCGGGAGCCTTTAGAAGATGAGGGGGGGTGGTGCAGGTGGCACTGGTTCTGGGATGATTGTTCTGGTGGAGAAAGCTCTCCTCTTACTGTGTATGAAGCAGGGAACACTCTTGCGTCAGAGTCAGCTGACTCTTGTCGCTGGGGCCCGTCTCTCACCAGTGGGAGAAGGTGGATGGTGTTTCCCAGAGGTAGTTTCTGCATGGACAGCATTGTCAGCATCATGTGAGTCAGAGCTCTGTCTCACTTCATCTCTGGGAACCCAGACAAGGCCTAGGCCTGCTGTAGCCCCAGTGGCCAGAGCACCCTTCTGGCTGCTCTCTTACTGGGAGGATCCGAGATACCCTCCCTGTTTTTGCTGCACTCAGGTTGTAGGGAATGGCATAGTGATTTTTGTCATTACCTGTACTTAATGATATTCAAAAGTAATCCATGTTTAGTACAACTGCATTGTGATTTTGACTATTGCCCCCTCATGAAGTTGTGAAGAGCAGTGCTTAAGGTTACCTAAATATGAAAATAATTTGACTGTCACGTGAAGGAAGTTGCTTTTTTCCAGGAAGCTGGTAATGAGTTAGAGATATTCCTGCCGTGGGTGTCATCCATTTGACTTCCCCCTCCTGCACGGCCCCTGCTGCCTGTGTTTGGCAGTACACTGGGATGGACCAATGGCATGGCTTGAGGCATTTGGCACTGAGTGTTGTGGGGCCTTAGTCTGTGGTTGTGGTGTCTCAGGCATGGCCTGTTTGTAGCTCTTTCTGAACAAACCATGACTGGACATATTTCACATCTGCTGGAGTTTGCAGTTGTAGGAAGCTTTGCCTTTCCCATGTGTAGGTGGGGTTCTGGAATAGTAGCCTGGGTTGCATTTATGTCTGCATTTTGCCATGTCTGGGTTTTGTTGTTAGCATCAGGCTTGATCCTTTTATGATGCTCCTTCTTTCTGCCACTTGTTCTGTCTCTTAAGTGTGGTTTACCAGATAAACTTGTGGATTTGGGGGTTGTCTTCAGGCCTTTGTTACAGAATTCACTGAGGCCTTCCTTGCCCTTCCTTCCACATACTGAAGACACCAACAAGTGGAAATTTTCCCCTGGTGTTATTATTGTGGTGAGGAAAACACTGGTACTTGGAATGGTACTTCAGTTGGAGTAGTGAAATGTGCTGTAATTCTGAAAGACATACTGAAGTTAAAAATTACCAATGCAATTTAAAGAAATACAGAGTTTACAAGGTCTTCTTGATCAGAAACCTTTGAATTTGACTCATCTCAGACTCCTCTTTTTCTAATATACTGCGACACTGATATTTAAAATCCCAGGGCTTTGCAGATGAAATTTAACTGTGAGAATCTAAGACTTAGGGTAGGTTTAGTGTGCCTGCTGGCCTTTTACTGTTGCACTGGGAAGATTCCTGTTGATGGATATCTCGGAGAAGTGAGTGTATTGACCCCCTAGAGTAAATAAAGCAATAAATGTGGAGGAACAAAGGACATCACAGACGAACCATTGTGGTTTTAGGTGGAATACCATTTATTGATACACTGCAAGCTGTTTATAAAGGGCCAAAGCTACATGCTAATTGGCTATATTAATTGTCACACCATAAAGCACCATTTCTTACTGGTTCTATTCCATATCTCACAAGTCCAGTGTTTTGAGAAAACATCCTAACAGTTCCCAGGTGCATCTCAAGAGTCCTGTGAGAAACTTTCATGAGTTCTTGTGTGAAAGTCTGGGGAGTTGCTGGGAACTCCTGGGGAGTGATTTCTTCTTACCACTCAGCAGCAGCTGTGCCTTTGTTTATTCTTTGCTGGTTGCTGCTTTAGTCTCACAGAGTCCATACAGTCTGGATCACTCACATGGCTATTTTCTGTAAGAAAGCCCTCAACAACCCTCAGGTGTAATTCTTGATGAGAGTGAGCTAAAGCAATCAGTTTTGTAAGATGTGAAATTTCTAGGTGTAGGGGAGGTTTCTCTGACTTCTGGATCTCTAGTTTCCACTGCAGACTAAGAATTCCTTAGTTGTCTCCTTTTGTTGCAGCCAACATTTACCTTTGCTGTTGAGTTTTGGGATTTGTTCTGTGCTTTTCTCAGTCATTTTGTAGCATCATTATTGCTTATACAAGTGATACATGAAATTATTAGTAAGATTTGAGAAGCTAAACCAAGCTCTATTTGTATAAAGTGTCTGACACAACTTACCTTATTCTTAATTATAATATTTAATCTACCTTTGACCAGGTATCCAGCTCACATTGAGGAAATTGATTATGAAGAGGGAAAAGTACTTATCCACTTCAAGCGCTGGAACCACAGATACGATGAATGGTTTTGTTGGGACAGCCCCTATTTACGTCCCTTAGAGAAGATACAGTTAAGAAAAGAAGGATTGCATGAGGAAGAAGGTTGTGCAGTAAGTAGAAGTGACAAGGCACTTGAGTGTGTAGCAGTTTAATGTGCAGTTTCTGCTCAGTCTGGTAGTGTTTTGCTGAAGTTGTGTGTGTCAGTCATGCTCAGGTGGGGACACTCCACTCCTGTCTTGCAGGGCTTCCATGTCAATGAGCAGGTGTTGGCCTGCTGGTCCGACTGTCGCTTCTACCCAGCCAAAGTCACTGCTGTTAACAAAGATGGTAAGGACTTCCTTCTGCTTTTGTCATGGTTGTTAGTGATGTATTTCTGGTTGTGTTGGAACCTTTTTGCATAGGTGGAAAGATAGTACAGCAGACAGAAAATAACTGTGGAAAGTAGGATTGTCAACTTTTTCAGCCTCTTACCCTGTTCATGACATAAAACCTTTCTGCTGGGATATCCAGTCAGTAATTGCTTTAAGTAAATACTTGGGAAAAGTTGTTTCTTAAGTTTCTTGTCAAGAGATGCATGTAACTGCAATAAAACAATGTCAGAGCTGCAAAAGCCCTTTGAAAATCAGAGGGGTTGTGGAACGGAGGACTTGTTCTGGTGCTGGGCTTGCTTTAGTTTGACTGTGTTGGAAGATCAAGGAGAAAAAGGCTGTGTAATTATGTATCAGAATATTCCACCAAGAATATTTTGAAATTTTGTGAGTAAAAGGCATCTAAGGAGCAACTCTAAGATTAGACAGGCACTTTTATTCTGACCAGAATTATTTTGGGTAACTGCCTGGGACAGGAGCTCTGCTGTTGAGGGTTCTAACAACATGGGTAAGGCAGCTTTTATCTAGAGCTGAGTATTCAGCTGGATTATTGGAGCTGTGAAGAAATGCTCTGTTAAATAACTTCTGCTCTTTGAACTTTTGTATGCCTTATTTTCCAATTTTAGGTACGTACACTGTGAAATTTTATGATGGTGTAGTTCAGACGGTCAAGAACATTCATGTCAAAGCTTTTTCCAAAGACCAGGTAGGTACTGTGTTTGTGCTGCTAGAGCATTCTGAAATGAACAGTTCAGGTGGCTGGACTTGATGAATTGTAAACCATGAAATGAATGAAACACCCTTATTGCTAAAATAACAGTATGTCTGAAATGAAGTCCCTTAAAATGGAAAGGTCATGTGAATCTTTGTGGTGTGATTTGCAAAGCTCTCAGGATCAGGTTCTCTAAGTGCACAACTTGAATTAAAGAAGTCATAGGCATATGAGTAAAACAGATTTCTAAAAATTGTTGAAGAATTCAGAATGTGCATACTAAAGCAAGTGGTACTTCATTGAAACACTGTGGTTGTTTCACCTGTTTGAGATTAGTTTATGTTTGCCTTAAAGGGATGAAAATTATGGAAGGGGCAGGCACTGTTCTTTCACAAAGTAACTACTTGATTGCCTTGAGACTATTAAGGAACATGGCTAATAATCTTTCACCTCACAACTTTGAGAAGATAAGCTTTTTTCACTGTTCCTTGTTATGCTTCTGTGGGTTGGTTGTTCCACCAACCCTTCACCTGCTCAGGTGAGCTGGTTCTACCTTCAGCTCATGATGGAAAGTAGTGGTAAGACATTATATTAAAAAAAATCAAAATAAATTTGTCCTGATTATGGTGAGAAGGAAGAAATACTGCTTTGTACATTTGTTTTCATGTGTGAACACTCTGTAGGAAGGGCTGACAAGTTCTAGTGTTGAGTAACTTGGTTACTTCCTAAGTACCTGCTTCAGAATAATTTTCATTACAGGGAGGGTTTAAAAGTTTTAGATCTTTCCTCACCTGTAGCCTGTGGTTTTTTGTCATGCCCTCTGCTTTTAGTTTTCTGAAACAAGTTTGAGCCAAGAAATCAAATCTGTGTCCCCAGCACAAGTGTTAAAAACAAATTCCAGTAGTGAATTACTAGTGATGCAAGTGAAATCTGTCACTGGTATGAAGAGCTAGGTCATTCCTTGGACAGTGCCAGATTTCTGTATCTGCCAGGCTGGGAGGGAAAACTATTGCAGATTTGCCACAAAGTGCCCTCAGTAGCTTTTAGAGGGTCATTGTTTGCCTGGTTGAATGTTGACTAATACTCAAAAGAGAACTACCTGCAGAATCCTCATTGCCATAAGAAATGTTTCTACCATATTTAGCATTAAATACATGAAGCTGAACAATCTGAAGAATCATTCTGCATAAGAAAACCAAAATACTTTATCTCTCCTTTAGGGAGTTTCATGTTTCTGCATAGCATTGGAGAGTTTTTGAAAGGAGCTGAAGGGTTGTTTTTATTCTCTTTTTAACCACTGGCTGAAAAGGTTTCTCTTAGCCCAAGGACATTTTTTCTGTCCTTCAACATAAAGTGAGTGTTCCCTGGTGAGCTCTGTTTACAGAACCAGAAGTAGTTTAGAGAAATACTTGAGCCCCTGGAGAGCTCAAGATTCAGATAGGAATGGAAGCTGCCTGAGGTGTGGATTCAGGAACAGCAGTGATGTAGCAGCATGTTGGACATGGAGGGCAGGTTCTTGTTCTGCTCTTCAGAAAAGAGACCTGGGCCATGAAGGCACACGTGGCTCCTATCTTAGTAGTTGTTAAGGCAAAAAAAAGGCTCCTGATTCCTGGAGGGAGCCACAGAAGTGTTCGTGATGCCATTGATGAGAGTTGCTGTGTCCCTGTGCAGAGGGTGTGACAGGCTGTGTTAGGCAGGGATGGTACAATACCCATACCCTGCCCCAGTGAATGTGCCTTTGCAAGGACACGCAGCTCTGAAGGGATCAGGAACATCAAGAGGTGACTCACACATACTGTGGTCATGATTCAGCTTCGTAAGAATATTTTGACTGAGATGGCTTGTGAGTGTTCCAGTAGCATATGCTTTGTTCAAGTCAGGTGGTTCTGTGAGCAGCACAAGTGCAGAAACATAGTGCCTGAGGGTTGCTTTTTGAGTTGTGGGTTGTTGGGGGTTTTTTGTTATTTTTGGGGGGGTTTGTGGTTTTTTGGGGAGTGGGGTTGTTGTTGGTTTTTTTTAATAATGCTGAGTTTGCACTGAAGCTTCACCCATACTTGTGGCACTTAAGGAATGTAGAGAAGACAGATTTTTATCATGTCTGGTAAAGGGGATGCTCAGGCACCTAAAAAGGTGAAAGACTTTATTCTCATTTGCCTGGGTGTTTTCATGAAATACATAGCAATTTGATTTCACCCTTTAAACAGTGGGGTTTTTTTTAATCACATCTGTACCAAATATGGTTGAAATAATACAGAGGGTGAAGCAGAGGTTGCATGTTCACCATTTTGTTGCATCAATATTATGTCAGAGGGTTATGATCTGAAAATACCTTAAAAGGTATCAGTTCATATAAGCCATGTATAGCCAGGAAGATTGGGATGGGAAGAGGCAGATGTAGAGCAGTACAAGGACATGGTGAGTCAGCTGTTCTCAGGGTTTTTTATAGCTCAAGCCAGCTGTTTCTCTTTGTTTCCCCAAAGAGTTACTGAAGTATTTAGCTTTTGCTGTCCTCTGATCCTGGTCCCAAGTTGAAGCTTCTTGTGCCCTGCAGAGCTGTGTCTGGCAAGGAGAGTGGTTGCTCCTTAGTGGCTCAAGTTATTAGGAAGAGAAAAGTTAGTTGAACTAAAGGCAGTGGTGGCACATGACCAAATAAAAATTAGTGATACAGGTGCAAAGCTAGAAGGTTTTGTTCATCTGGGGCAGCCTGTAGCAGGATCATGGGAAGGGCAAAACAACCAAAATCAGCGTCTGCCATCCTCCCCCTTCGCAGGGGTGTTGGTGTCATGCCTGATCACAGAAGGGGAAGGACATGAGGGAGCAGTGAGCTGCTGGTGCAGGGTGTTCTTCCTGGTCTAGTCTTCCCTAAGAAGAGCTGCAAGGAAATGAGGTGCCAGTTGGATATTGCATCAGTGGCATGCTGGCCAGGGACTCGTAAGGATTTTCATGTCCTCTCCTGCTGAACACAAATCATGGAAAAAGTTGAAAATGTTGTGTTTAAGTTTAAACGTGTCAGTTCTAACATCACATGGTTCCTGATGGTTGCAGTTGCTTTACGTGACTCTGCCTAGCAGTTTCAGCAGCAGTGGTAAGTACAAACTGACTGCAGGTCTGTTTGGAGTGAGACTCTTCTGTGAAAGGAAAGCAGTCCCATTGATGGAGCTGTTTGCCCTTCTCTGTGCTCCGGCTCCCATTCCTTCTGCAGTGTCCCAAGTAGACTTTAAGTAGTACTACACAAGTGAGTGACCCAGCCTGCACCTGAGAACTGAAGAACAGCACATCTTTCTGCCGCTGAGCTGTGAAGAATGGAAGTGTTGCACTTTGCTGTTTGTGCTCCGTACTGTTGCATTGTCCTGTTGATGGTTCACAAGCTCATGTGCCTCTGAGTTTTAACCTGGGAGTTGCAATAGAGCATGTACTTATATCCTTGGAAAAATTGGCGAAGGATGCAGGCCTACTCAGTACAAAGCAGAGGGGTGTCTTTCAGACTGCAATAAGTTGATTTTCTTATGTCATTCTCTTTATGCTAGAATATTGTGGGTGATGCTAAGCCTAAGGAAAGAGGTAATGAAATTCCGTCATCTCCTGAAAACCGCGAGAAATTTAAAGAGCAGAGGAAAGCAGCAGGTAATGCAAAGAAAGACGAAGATGAAAAGACATTAAAGACTGAGAAACGAGTTAAACCACCTGAAAAAGAGGGAAAATTTATAGTCATCTTGGAAAAAAGCAAGGTCTCAGAAAAGAATATATCTAAGAATGGAAAAGAAGATAAAGAGAATATATCAGAGAATGATATGGAATATTCAGTAGATACACAAATTGAGAAGAAGCCTGAGAATGACAATATAAAGAGTCCACAGGAAAACACAAAAGAACCTAAACGAAAGCGTGGCAGACCACCAATAACACCTCCAACAGGTATGTAGCTAAGCTTGAATGTTAAGGCCATGGATCAGAACACTTTTAAACTTTCCTAAAGGAATGAGAAATATCTTTAAAACAATAAATGTGGAGGATCAAAGGATATCACACAACGAACCATTATGGTTTTAGGTAGAATGCCTTTTATTGATACTCTGCAAGCAGTTTATATAGAATCAAAGCTGTGTGCTAATTTGCTAATGTAATTTTCACACCATAAAGCACCATTTCTTATTGGTTCTATTCCATATCTCACAAGTCCAGTGTTTTGATAAAACATCTTAACGGTTCCCAGGTGAATCTCAAGAGTCCTGTGAGAAACTTCCAAGAGTTGCTGTGTGAACTCCTGGGGAGTGATTTCTTCTTTACCACTCAGCAGCAGCTGTGCCTTTGTTTATTCTTTGCTGGTTGCTGCTTCAATCTCAGAGTCCATACAGTCTGGATCACTCACATGGCCATTTTCTGTGAGAAATTCCTCTACATATCTTGCTCTTTCACAGCCTACTGCATCTCTAGAAACTTTTTAAAAATCTGAGGCTCATCTTTGTTTGGAACAGCTGAGAGCATCCTGGTCAGGTCTGGAGCCTCAGTGTTTTGTTGGGGATTGGGGTTAGGCAAGTGACCTCCATGTGTGGTAAAGCTTGCCTGCAGTAGATTAAATGCTGGGCTGTGGGCTTCAGAAAACCAGGTGAGGCTGTATTTATGCAAGTCCAGTAGTTTAGGTTGTGAGGCTGTGGAATTTGTGTTGCTATTCCACAGCTTCGCCTCCAGTCAGTTTTCCTTCTCTGTCCCAGCAGAGCCAGGTTCTCAGACGCTGCAGCCCATCACGTTGGAGTTGCGGCGTCGGAAAATACCGAAAGGAGGGGATGTTCCCTCGAAGCGGCCCAGGATTGAAAAGAACTTGTGTGAGTGTTTCCTGCTATACAACTCTCACACTATTTATGTATATAAAATTCGTCAGGCTTAAGGAGAGGGGAGGGGGAAAAGTCTGTAATACTAACCTTGAACTGTGATAGATGCACTGACTGAAATTCAGCACCTGTTTTTCTTACATTGGCCAGTCATCCGCAGCGTCATCATGCTGGAATTTCTCTCCTAAATCTTGGAAGCTGGGTTTAGATGAAGGAGGCATTAGCTGGAGCCTTGATGCAGAAGGTCATAGATGTAGAGGAGGCAGTGATTTTATCCCCTATAATATATAGGTTATAAAAGCCTTAAAAGTTGTAGAAACTCCTTAGTTAATAAATGGAGGATCTACCACATTGCTTGGCAAAGACACTTCAATACTACATAAATATTTGTGTCACTGCAGCCAAATAGCTTCTACTGTATCTTGGTGTGCTGTATGTTGAGGTTGAAGAGCTTGAATGTGTTGGTGAGGAAAGAAAATTACATTCTCTGTAGCAGTACCATGACCAAGGAGGTGAGGATCTGAAGAAAGCTCTTTCCCTTCCTTAGGACCACAGAGTCTTGAAACTTCAGTGTGTGTACAGTGTCCAGCTCAGGGTCTGAGTTCTGTGTATTACTGAGTTCTGACTCTTGATATTACTTATGTCTGTGGAGCAGGTGCTGTCCCAGATGCTGATTGTACTTCAGGTCTGTTACGAGAAGAAAAAAGTTGAGAGCTCTACATGATTGGCTTTCGCTGTATTTTTATGCTTATTTATAGCTGTTAAAATTGTAGCTTTTACAGAGGCTTAATCACCTAGGCTTTTTAGCTTTTGCTGTTGACCTCAGTCCTTAAACACACTTTGAAACTGTCACAGGGAGGGGAGAACTTGAAATTTGCGTGGGGCTATTTAGTAATCCTGTAACAGGTACCAATAAATATATATTTCTGTTCCAGCTCAGGAAAAATTGAAGAACTCTTTAGATCATGCTGAGAGAGACCAGATCAGGAGACGATCTTCAAGACTGTCGTCCAGTATTAGCCATGAGATTTTAAATACGGATCTTGTCACAACTTCTGCAGAAATTCAGCCTTGGAAAGATACAGTATCTAACCAAAATGAATCTGAGAAGGGTAGGTGGCTTTCTGGTGTGCTCTGCATTCTGTGGTGAAGTAATACGTATTTTCACTTGCTTAACCTGCAGGCTCTGTATCTGCAGTTAAAACCTGATTGCATCAGCAGTGTAGGGAAAACTCATGGAAAGTTGCTGTCTCTCTGCTGTCCTGATTACCTTTTGCTTTTGCTTCCCCTTCCATCAGTAACACTGGCATTTCCCTTGGGTGGCAGAAGCTTTTCCAGTGGAGCATAACTGATAACTGGCCTTGAAAAAGGGGAGTTCCATAGGTTGAAAAATATCCAAAGGAATAGTTTGGTTCGGTTGTGGGGGTGTTTTTTTGGTGTGTGTTTTGGGGGGGGTTGAGGGGAGGTTTTTTGTTTTGCTTTTTTGAGGGTTTTGTTTGTTTTGTTTGGGGTTGGGGTGATTTTTGGTTGGTTAGTTGGCTTGGTTTTGTGTGTGTGTGTTTCGTTTGTTTTCCTGTTTGGTTTTGGTTTGGGAGGTGTTTGGGGCTATAAACAGCCTGTGTATTCTAAGCACGTGTAGATTTAGAGGGTTGCTACAAGTAGCTGTGTTGTAAAAATTGTGTGTGAATCTGTGCTAGTTTAAAGTGGCAGGAGAAATGAACTCAGCTCAAACCAGATAGTAAGTCAGAGTTACAATGTAATAAAGATTACAATAAATGCAAAGATACAAAGANAATAAATGCAATGATACAAAGAGAAACCCACAAACCCAGAAGTACACCCCAGCACCCTGGGACATGAACAGAGTGGTGTTTGTTGGCCCCTGTTCTGAGCCCCATGTGGTTCCGCTGAGTCCAGAGTAAAAGGAAGGGAAACCTGTTGGTGAGGATGATGGTCACAGTCCGATAGAGAGTGGCAGTCACAGTCCTGCTGAGGTTCTAGTCCTCCTCTGGATCCCATGAATGGTACCAGAAGTCCCAGACCCCAAGATTATCTATGCTGAGGTTCAGGTGGGAATGCCCAGTACGTACCCCAGGGTGGGGAGTTTCACAGTGGGTGATCTGACTCTGGGAGTCAAGGGATATTTTTTTGGATCTTTGCTGGCCCATGAGCAGACATGACCCCTCAAGTGGGTGTGGAGGTGCTGATGCCTCCCTGTAGGGGAGTTACCACAGCTGAGTCATTGCTGTGAAAACCCTCTCTCACGAGGGTCTCCAACACCCAGGTGTTGGACCCCTCTCCTGAGGGATCAGGTGTGCCCTGGGCAGCTGCTGGAAATGGTCCATTGTTAACAGTTCTTGGGAAATGAATAGAGGGTGTGGAATACACAGCTTTGATCACACCCACACAATAATAAGCTGGTCCTGGCTGCTCTGACCAGGACAGAGTCCAGGAGCAAGCAGTCCGAGAATGGACTGGTATTTTTCTCCACTGTAATGTCATGAACACCCCCCACAGTGTCCTACAGTATGATTTTGTGTGCGTTTTACTCAGTGGAAATGTTTTTTCTCATTGTAGCCCAGTTAGAAATTGCTGTTGAACCTGACCAAAGTTTCAGGGAACAAGAATCACCTGGAAACACATCACAAAGCACAGCACTCAGTACCGATGCCAGTTTGCAGGAAGAAAAAGCTGAAGACACTGAGTCTTCCTCTGTTACTGTCCGAACTCAAGAACCTTCTGCTGCTACAGGTTCAGATTTTTCATATTTAATGTTGATGCATTTCATAATGCAACTGGTTCCAGGTGTTTTGTGCTTGTTCAATGTTACTAACAAAAACTGTACTTTCTTACAACGTTAGCCTTAGTAGAAAATGTATATTTTTATTCCTTATGGGCTTGGTTTTAATCTTACCCTTTGGTGAGGGACAGCAATCTTGTTAAAAGTGGAAATCACAATTTTTAAATGACTGAGTGTAACATTTTTAGCATGAGTGATGAAGTTAACAAATGCTTGTTTTCAGTGTTTGGAATTCTGTATTAAGTTGGACTAATATCTTAAAAGATCAAATTCTTTTATCCTTTCCATGCTGCAGGTATGTGGTAACCTTGCTGTTACTGCAGTCTGGGAATTCTGATTGCACGTTTTTATATCCTTACGTTTAGACTGTTTAGAGGCTTTAGTGCAACTTTATGAAATAGTTCAAACATTTCACTGTCTGTCTTAATATATATTTTCTGTTTTCTCCTACCTGGGGAGTGTTCCTACCTTGCTTTTTCAAAGTAAAATTTCCTATGCAGATAGTAGACTGTCAAAATGTGGTGCTATCCTGTGATTGTTTCTCATAATTTTAATCCTTGGATCTACAGCTAAGTGGGGAAACTTGATCTACATATTTCCTATTTTATGCTTTGTCAAAAAGGCTGGATTTTCAGTGGAACAGAGCATTTGGAGAGATTAGAGTTACTCAGCGTTGTGTGATAGCTTTGCTCCTGCTTATACGTGTTCTCTTGCACTCACTGCCCTGTGACAGCACACCTGGGGTGTTCTCTCACTGTCCTGCACCCTCAGTGCAGGAAGGAACTGACCTCTTTGCTTTTGCTTAGGCTGCACCTGTAAATGGTCTTTTACTACCTAGATGTTAGAACTCTTATGATGTTGGTCTCCTTGAGCTGTTGCTGAGCATTTGTAATTTGGGTTTAAACCCATGAGAGTTCCAGCTGAGTGTGTAATCCCTGCTCTGTGGTGTCAGTCCCACTGATGGGCTGTGTGGGCTGTGGCCTTTGCTGAGCTGCCCCATCAGGCACAGGCAGGAGGGCTGTGGGGACAGGCTGGCTCACACCTGCCCAAAGGCTCTGACAGAGCTCCAGCAGTCCTGTTCCTGCTACTGCTGTCAAGACTTGAGCAAGCTGGACTGAAGTTAAATCAGGAATATGCACTCACATTGAATTCTGACCTGAAGTTCAACATTGTGGTGTTATGTAAAAATCCACAATTCTGAGCCTGGATTTTTTTTTTTATTTAATTAGAGCCATGTCATGTACAATTAGAAATGCCAGACATGCACCTGGATGGACATCCAGATGTGGCAAACAGGTGTTTTTGTTGGAGAGAATTCATAAGGGGAATAAATACTGGGCTGGGTCTTTTTGCGTAAATACTGTCAGCTGAAGTGAAAGTGCAAAAATCTGCACTTCCATACTTAACCAACGTTAAAAATGTGTAACCTCAGCACTGTCTGGAACTACCTGAAGGGGAAGTTCTGGCCAGGTGGGAGTTGGTCTCTTCTCCCAGGCACTCAACAATAGGACAAGGGGGCACGGGGGGCTCAAGCTCTGCCAGGAAATTGAAGTTGGAGAGCAGAAAAAACTTCCTTGCAGAGAGAGTGCTCAGGCATTGGAATGGGCTGCCCAGAGAGGGGGTGGATTCCCCATCCCCGGAGGGTTTTAAAGTGAGCTTGGCCGTGGCACTGAGTGCCATGATCTGGTGACGGGACTGGAGTTGGCCCAAGGGTTGGACTTGATGATCTGGGAGGTCTTTTCCAACCCAATCCATTCTATGATTCTATTCTATGATTAATGAGCAGTTTATTGTGACAAGAGTTCTAAAATTCATAGAATCTATTACTGATAAATCCTTTATTGTTAAATGTGCATCTGTGTTTCCCTCTACATACTCTGCCTTGCTCATGGGACCATACCAGTACAGCCCAGTGCTCATGAGCTGCCTGCTGGGAGAACAGCAGGGCTTGGTCATTCACTGGTAGTGGTGGATGTGTGTGTGGCAGTGACAGAGGCCTCTGGAAGGGATCTGAAAATCACCGGTGGGTTCTTGCTCTTGCAAAAGGGGTAGTGTCACACAGCCTGAGCATGTTGTCCCAGAAAACAGCTGGTGTTGGAGCCTGAGAGCTGAGTTACCTCATCTGGGAGGTGATTATCAAGGGAGCAGATACGCAGGTCTCCAGATACAGTAACTGCCTGTCAGACAGTTATGCTCGTTATGCACTCAGCCTGCCTTGTGTATCAAAGAGATGTGGGGCTTGGGAAGGGGGGAGGTACCTTGTCAGAGGAGGTGGTGCAGGGGGAACATGGGGGTGCTCATTGCGTGCAAGATTCCCATAAAATGCAGCATGGAAGTTCAGGTCAACAGTAACTTCTGATACATAGAACAAGTACAATATTGTAACCCAAGACTCACATTTTTGTTTATAGGCTTTAATTCTAGTCACTTGGGAATTCATCCTCTTCCTAGGAAAGAAGGAAAATACTCCACAACATAATAATAACGTTAATAAACTTTATTTTCCTCAGTGTGGTGTTAGCGTTGCTTTGGCATTAGTAACGCACCCTGGTAGTACTAGTTTTACCTTGCATGATGTATGGGAAGACCATGATTTTTATAGCATTTGAGTATCAGGAATTTTTAAGAACAAAGTGTTCTTTTTTAAAGGGTGTTTTTTCAGTGACTGGTTGGTAGAGGATTGAAGATCCATGGTCGTTACAGACATAACAGCAAAAACAATCTGGAGTCTTTTTATGATTGTGATGTTTTAAAATTTGTATGTTTCTAATGTGTTCTGAAGGGCAAGACAGCATTTCTAGTCATAACTTTAGCTCCTTTTCAAAATTTTTCAACAAAATTCTCATTAATGACATGTGCAAGAAGATAAAAATCCTGTTCTGCTGGCTGTTGGTGCATCTAAGGGCAAGGGACCAGAATGGGTGATCAGAGTTTAGCTAAATCAAGGTGTCTTCCACAAAAGGGATGACAGTGTGGTCACAAATGTTTGCAGCCAGTTAAAGCTCTGTTTCATGTGTCTGACAACAGGCTTAGGGGCACTCCACAGCAGCACTGAGTTTACTCTTCCAAACTGAGTGGACTTCACAGGTGAACTGCCTTTGCTTTGCACAGATCTGCTATTGTGTTTGTATTTCCTGGCACTCTTAAAATTACCTCTTTATTTGCACAGACTTGCGTCAGGGATTCCATTTGCCTTACACTTAGACATGTTTTTTCTAGTGATGTTGCTCTTAGCTTTGGGGTTCAGTTGAGGAGGAGCATCCATGTGAGAGAGCTGTTTCTCCTGCAGCTCACCTGGGTGGCCTTCAGTTGCCTCAAGGCAGGGTCAGAGTTGTCACTTTGAGCCTCACAATGTGGTAGATAAGTCCATCCTGCCTTGCTCACTCTGAGCTCCTACAGTGAGGGCACCACAGGCTGCTCAGTGTTTGTTACACCTCACAGTGCAGGTAAAGCCCACCTGGCCCCCTGTAAAGGTGCCCTGGGCTGCACAGTGGGACACTGCACAGACTTCCCTGGTTTCATTGATACACAATTCCAGCACAGGGAGAAAATTCCCTTCCACAGTGAGTGGAGGGTCATAGGAAATACTGTCTGGAGTAGTTCTTGCAACCCCAAGTGATGTCACAAGCTCAAAAATCACAGCGTTGTAAATGTGTAATGATCTGTGACTATTGGTGCTGTATGTATTTCTTACACCAGGCATCTTCTTGTGTGGATTCTGGATGCAGTGGAAATGCTTGGAAGCTGCCCTTGCCTAAAACAGGTTGAGAAGAGCAATTAAGCAAGGTGGTTTTTGTTTCACAACTGAGATCTTGAAAGGAAGAGGGTTTTGAAAATAAAGGAAGAAATGTTGTTTGAGAGCTGAAATGATGAATAGGAACACTTGGTGAGCTCAGGAAAAACAATATTTCAGAAGAAACAAGTTGAAAAAAATAAGTAATTAGTGAGCACCACTCTGGCCCAGGGTGAGAAGTGGTCCAAAGCACAATGTGGAAACTGTCAGGAAGGTCATGGTAACAAACTTTGTGAAGATAATGCACCAGAGAACGTGTGTGCTCCAGAGCCTCGATGTGTTTAGTTCCACAGCAGGAGAAGAAATAATTTGATCTTTACTTCTAGTATTTCTTTGGAGACCAGAAAATAGAGACTGGCAGTCTCCTCAGTTTAACAGGCAGTTGTGTGTGGAGATGCAGGGCTTGAAACTGCAGCAAGGCCAGCTTTGCTGGGGGAAGGTGGGAAGGGTCTGTGCACTGCTGGCTTTACCGGGGCCTTGCAGGAGATGCTGCAGGATCCCAGACCTCCAGCCAAGGTGCTGTGCTGCTGCCGAATGTTGCTGTCCCGGCAGTAATCAGGTCAAAGAGAATTGGTGGAGGGGGAAGAGCATCTCTGGTGGCCTCAGAAGTTTCACTCTGTGCATTTCACTGTGACCTTTGTGCTGAGTGTGGTTGTAGCTCAACCCTCAGATCACTCAGCCCAGTGAACAGTGTTTCCTGACTGAAACACCGAAGGGATGGTTTTGGAAGTTAAAGGAGACACTGACGTTTGACCTGGAGTGTCTGTGCTTCATGTTGTAATGGCTGATTGAGGGCCAGGTGAGCAGTTTTAGTTTTGGTTATAAACATGGAAAAGAAATAGCAGGTGTCAATTTACTGTTCACTTTCCCCTGTGCTTAGAGCACACGCCAAGTTCCTCTGAAAATCTGAAGATAATACAGCAAAACTCTGTAGAGACCAGTTTTAATACCATATATTGTGAGCAGAAATTCTGTATGTAAGGATGGTAACTACCCCTCTGGGTGCTGGTGTAGGAAGTGATTTTCAGAGCCCTGGACTGGGAGCATGGACTCTCAAGAGGCTGCCCTGGGCAGGGAATTTGGGTATTGGCTCCTGTGTGCCCCAGTGACAGGGGTTCTGTTGTGTTACTTGTAAAGAAGGAAAGTGCCCCCAAATGTGGTGGGGATGGGAATAATTTAAGCTGGGAATGATGGGAATAAATTAAGCTATTTCAAATTGTGTGAGATTGTGTGCATTTTTATTACTCTAAATACATTCCTTTTGCATGTTGCAGTGAGCTTTTTGTTTGCTTTCTTTCCCTTTGCCCCACACCTTTGTTACCTCTTACTTCTAAGCTTCAGCTAACATGGTCCTGTCCTCTCTTCTAACTTGTAGCAGATCAGTTAGAAGCCATTCCCTGTATCTTCTCTGGGGTTTGTCCAGCTCAGTGGAAGGGAATTGCTCTCATCTTACATGCAGAGCCTCATTTTGACAGTTTTGTGGTGGTATAATAGTTTCCCTTGTCATCCCTATAATTTTTTTTCTGAATCTTTGGACTCCTTTACTCCCTCCTGCTGCAGTTTTACCATCTTCATGTTAGTTATTAAATGTAACAAGTTCTCAGCATTCATAATCCCTGAATGCTGATTTTTGGCTTTACAGTCAAGAGAACCTTTCTGGGTTTGCTTTCACTAAACCCACTGACCCTCCCTGCAATATATTTTCTTTCTCTCTGAATGCAGCTTTTGATGGTCTGAAATACATTTCGATTTTGGTATTGGCAAACTTTGTCGTTATGCAAGTGTGGTTCAGTAGTCTGGCTTTGCTGAAGTCTTACTGATGTCCCTGTCAGCACATTCTGAACGTGACTTTGCCATTGTCTTCCTCCTGGTCGTTACTGCTGTGAAACACCCAAAAGCAGTGTCTTCATTTGTACTATTTCCTTATGCAAATTCACTGAGTATTCTTTGTTTTAGCCAGCCTGCTGTGCATATGACTTAATCTTTCCCTGTACATCAGCCTACATTCCTGGTGTTCTCTCTGTGTTCAGGCTTTGTTTCTGTGTCCCAGCACAGCCCTTGCAGCAGAGTGTGCCCCAGGTGTGCTGTCTGACTGTGTCTGACTGACAGCACCTCTGTGTCTGCAGCTCAGGAATGGTGTTGCTGTGTGCTGAGAACTTGTACACAAGCTGTGCTGTGCTTTTATCCCAAGGCTGTGCTGGCACTCCCTTTAACACTCCCTTCAACACTCCCTTCAGTGCCTTCCTGCATATCTGCACTTGTAGAAAATCTTATTCTTGTTCTTAATGTTTGGGGTCCTTTTGTCCCTTGCTTTTTGAGCTGCTTCCAGTGTCACCTCCTCATTCTCATTCATTGCTGCATTCCTTCAGTCACTGCTGCTGGGTCTGGGTCTTGCCTGTAAACACTTCCTGCTTAATCCTACAAGTGTAAAATACTTGTAACTGTGGAAATAATATTTTAGTAGTGGCAGAACAAACTGAAAAATTGTATTTGGAAGCTACTTCTTAGAAATGACACCTTTTTTCCATTGTCTTGTAGCTGGAGAGGTGTGTTCTGGTTGTGTGTGTTGGTGATGGATGATTGCGCGGAGCTCTTTGTGATGAGTGTTTCATGATTTCACCCCTGCTGTCTTCTGCTGAGAACAGAGACTGGTGACAATAATCTGATTCAGTTCAAAATGTTTCTTTTGTATGTTTCTTAGCAAAAAAATGAATTAAATGTTTCTGAAGTGCTAGAACTCAGAGTTTACCAGGTCCATTTAGATACAGCCTTAGGTTGCACAGCACTGCTCTGTAAAATAGGTGCCTTAAAACCTTGTTTCCTTTGAGCCTGAAGGGTTTCCATGGGTTTTTTGGAGAAATGAGGTAACTGTAGCTTGTAGGGGACATTATGTAACAGGTGCGGGCAGTTTACCTTCTGCTTAGTTTCATGCCTTCATTGCTGCTTCAAAATTGAAGTAAATTTCAGTTTTACTTGGAGAATGTTTCTCTGACGTCCTGCTTGCATTGTCCTTGGGAACAGCCAGGCCTCAGTGGTGAGACCCAGAGGGCAGGTGGCACAGGAATTGACAGCAGAGAAGCAGAACTGTTTTCCTTGGAAAGTGCTTTCACCAAAGGTGTGAATAGTTACAAAAAAAATAAATAAATACTTTATAGAACACTGACTTAGAGACATAATCTCTATTGATTCAGTCTTTTATCTGTAGGAGCACTATACACTGATATCAGCTGTTGGACGGGGGACTCAGGGAAGCAAAATGTTGTTTTCTAAGAGTAACTTACTCATAAAAACACTGGTGTCATGCCAACCAATTTTAAGAGCAGTGTAGGGCAGAGTTCTCCCTTTAAAGCTATTGATCTTAAAGGCAGACAAAGCATTAACATTTTACTTTTAGCATTTCATGGCTAGTATGTTTGAATGCATGCTTACTTAGCTTTTTGATGTTTTAAGTTTAGGAAACCATTTGATAAATATAGCAAATGCATGGGGCAATTTATCTGTTTTGTTCTTACAGTAACAAAACCTTGTAGGAGAACAGACTTTCTTGCGTCAAAAAAAGCTGCAACTGTTGACCAGGATCACAAGTTTAGATGCAAGTTCTTGGACTGTTCAAAATCCTTCCGCAAAGCCAAGTTATTGCATTATCACATGAAATACTTTCATGGAGTGGAGAAGGCTGCAGAATCACAGCAGAACCCTGTAAAAAGAAATATTCAAACCAGAGCTTCTTTGGCTTCTGAAAAAGCTAATCAAGAAAGGTCAAAAAGAGGACGGACCACAGCTGGGTCACTGTGTAAGTATGGTGCTGATCGCTTCCTTTTTTTTAACAGCAGCAGGCAGGACAGGTGGAAAAGAACAGAAATGGGTGTTCTTTTGGGTTGAAGTCTCTCTAGGGCTCCATCTTAGCATTTTTCTATGTGGAGAGGAAACATGGTATGTGTGAACATGGTGTTTTAGAGAACATAATACTGAAGAAACTCCCTTCTCTAGAAATACAGATAATGTTCTGGTAAAGAACCCACTATGCAGCTTCTCTTGTATTTTTTGTAGCAGCTCACTTGCTCTATTCATTTTTAAAAACTACAATTCCCCAAGTTTCTGACTCAACTTTGATTTTTCTCCTGGCTTGACAAGTAGTATTGGTTGAAGACTTGCATCCTTTTCTGCATTAGGGAAGTAGTCTGGGTAACTCCAGTTCTGTCCTATTTCTTCCTTGGTCTTTACATTTCATGGTCTGCCTTCAGTACATGCCTGGCTGGAAACCAGTTCCTGCAGTATTTACTGTTCCGTGGGCTGAAAAGTCTTAGTGTTTAACAAATGCACTGGTTTCAGCTGTGCTTGGAAAAGATGCTCACACAACAGTTGGGTAATGGAAAGGAATAAAACTGTAACAGTGAGCAAAAAAACCAAACCAACCCCCAAAAAAGGAATGTGTGGGTTACAACTTTGCAATCTGCACAATCACATTCACTTCTGCTTCCCCCTGTTCTCTGAAGCCCTTTCTGCCCAGTGGCTGGCCTGACACTAGAGTGGCAGTCCAGGACTAGTGTGTGCTGCAGGGGTATTTCTGATAACCTGTCCAAACTTTGCTCATGGACTGATGTCTCCTTGTACTGCAGGTCCAGAAAACCAGGTATGTGTTCTGTCTTTTCACTGAGCCTCTTTTATAAAATCCAGCTCTCTCCTTGCGGAGTTCCCTGGCCTCTTTCGTCTTTGCATTTCATCTTTGAGTAATACTCTGTTTAAGAATTTCAGTCTTACAAGTTGCCCACAGAGCTCCAGCCCACCACAGCAGAATTTATCTTGCACTTTGCTTCATGGCTGCTTTTCCTAATGAGGCCAGAAAATGATTTTTCATTTGTGCTACTTCTTGTTCCTAAAAGGATCAGTGTAACTTTGCATACTGTTATAAACAGTAAATCCCGAATACTTCTGTAACTTTAAATCCTGCAAAGGCATCAGATTGGATTATTTAGAGGCAGTTTTCTTTCAGTGCATTAGGATGTGACAGCTTGGTGTGTTGTGCCCTGCACACAGCTGCGCTGAACCCAAGTGCTGCCTCAAGGAGCACACCTGAGGCCAGCAGCGTGCTGATGTCTGCTGGCAACTGCACAGGGCTCAGAACAGGCTTTGTGCCTGCCAGGTGCTTCTCCATAACCAAACTTCTGTTTGGCTCTTCCTAACTGCACAATTATTTTAATTTGTGAAGGTGTTTTCCTCTGATTGTCTTGGATGCACCGACTAGTGATGTGACTCAAGATCTTGACCCTCCCATTTATCTTTCCAAGGACACACAGTTGCTTTGATGTCATCATCTTGTCATAATTCCTTGTGGTGTTGAGATGTAAATGTGTTTGCTTATTTGAAGCCCTCAGCCCCCTCATTCCCCGTTTGTGATGGGTGCTTTTCCCCTGGATCATTTCCCAGCACCCCACTGCTCTCAGCCCTGGCTGTGCTGGCAGCTGCTGAGCAGCACAGCGAGGTGCAGGGGGGCTGTTCACAGCCCAAACCTGCCGGTGTGAAGCTACATTAAGGTTTCTCTAGATGAGGAAAAGTAATGTCATTATATATTAATTACATTGTATGGCTGATACCAAGTGCCATTGTTTTTTAACTTCATGTATTCTTTATTTCTCCAGTTTTTGTTGTGGTGGTACCACACAGTCTAAAGCAGAGTTCAGGGGGTTTATGAGCTCCAGCTTTTGTGTTTGAAGTCCTGTTCTTCTATCTTAATGGCACATGTAGGAAGCCAAGTCTGCTAAGCAAGACTTTCTGTGTACTGAACACTTTTATGTCACCTTTTCAAAGGCTTTTCAGGATGTCCTGCTTCAAGTGAGGGCTTTTGAGTCCATAGTTCAGTCTGGTACACGGTAGGTCTACTTGTCATCTTTACAAATCCTTTGTGAGCGAAAATTATCCTTTTCAAAGAATGTGTTTAGATACCTTTGGTACAAATGTGCTTTTCTTGTACTTCACTATATTAGGTTGATTTTAGTGCTTAAGAAAAGGTGAGAATTTCTAAGAGATGAAGCTTCAGAAATTGTTAATCTTGTTATTCCATAAGCTTGAAGATGCTCTTGCTTTAGAAACTTTGTCTCACAAGTTTTATTGTAGAGTTCTGGGACTCCTTACTGTTTCTCCTACCTAAAAGTAAAATAAGTAAATGGCAGGGGTAGTCTGTTACTTGATTTACAGTGAAAATACTTACTATTCCTAAAGTTCTAGAAAAATGTGCAATATTCAGAACAGTAGCAAAACCTTTTCCATGCAATGCTTAAAATTAGAATTTCAACACTTAAAAAAGAAGATGGATATGAGGTCTTCAGTTACCGTGTTGTGGGATGGAACAATTTAAGTGTAATTGCTTTGCACTAAAGTGGAGGCTCTGAAATTTCAATATCGGAAATGTAAGTTGTGCCACTTGGCATTGACATCAAAGCTTAAGTAAGCTGGAAAGGTTCATGTGGACTGATTTGTCTTGTCTCTCCCTTCTTCCAAAGAAGGATCTTGCCTTTTGCAGCAGCAAATCTGACAGCTCTCTAAGTTCTGTAGTGACTGAGCAGAGGGGCAGGAACTACCATTGCCTGCGGCTTGTATTTTACGTACACCCTACAGAATATGCCTGAACAGAAGGACTAGGACTTAATGCCCATGAGATGTGTTCAGGCAAAACTGTTTTGAAATTCGGAAATATTATGAGATTATTATGATGAAGGAGCTCTTCCCCCAGGCCCATGTGACACCTCCATGAGCTGCTGCTCTTGGTCTTCAGGAAAGGACTGTTCCTACAGAGAGAAGGCCGTTGGCTTTGTATACCCCTGGGCCACCGGAGGGGCAGGTGTTCCTGCCCCCAGCGCTCAGGCTGCTTTACCCTTAGCAGGTGCATTGCAGCGCCACTGCAGCCCTGAACAAGTGTGTGCTGGGGCATAAGCTTAAAGGAGGCTTTTTGGGCCTGGGCCACAGATGACTTCTTAAAGTCAGTCTTAGGCAAAAGAATTAGTTAAGTTTTTTTACAGTTCAGATTGAGATGTTCTATCAGATTTATTGCTTGGAAATTGAATGTGGTGGAGTATTTGTGAAAATTTTCATCAGTTTGTTACTTGTTGATTACTGTAATAAAAAAAGTGGAGTAGAACTGGTTTCCATGCCCATATGCATTAGTCTTAAGGCAGGCTTTTTTCTTTGTAGTCCCTTCTCTTTTGCTGCAGAGCCCCTTAGTTGCTGTTGAAGTATGGCATCACACACTGTGGCTTCTACAGACACTTACTGTCAACAAATTTCTCTGAAGGTACCAGTTTTCTCCTTCAGATATGTCTGCTGTCCATGTTATTTTATGTAAAGTGCCTGCAAAAGGTTTTTCTTAATAAAGATTGGTGTTTCCTGACCTAGACCCCTCCAAGGGCATGAAGCATGGAATGTCTTCATTTCATTCTTTCTACCTGCAACTCCTAATTTGAACATCTCAACTTCGAGTTTTTCTGAATTGATGGCTTTCATTTTTTAGTAAAATCTCTACATTTTGAGGTCCAGCGAAATGTAATTCATTGCTTTGTGTTGAACATGTTTTCTGAAATCTGAAAGTCAAGCCTTGAGTGCTGGCACTGCTGATGTGCCCCTCGTTGTACCTTGGCGAGCCTCTGTACCTGCTGAGTGCTGGAGGGTTCTCAGGAGACTCATTAGATGTGAACAGGGAGGGGAGTTGATAACCTGTGCAAGGAGGTGCCATCAGAGGTGATTGGTGTGTTCTTAATGCTCTTAATAACCACTTGGTGATGCAGACAGACCTTACACTGCCCTCAGCACAGTTGTCCTGACAGGAACCTGATCAGTTGATGCCCATTCGCTCCTTGGACGTTGTTCAGCTCCCCTGAGGAGCTTTGCTCCTAGTGGAAGCTAAACTGAGTTTTGGGACTTGGAAAATGCTGTACAGTACCAGGCTCTAGTCTGGTGTGTGGGTGTATAACAGTAGCCTTGATCTGGCAAGTTGGTGCCAGGCTTGGCTCTGCTGTGTTCCTTGCCATGAGGAAGAAAAGGAAGGAACAGATCTGCAATTTGTAGTTTGGAGACTGTAGAAAGTCTGTCCCTACTGTGGAGTCCATAAAAGGCACTTAGAGAAGGAAAAAAGTGTTTTGTCAGTGTGTTTAATTTTTTTTGCATAACTTAGAACTTCATTGTTAGAAAATCCTGCCTAATGAAGGTTAACTACAGTATGTCCTGTTAGTGCATAAATTACTTAATGCATGAGTTCTTTACGTGAATGGATGCAAAGAAAACAGGGGCTTTGTCCTTACATACGTTACTGATGAGATCTGAATCGTGCATGGATAGGGTTGGCAAACTTGCTTTGACAGCCTAAACATCTCAGGCATCTGTTTGTCACTGGTAGCTGTTCCCAGGTGACCCTCTGGCCTGTGGTGTAGTGATTGTTGGGTTGATCCTGTGGGGGATTTTCCTGTGCCCTCTGAATTCTGGCTGCCTCTTGGCTGGGCACTGGGGTGTGCATGGGGATCTGCACACACAGGGCCTTTCCTGGCAGGAGCTGAGGATCTGCACTGGCACCCTCCTTGTTCTGTAGAATTGCTGGTAGTCACGGGCTTACCTTGACAGCACTGCCTTTGGTTTGTGAGGGTGGCTGTGAGTCAAGATGATCTGTGGTCTTTCAGTTCTTGGAAACATTGTTGGATATTCTCAGCAAATGGTCTGACAGTTGTGGATAGTGAGCACTGTCTGGTTCACAGCACTTGGGAATGCAGTCTCTGCTTCCTGGGAATGCTGAGTTGCCTCCTTACCTGGGGCTGGACACCAGTGTTGAGGGGACATGGAGCTATGGACAGCAAGCCTTGATTCTCTGGAGCTCTATCCATGTTGTTTCTGCATGATTGAGGTGGTTTCATATCTCAGCTCTGTATTTTTGTTGGTTTCTAAGATCTTTCACTGCTTGTGGGTCACCTCTTCATATGGAAGAGGATACTTCTTCTAGGCTTAGGGGAGGGAGGCCTGGAACAATTCCATGCAGGAGGCTGGGGGCAGTCAGTCAGCAAGGCCCCTGTCTCCTGCTCCTGTTAGCTGGGTTTACTGTCACCTGGCCTGGAGATTCATGTGCTCTGGGTTTTAATTGCAATATCACTGTTGAAGAACTGTGAAGGTGTCACTGCCTTTTTTGATTTCCCTGAGGTGGGACCCAGGTGCAGGTGTCTTCACAGGGCTTGCACAGACAGCCTTAGGAAACACGTGGGGGCCTGCTGTGCCCTCCCGATAGAACAGGAGTCTCCATGAGTGTGGTGCTGCTGTCACTGCAGCCTCCCAGTGCAGGTGACTGTGACTGGGTGCGGACAGAGGAGTGGGAAACCTTCAGGGAGTGAAGGGAGTCAGAGGATGGGGTCAGGTGGCATACCCTGCAGGTGGCACTAATGCAGAAAGTCTGAACGGGGGAATGGACACATTCTGAAGCCATTTGCCTGAATACAAGGTCTGGGTTGTGGTTGTGATGCATAATTGCACTTGGGTTTTTAGGGGATAATTTTATAAATTGGCCTGACTTATACTTGCAAGTGGAGAGAAAAAGGGACACCTAAGTATGGAAGGTTTGCAAGTTTGCATCTCCGTGGCATCACTTTTGATGTTTGTTGTCCCAGAAGTTTAGGGTAAATTTCCAGTTGTTTTTTTTTAACCTCATCCTCTCAAATTTAATCGTAACTATGAAATACATTTCAGAGTGGTTACAGGTGGCTGAAATATTTTACAGAAATGTTTACCTGTGTGTTGTAAAAGACAGGACATAGTCTTGGCAAAGCATCTCCTTAAAATTTAGTCTCACAAAGCTAAAGAGACCCAAATGGACAGAAAATACAGTTCAGTTCCACCAGGAGCCTGTGTGCACTGATCTCAGCCCAGGGGCCTTGTGCTCTTTCAAAGACCCGTGGGATCAAGGGGGATTCTTAAATGTTAATTCATGACATTGAGTTGAGCTGTTGGGAGTGGGGAAGGTTAGGAGGCCTAAATGAAGGTTGTCTGGTTTGTATGGATTTTTGTATTGTAGTTTTGGGTTTCTCTGAGATGGTGTTCTATAAATATTTTTACAGGTAAGTTGTGCAGACAATCAGGAAAGCTGGAGAAAGGCTTGTTCATGTGACTTTCTCACCTTGTGCTGCAACAAACCTTTTGCATTTCAGGAAGTTCATTAGGGCACTGATGGTCCCACAGAGGTTATGAAGTACTTGAATCTTATTTCTCAGCTACTGTGTAGCAATGGGAAAAAGTTTTCTCTGTCTGAACTGGTGATGTTCTGTTCAACCCTTGGTCATGGAAGTCCTCAGAAGAGCACATTCTGTTAGCAGTGAGTCCTACAAAAATACACTTGGCTTGGAAACAAACAAGCAAACAAAAACAGCACAAAACCCCCCCAAACAAACAAAAAACCCCCACAAAACCTCTTTATACTTACTCCTGCAAGAGAAGTTAGTCCTGTTGCAAATAGAAGGTCATGCACATACTGTGCTGTCTTGTCTTATCAAGGAGTATCTTCTGCTTTTGGTAATTCTTCAGGACAAAACCTGCTCCTTTCTACAGTCATGCAGCTCTTGAGGTAAATAAGCACCCAACATAAGGCACCAGTGATTTACCTGATGGGACAAAAGACACCTTTTGGAGAGTAATGTGTAAAAGCTGGGGTTTTGTTTATCTCCTGTCTTTTGTGGCTGCTGGTGGAGCACTGGGACAGGTGACTGGAAGGTAACAACTTGATTACAGAAATGGGTATGGGTGGCTCCTGTTTTTTTTTTTGTCCTCCTTACATTCTAGTGCAACTTCAGAGTCAGAGGACCAGGGAAAATGTCATCTGATGGCCTTCAGATTCCTGCATCTTGGATTTTCTTTTGCCTGAAGAGATCCACTTGATTATGGAAGCTCTGCAGTGTGCCTTGTTACTGCTTCAACTTGAAATGTTGAGCAGGACTGGGTATTTGATACTGTTTCTTCTCCTAAGTGTGTTCTTTAGGACTTTTTCCTTCTGTCTTCAGTCACTTTCAGGTTCTGTTCAGATTTTCTTAAGTAGAGATGTCCAAGTGGCATGTTAATCTTCAGACAAGAAGGAAGTTAACTTAGGTATCCACTGAACTTTTGAGGTGCTTGTGATGGTAGAATTGAACGTTCTTGATGAAAATCAGCAGGCTGTCTCCTTGGCTGCTGGGTCTCATTGACCAAGATACTCAGTATCATGCTCCAAAGTGTCAGTGTGCTGGTCCTGTTCAGCCTGCTGTACCACCTGCCTTGTTGTCTTGGCTTTTGCCATCGTCACCACTCCTCTTGCACGTCCAGGAGTCTTTCTGGAAGAGTTGCTACCTGTAGTTAGAAGGAGACTGACTTGACTCAAATATACTTGGAATCTCAGATGAAGCCATTTCTGTATCTCATGATTTTTATGAATTGTAGGTAGTGATCCTGAATTCTTGCATCTCACTCTCAGCTGAAACACTGTTGTTTCAGTGGCATGTATCTAAAAGCTGCTTTATGCCACTTCTCTGTGCCTTCTTACAAAGCACACCTGAGGACAGGCTGTGGTTCCTCTAATTAAATCAGCAGGGCATCTTTTCTCTTGGAGAAACTAATGAAAATTACCTGACTCATGTCTTTGCCAATTTGAACTGTTTCTTTTTCCATTTTTCTTCAAAGTCACAGTATTTCTGGAAGAACAGAGCTTTGGGGAATGCATGTGCATCCACTGTTTCTTTTTGACGGGGGAAAAAAAACCCCTCCACAAACGCAATAAAAGCATTGGAGGTTTTAGCCTTTCAGTCAGGGCCAGGTCTGAGTTGAGCAGTGTCTGATCAGAAAAGCTCCACATGAACTGCCAGAGCTGCTACTGCTGCTGCTGAGGTAGACTTGACTTTTGAAAGTATTTAAAGCTTGGACTTGGTCTTTGTTCTCTTTGTAGATGCTCCTCTACACATAGCCCTAAGGAGTACCCCATATAGAGATGAAAAAATAGAAAAGAGAAGAACTTCAACTCCTGTAAGTGCATTAAATAGTCACCGCCATTCTGTTAGAGACCAAACCAGGACCCACATAGCAAGACCACTGCGGAGGCCCCGGGAAAGAGACAGAGTGACACATGGTACGACTCGGGGGAACACGGAGAGGGAAGCTTGGAAAACTCTGGGGAAGGGGTTAAGCATTGTAAAAAACTGATAATACTGATAGTGTGTGTCCTGTCTGCCTTCTTTTAGAGAGAATAATTCTGTGTAAATACATGGTATAAAATGTAAGCAGTGTTTTTTCACTGTCACTTGGTAACCTTTCTTGCCATCTGCATTGGGGTTTATTCTTCTCAGTCAGTGGGTAATATTTTAAGATGTAAAAAGTACTTGAAGTCTGAAAGGGCATGAAAAGATTGTTGCTTATTTTTACTGTTTGATACATGAGTCTTAATTCTGTTAAACTGTTGATTGTCCAAAGCATTAATCCTGTACTTACTGAGGTACCTAAACTTAAAATAGGGGTGGGGTGGACAGTGGGGCACAATGACTTTAGGTGTTTTATTTTGTAGGGTGTTTTTTTAATAGTATTTAACTACTTCTGGTAGCCAACACTTGCTACTAGATGTCTCTGAAGGACTTCACAGCTTCCACTGTTCAGTGTAATAGTGCAAAGCCTGTTTATACTGAAATCTCTTATAGTGTGGGGGGTGGCAGCCCCCGATGGGTGGGAGGGATGTGTGTGTACACAAGCACAGAAACAATAGATATTTTTAAATATTTCATATGTATATAAATAATAAATTATTTCCAGCATACTTCAGATTTGCTACATCACCACTTTGGTTCAGATATGTGGTGAGAATCTGAGTCATGGTGGTGAAGAAAACACAAATAAAATCTGTGCTTGGACTGTTGGCTGTAACAGCTGATCTGTGTCCTGGAGATCATCACCTCAGCTGCCTGTCAGTGTGTTGCTCACAGCAGTGGGGCAGTGCCCAGCACCTCTGCCTGTTCCTGGGCATGTTTGCTGCCCTCCCTTGTTGGATGAAATCCCTCAGCCTCCTCACTGCTCTGACTCAGTGGGATGGGTCTCAATTGAGAGTGTGGCATTTAAAGATTAGGATGAACTTTCACATGGTGAAGGATGATGAGTACTCATCCTGGTCCTCATGAACCTCTGTCATTCAGGAAGTTGAAGTCTTACATTTTTGGGAAAAAGAAAAAGGCCAAAGCTGTTAACAATGTGGTTTTGTGCTATATTTTTAGGATTATTTAAAGCAGTTTATCTTTCTGTTTGATCACATAAATCTATGAGGATGCTCCTAACCTAGACAGTCTCCCTGTCTGGACTTGTGTCAGTAAGAATTCATTACACTCTGGAGTGCTTGTAAGAAGCAGTTTGAGACAACAAGATCCTTCAGTACATGGTGTTTGGAAGACCTGGTATAACTCCTGAGTACTTGTTCTTTTGCAGAGTTTTATTTTCAGGGAGCATGCATGAGCTGTGGTGTGCAGTTCAGAAGATACCTGTACACAGAAATTTGCAAATACTTAGATTTTTTTTTTATTCAGATTTTAAGATAGAGAGGTAAGCCCGAGGGGGAAAAGTGTGGAATAAAGTGACAATCTGTCATATTTTTTGTGGATATATTGACAGTGACTAAGGCAGCTTACTCTGTGCTCTTGGATATCTAAAACAAATCCAGGAATCTAACCATTTGATTTTCAGTTCCCAAATGAAAGGAAGCAAAATTTTCCTGCCTCTGTTAAGCTCAGTTATTCTCTCTGCCCTTCTGAAAGAATAAAATGGCAGAACTTCTTTGCATCCCTGTGAGCAGGGAGAAGGGAATGGTACCCAGAAGATCCTGAGCACTGGAAAAACAGAAGATGACAGAGAAAAGTTAGAAGGAAGTTGTGCCGAAACCCGACTGGCACCTCTCGACCCCCTGGAGCTGGGATGAAGGTGCCTTTGTGCTGCCAGTGCAGCCGGGGCAGCAGCTGAGGAGGCAGCGGGCACACCACCAACCACGGGCCAGGAGAGCCACATCAGGGACAAAGGGGCAGGAGATGGCAAGGACCAAGAGGGTAGGGAGGTGCAGGGCTAAGGAGTCTCCTGAGCCAGAGCTAGTGAGCCCAGCTGGGAAACGTGGCTGAGATTTGCAGTTCTCAGGGAGCTGCTCGAGCCATGGATATGCAGCCAGTGCTTTGAGGGGTTCACTACTGGCACAACATACAGTGCTGCAGGTGTGCTGCACAGGGGGGTACAGACCAGCTGGGGGGGCTGAAGGGCTTTGTGCAGGAGATTCCTTACAGTGTGGCCCTGTTCTGCTGTCCATGGCCAGAAGTAGGGATAGGTTTCTGAAAGGGATGGTGAGTGGCTCAGTCAGCAGAGCTTTCTGAGAGCAGAGCAGTTCTGAGGTGCAAGGCTTCCCTCTGCAGCAGCTGTGGGTTGCAGCATGGCTGAGTCAGGGTAATTCACTTAAGGCACTGTGTCAGTATCTGGAAATGGTGGTGCAGGGATCTAAATCTGAAAGACAGCAGTTGTAAACAAACACTGGGCCCTGGAAAGCAAGGATTTGTGCCCAGGACCTCACAACAGTTACACTGCACTGTCCTGGAATCATGCCCTGAGCATGGACTTGGGTCACATTCTCCGAAGTTGTGGTGTGTTTTTAATCCCATAAAATGGGATGGAGACCAGATGCTGAGAGAATAGTAGTTAAAGTTGAACCAGTTGTTGACTCCATTTACAATGAAAGTAAAATATTTGAGGAACTGAAGTTTTGGGCATTGGGGTCTTGTTTTTGTCAGGCTTCCATTAAAATGCTACTGAAGTGTGCAGCCATAGTAACTTAGAAAGTGGGTACAACAAATCCCTCAGTCTCTTCTTTTTTATAATCTCCGAAGCACATAAATAATAAATGGGCAGTGCTGTACAGTTGATTTCTCCCACATGATATTCTGATTTTTTTTTTATGGAACAGTCAGATTAGGACTTTGAAATAGACCATGCCAAGTGAGAGCTGGGAATTCTTACACATAAATTTTCTTGGGTTTTTTTGCAGTAAACTGGCCTTGATTGTCCAAAGAAATTGTGGAGGTCTTTAGGAAAATTAATAAGTAGAATAATTGTATCTATATTTAAAAACTAACTTGCAGTGTTGTCTGATTTTAGGGGTTAAAGAACATGAGAAGAACAAAGAAAGAAAATCCAAAGATTATGGAAGATCCAAGTCAAAGAAAAAGAAAAAAAAGAAAAAGAGATCTAAGCCTGGTAAAGCTGATATTTTTTCTGTAGATGAAAATGACTCTTGTTTTGTGTTGCTACCCAGTTTAGCTCACTTAAGAGTGGGCATTGCTTTCTTCACTAGTCTGTTAACTGAATTTATTAACGGGTTAATTTTAAATTGTGGTTGGCAAGGTAATGTTTTTCCTGGTTGAGCTTCACTGTTCATGCTGGATGGCAGCTGGTTGTGGTGGTGCTGCAATGGCACAGAGTGGCTGTCACTGCTCAGCAGGTGTCTCAGTATGCAGGTCTGGCTCTTCCTTTGCAAATGTGTTTCTGTGCAAGCTTTGCCCTGTTCAGAGGGTGCAGATCCCTTGATTGGTTACCAGGTACCCTGTGTACAGGATATTCTCAGAGGTGATAGTTAGTGTTGGGGCTCCTGTGTGAATGGTGGAGTCACTGAGGCTTCTTTTTGTGCTGTTAACACTGTTATTTCTTACATCTTCACTTAGGGTGGGATTTCAGAGCGTGTGACAATTAGCCCTATTAAACCTGTCATAGCCTAAATTTATTTCTTAAACCTTGAGTCTCTCTTTTGGAGAGATTAAGTAACATCCTGATACAAAGTCTCTACTCGACTCAGCTGTGTCCCTCTGTCCTGTCTCCTGACCTGCTGTTGCCCTCCATTAAAATGGCTGCACTACAATGGGCCTTCCCTGTTGGTGTCACCTGCAGAGGCCTGGGAATGCTTTCCTGGGGCCACTTCACGCTTGGAGCTCCATGTGTAGGCCCAGGGGTTGGTGCTGATGGATCCTTCTCTGCTGAAAATGCAGCTGGTTCTGAAAGATTTCTTTGTAATGTTGGAGGATCCAAGTGTGGCCTCTTTGAGTGCCATTGGTGGGTGTCTGGGGTGGCTGGTTCGGTACACTCCAACCTGCCAGGGGGGATCTGTGGAACGAGATCTTCAGGAGGAGTTCCGGAGATGGAAAGAAAATACTTTCTCTGTTTGCTGCCATGAGGAAATAGGGCAAGATATTGAGAGAGTGGATGGGAAGAACCATAGCCAACTGACTCAGAATCATGTGATTCTCTGAAACAGATAATTTTAATGAGTCTCTGATGGTATAATTATAATATGCAAAATATAATTTGTAAAGTTATGCACAAATAGTGCCCTTGAGCTGTCAGTCAGACTACCCTTGGGGTTTAAGGTGTTGCTTGCCTTTTTTTGATGTTGCTCTTATGGTTGTTGAGTGCAGGCACTGTGAAGGTTTTCTCCATGTAACTGGAGGGTGCTCTTGGAACCACAGCCAGCCCTGATGCATATCCGGTGTAGGCCATGACATGGGGCCTCACAGAGGGACCATCCAAGGGGGTTTCTCCACATACTCCTAACCTGGGCTTTTCCACCCGTGCATCCTGTTCCATATATACACTGGGAAAGCAGGAGTGCTTTCTGTCCCCTTGGAAGTCTGAGATCAGGGAATGTGTGTGAGGGCGAGGTCTCCAGCCAGCAGTGCTTATGTGGAAGCGCCTGTGGAGCAGAAGCATTTGTGCCCCCGCTCACCCTGAGGAGCAGTGGGGCTGCAGAGCCTGTCACTGGAACCTTCCACTGCTGACAGCAGTGACCGAGCAGCGTGATGTGTTCTGTTCTGTTCCAGGCATGATCTTCCTTGCCTCTGGAGAGCTTGCCCAGCTCTCTGAGCATGGTGCAGTCCTGCAGCCCCAGCTCCTCCAGCAGGACCTGGCCCAGTGAGTGAGCTGTGCCTGCTGTGGGCAGGCAGGGGGCTGTTCCTTCTGTCAGCTTTCCTTCACCACAGAGTCTAATGGTAACACTTCTTACAACTTTGCAGGGCATTCTGGCGCTGGGGAAAACACAGATATCTCACAGGAGCTTTCCCCTGAAAGATCAATGGTGACAAAATCTATGTCTTCACATAAATCATCTGCCCACCCAAGCACGCCACTGCACTGTGCTGAAACTGGACAGCACAGGGGAAAGTCAAAAGCAAATGGTGAGATGACTCTGCTCTGTGGCTTGCTGGTTCTGTCTTTCATTGCTGGGAAATATGTGATCTGCACTGCTGTACTTGGAAACTTGTGGTGTAAATTAGGCTGTCCCTGCACAGCTCTGTGTGTGTTTCCTTGCCCTGCCTGACGAAGCTGCACCCAGTTTGTGTGCTGGAGTTTGGTTTTGGTGCTTTTTACTTTGACTTGGCCTTTATATACACTTTAAGACTGTTACCCTTATTTTAGAAATCAAATTCATTTTGCATTTTTTGCAGCACGCTATTAACTCTAAAATAACCCTCTTCAAAATTAATAATTAAATTTTTCGTATTTCCAAAGGCTGTACAATGTGAGAACTCCTTAAGAGTTTCAAACAGCTGCTGTGCAGGCTTGCTGTAGTGTGTGCTGTGTTTGAGGGACCACTGAGTGTGGTGATGTGCAGTTGTACACTGTGATACGTGGTTATAATGACTTGTTGAGCTTCATAATGAGAAGCTCTTGGGTAGTTGTTTATTGAGTAGGTGTTGATGTCTTCACGGTGCTTCTTGCACAGAACTCTTAAAAATGTGGCTGCTGTGTTCCAGCTTTCATAATTCTTAGTATCTTGGTCCATATTGCTGTTTACTGTCGCAAGCTGGTGCAGTAAAAAACACAACCAACATTTTGTTCTCTCTCTTAAAGCTCACAAATTTGAAGGAAATAGGAAATGTATGACAGCTTGATTATGTACAAGAATCCTAAGTGTTTTTTTTGGACACAACTTTCATTGTTTGCCATTAGGCAGAAGTAAAAATGAACGTGAGTTAATCCCACTCTATAGGGCAAACAGGAAGCATTAAAAACTACATTTGGTGGTGATGTCTCGGAACACATTCTGCAAACCTGAGCAGTTGTGTTTTCAGAGTATCTCAGCCATGGAACAGTTCAGTAACGTGGCCATCAGTTGCTCAGACTTCTTTTGATCAGTTCATAGACATTGAAAGTGGTGCAAAATACTGGAAATGGTTTCATTTCATCCTTTTCACAGTTGTTTTGCTGCTTTTTGCATCTGCGGAAGTTGCAGCGAGGCTGCAGTGCAGCCTGGCAGTGCAGTGTGCCTGACCTGGCACTGCAGAGTGCTCTGGGAGTGTCCTGGCTCAGAGGGGCAATAAAACTTGGAAACATGAAAACAAACTATTGCATTGGCTTCTCAGCCCCTTTAATTTGAGAGCAGATGTTTTTCCAAAAGATCTGGTGTATATCATAGACTAGTGGCTCTAGTTTTGCATTCTATGATTGTGTAAGCTGAGTGATGAAAATGGGTCTGCCCGCTGTAGGCAAGACCCTACAATTGTACTTGAGTGACTAAAATTTTTACCTTGCACTCCCCTCCAACTCATTAGATTATTTCCAAATGATTAAAATCCTTGCTTTCTTCCTTTGACCCTCCCATTCTACCCCCAAGGAAGATGCAGACATTGATTAATATTTTTGAGGTGAGAATCTCAATTTAACCTGCTGTTTTGTGAAGGTTTTCCTGGCAGTTTTTCAATCCAGAGATGTGTTAATGCTTTGGTTCAGTAGCATGAATGTGTTCTGAAACAATACCTTGGACTGCCCCTCAGCTGACAAATGTATCCTAAACAGGAGGCTGAGTGAAAATAATTTCTGAAGCAGCGTTAAATTCTGTGTTGGACTCAGTGTTTCTGTCATGGTGACATCACTTTGTGAGATTGAATGGTTCATAAAACAGAGCCCTCTTGCCTCTTCTTGGGACCTCTGCACTAAAAGAGCCGAGTAACAGTTGTGTACAAATCGCAGCAACTGATCGGAATCCTCTTTGCATGTACCAGCCTGCTTTTGTTTGATTTTACTCCTTGCCTAAAGAGACTTTGTGCCTTTGGTTTGAGACACTGGATGCTGAGATTACAGCTGTAGTGACAGAAACTGTTCAGCTGGAATATTTTGAAGGACCTATTAGTGAGAATATGAAAGTTCATTATGTAGTAACCTTCCTAAACTGTTGAATTGTGATGTTCTTAAACGACACTCTGAGCTCATACTTTAGGAGTGTATGTCTGCATACCAGGGATGAGATCTTGAGGGTTGTTTGACCTTTTTTGTAATCACTTAGGATTTTATATAAATACTTCTTGTACAGAGGATGACACCCTAAGTGAGTCATCTATGGACAGCTTGCTGTGGAGTGACGATGACTGCAGCCAGGATGTGGATGTGACCACCAATCCTGATGAAGAGGCTGAAGAAAGTGATTCTGAGATTGTTCGATGTGTTTGTGAAGTAAAAGAAGAAAATGACTTCATGATTCAGGTATGAATTGGAGGATAAATGCACATGTGTGTGGACACAGTGCAAGGTGTCAGTGGAAAAGCATTTGGTGGAGTTTTTGTTCTTCTGGCAAGAAGCTTGACTTGAATGTACAATTCTCCAGACAGGCTAAACAAACAAACAAAAAAAGTGATTACTTGAGTGTTCTGCTTTGAAATAGAGCTGCATTTGTGCATTCTGCAGTACTTTGCAAATTCTGAGTTCCTAATCTGCACGAGGCCATCTGTCCATTCCACATAGATGTGCTATTTTCAAACCAGCTTCACAGAAAACTCAGAGCAGCTTCGGTTAGCTCTGCTGCCTAAAACTGTTGACAAAAACCTCTTTGGAAGTGCCCTGCCTGTTTACTTCTACTTTTTGAGATATTTGTAAATGGTCAGGAGATAATTCCATGCACAGCTGCTCTGAACCATCACACCCAGTTCGTATTAGTTTCACATAGTCAAGTCAAACAGATCAAATTCTTCATTGTTTTTCCTGCTCTAATTAATTTTGCCACTGATTCTTACATGAGTGCTCCACATTGGTAATTCCCCATAAGTTTCAAAAGCAGCTTATGCAGGGGCTTAAGGGTGTGGTGCTCCTGATCCAGGATGATGAGCTTTTCATGGTTACCCTTCTGAAGAAATGAGAGTTTTCTGAAGAAATTAGTTGGGGTTTTTTGTTTTGTTTTTAAGAGGCTCCCACCCTTCCTATCTGGATCACCTTTTCCTTGTTGTGGACCTCCAATTCCAAGTGTCAGTGGTGTAGCTTTGAAGATCATTATTGCATTCTTGTGAGGTTCATTTGTGCAAGGATATAGCATGACACTAAGTTCAGAAATGTTTTTCTGGCACATGAACCTCACTCCTCATCTGCAGCTTTTGAATTCACTTTTCCAGGTGTTGTAGCTCATTTCTGTGAGTCTTGCAGTCCCCTTTGCAGGATCCTTACTGGTGGGGTTCCTGCCATGTTCCTGTGAGCTGCATTTCTCTTCTGCAGTTCAGAAATAGGAGGCAAGACAGAGGCTGAGCTAAACTCACTCCACAGCCACTGCTGGTGTTTTGGTGGACTTTGCTTGAATAGAGACAGAAACCTGTTAAGGTGAAGAGGGGGAGCACTGTTTAAATTGCAGAGTGAAGAATTCTTGAATTCTGTAGCAGAACAGTAGAAACACCGTTTTTTGCCCTGAACGCCAACAGCCTCATTTTAAAAACTTCTGACAGAACTGGCTAATGCAGCTCAGTTTCTCTGCCCTTCACTGTGCAGTGTAACACTGACTTCTCCAGGTAGTTTTCTTTGACCTTCCATGCTGTTTCATGGCAGTTTTTTCTCTCAGCTGTGAGTTCACTTTGAGGCACACACACCTTTGTGTCAGTGTTGGATCCTGACCCAGGGCAGGAGGTGCCCCGTGCTGTGGTCGGCGAGGGGCTGTGGTGGGCAGTGCTCAGGCTGAGGTGACAGCACTGGACCCTGGGATCAGCTCAGTTGGTTAAAACTTGGGTGTAATAATGCCAAGGTCATGGGTTCAGTCCCCCACGTGGGCCATTGACTTAAGAGTTGGACTTGATGATCCTTGTGGGTCCCCTCCAACTCAGAATAGTCTGGGATTCTCTGACATCTGAGTGCACAGGGGGAAAAAGGCTCTGACAGTGTTCTGAGGAGATGACTTTAAAACACAGAGATAGTCTGGAGTGTAATTTCCTGGCAAAAGCAAGTTCAGCACTGGGTGAGGATTGCAGACAGTAGGGAGCTGTCAGCTGGCTCAGGACACAGCCCGTGGATGGCTCTCCTGCTGCTCTCATTGGCTTCCCGGGCTGAACTAGTTGGGGGGTGTTTGGAGCATCCTCTGGAGTTTTCAACACTTCAGCGGTTCTATGAAAGAATTGGCTGGGAGAGCAGGTTATTCTCTCTGGAAAAATGTGATGCAGGTGGACAGCGTGGTGAGTCCCTGCCTTCACTGTGAGGATTGAGGCAACAGCAGCTGGGAAGCAGGAGCTGGGCACGGGGTTGTGTGGGGCTGAGGTGTGGGGGCTGGAGGTGCTGTGTGCCCCACAGCTTTCTGTCAGCCTGTATTTTGGGGGAAAGTGTTCCAAACAGTCTGGATTGTCTGTTGATGTAGAAATGCCTGAGTTCACCCCTTAAGAACAGGGCATTAATACAAAGCAAAGCTGATATGTTATACAACTGTGGAATTATCACAAGGGGAACCTATTTTCAGCTTTTCAGTGACAGAGTGCCAAGATTGACACTTCACTTTGGCTTTGTAGAGTGAGAATCTGGTGTAGTTGTCATAACTTTATAGTTAGGAAAGATTTCTTCCCTGTTTCCTACTCACACTTCAATGTGACACTTAACAAACAAATTCAGAGCTGTCTGCCCTGAAGAACGTGGATTTGGATTGGTCCTTTCTTTCTGAAGATAGGTCATTTTGCTCATGGTGTGGGGTTTTAGAAGAATATTGTCCTCCTTTGCACTTTTCTGCCTTGGGATGTGTCATCTGCCCCTGTTCTGTTATTCTGACTGAGATGTGCTGGCACCAGGCCGTGTGCCCACCTACCTGGACATGATACCAGAGCTGGGTGCCCAGGGCAGCCTCCTCGTGCATGTGGCTGAAGGTTCATTCCCAGGATACGTGTGTCCCCTCCTCCCTTACAAGAGAGAGAATGGAAAATCATTTTCTCTTTGAGCTTTGCTCATTTCTGTGAATCTGCCAAATTTGGAAATAGTGAGGGGAAAATGTTAATTTTAAACACAGGCAGCACCTTTATTTTCCCTGAAAGACTGGGGGCCATTAAGGTTTAATGAAACTCATACACAGTTAAAATGGGAGTTGGTTCTATTTAGATATTGAAACTAATGACACCCCCCCCTCCAAGTTCAGTTTAGAGATTTTATAAACCACTTCCTTCATCCTGACCTTGCCTTAATTAATTGTCTTGAGCAATTTCTGCAATATCTTTCATGGCACCAGAGTGCAGAAATCTGGGTTTGCATTTATAGAAGTACCTGCTTCAGTTAGTAGAAGTTAAATGTGGAAAAAGAAATCTGAAAATCCAGTATGTTGTTGGTCAGTGCAGTTTTGCCCCAGTCCCTGTAACTCTGCAAGGAGGTCACTGGAGCTTGTGTAAAGCAACTGAGTGGCATTGCCCTGTGTTCCTTCTGGAGGCACAGCACTCCCTTTTGATGGTGAGGCCCAAAACAGTCCACACAGACTCCTGTTGTATCTTCTTTTTGTTTTTGTACCTAAGCATTGGTGTGTTTGTGTACAATGCAGAGAATTCTGGGACTGGATTTGGTGGCCTCAAGTGATGGATGTAAAATGGAGTTTTGTTCTGGAAGGTGAAAAGCTGCTTTTTTAAATGCATGTCCTCTGTGCTCAGTTATTTGTTGTTACTTGAATTTTAATTTAAATGTTTTTGCACAGTGCTGCATGTGTTTTCTCCTCTTCCAAATCTCCTCTTAGTGTGTTTTGAGTCTCAGCTTCCCTGCAGGGTGTGTGCCAGCAGGAGCCTGGCCAGCCATTTCACCTGCAGGTGAAAGGACAGACCTGTGCCCTGATGGGATACATACTGAAATACCAGTTGAGTAAAATAAAAAAAAGTGGTGATGCTTCACTAGAGTTCTGGGCAAAATTGCCTGGAGAATCAACTGCTGTATTGCATGATTTATGGGATGCAGGTGTAAGTAGAACCAGGAGCTCCCTTGTTGTTCTTAGCACACAGTCTGTTTTTCTTAATTGATTTTCTTTGTTTTAGAACACACTTTTTGGCTCTAATAATCACCTTTGTGAAAGAGGGACAGTGTCTGACTTTTTTGGAAATATCTCCTTATTGCTTTAGGACTATTTACCCATTTTGTAAGGCAAAACAGTGTTGATCTCATCCTTCAGAAACCTCCTGCTCTTACATTCTCTCTTCCCAGGGCTTCTGTTGCCTCCACACCTCGCCCACTCCGTCAGTGCAGTGAAGTGTTCTGAGTCTGGTTGTCCCTCTCTGTCCCTCCTCGCTTGGGGAAGGGTGGCAGATCAGAAGAGCATTAACAGAAATGGTGTTGAACACAGATGAGATGTTTAGCAAGTTGGCATCCTTGTAGGTCAGTGAGGAGCAGCAGCTGAGACTGCTGCAGTTGCTGCTGGGGAGTGTTTTAGCTCAGATTGAAATCCTGCACCAATGCTGATGAGATCCCTGCATTAATTAACTTTTGGGTTATGCTCTAAGACGTAAAGGGTATGAGCCCTTGTCTCACTGCTTGGGAAAGAAGTAATTCTGAACTGACATCACCATTTCAAATCAAAATTGACTTAATGTGTGGCGTTTGTTCCAGGTTTCGGTGGTCTGTGGGCTGCAGCCAAATCTTGTCTCTTGTTAAAATATGGGAGGGGGGAGAAAATTATAGAAACAGAACATATGAATAGGGGGATTTTCCTGCTCTAGAACTGTTCCAGAACAGTGGCTCTAAGAACAGTGATTGCATTTTCAGCAGTGTAACTGTGCTGAGTAGATCCAGACTGTGTTCAGTCTTTGCCAGTGTGAATGCCCCCTGGGCAGCACGTCAGGGGCTGGTGCAGCTGTGTCTGCTCTGCAGACCTGGGTTAGTGGAGCTGCCTTAGAAAGGGATACAATCTTAGAGGTACAACAATCATTAAACCATAATATTGGCTAGTCCTGTGTGACATAAATGTCTCTGTGATTTTGTAATTGAATATGGTTTACTGTTTGAGGGTAAAGCTTTTTAGTGTAGAAAAATGGATCTGTTTCACTGAAAAAGCTTGATTACACACTGTTGCTGTCCTGGTTGTGTGCAGATGCTTGTGGAAGGTTTTCATCTCCAAAGAGAATGTTTTTATATCTTTCAGGATATCTGCTTCTACTTTCTAATTGTCATCCTCCAGAAATACACATGAAAAATATGTGGGATGGGCTCAGATTTTATTGTAGTCTGATTCTTTAGTGTGTTTGCTTGTTGGTGAAAGGTGGGTGTGGGTCTTAATACACCATTTTGTCTTAAAATATGTGGTTGATATCTTGAGCTCCCAGCCTTCATGTCTGTTAACATGCACTTCTTGCCTTTGAACAGTGTGAAGAGTGTCTGTGCTGGCAGCATGGAGTCTGTATGGGGCTACTGGAAGACAATGTACCTGAGAAATACACCTGCTATGTTTGTCAAGATCCTCCAGGTACAGGAATTTAAGGTTACAGACCCTTCTTACATATGTAGTAAATTTGCTTGGTTTAATGTAGCTCAAAGCTTAAACTACTTTTTTCCCCCTAGCTGTGGCTGTCACTATTGGTGATTTTCAGATACAGAAAGTTTAATTTATGTGAATGTCTGTGAGTCAGTGTTGTGGAATTACAGCTGGACAGGAATGGGAATTAATGTTTTCAGTGTGATGACCACCTGTCACACTTTGCTGTAATGAGGATTGCACTGTCTGACTGTGGGCAATGAGTGTTGCAGCATCAGGAGCTGCAGCAGAGACTCCTGTGGGCACATCTGGGGGTTGTGGCTGCAGCTCTGCCCAGCAAGGACAGGCTCTCACAGGCCTTGCCATCAGTGGGCACAGAGAGCTGTGGCTCCTCTCACTGACTGCATGACCTGGGGTAACCTATATACTGGCACTTCTCTGGGGTTTTCTCCCTCAGAGGTGATTAAGCGATGGTTTCTCTACTCCTAACTGTGTATTTTTAAATGTCTTGGTCCACCTTACACAACAGGTGAAATTGCACTTAGGTGAACATTTTCTGACTTCCTACTTGACAGGTTACAAAGCCTTGATGAAAATGAAAACAGTTGAGGTTCTTGCTTGAGTCCATGTTTGTAAATGGCAAGAAAGTGGATCTCTGTTGGCCTAATGAAAAGATCTTTTGGTTTATATATATAGTTGGATTGTGATCTCAGATTTTTTGCCTGTTGAAATCTACTGTCTCTTTTGTATCTTAACTCCTGGATTTGTGTAGCTGGTTTACTGGTGGTTTTACTCACAGCAAGGAAGACATGCTACACTTAAAGTGTAAACTATTTCACCACACAGACAGTATGTTTAAGTTGGGGTTTTTACAGTATCTTGCCTTTGGGATTTTAACCCTGTTTTCAGGGTATTTCACCTTGTGTCAATTGAATTTTTAACCATAACTAAGCTGCACATGCAAACAACTGTCATCACACTTGAACATCAGAATGCTTTTGTGCAAAAACTGATTACAGTGTAATTTGCTTAATGAATCATTACCTATTCCTTTGAAGGTTCTAAAATTTACATTGGGGAGCTTAATTTTTACCTCTGTCTTTGACAAAGAAAACGTCCACCTTTGTGGCTGCAGAAGTGGCTTTTCCATCCCAGGGACTGCTTTTGGCTTGAAATGAGCTGACAGGCTCTGTGAACCTGCAAGGAAGTGGCTTTTAAAACTGGGCATGGCCATTCAGTAAAATCTTATTTAGGAGCTTTCCCCAGTCTAAACTGCTGAGATGTCTTACAGTACCATTTATTCTTTTGGAAATAAAAGCAAATTTGGTGTAATTTTGTCCAAAAACTGTACTAACTGCTATTTTACTCAATTCCCTTTGAGTCAAGTAGCAGTTTTAAGACACTTGTTAACGTTTATCCTTGCTTAAACATGATCAAGATATTTATGATGTGACTGATTCATTCAAGCCATACCATGGGAATATTGTTTGTGTCTCCTAAACTTACACACCTGAAAAGGGAGCATTTTTTACCTCAGGATACACATCAACTCAGTTGTTCAGGTGACCATAAAATTCTAAAAGTCACCATTTTATTTTTGTGGACTGAACTTTATTTTCTGTCACAGATGGCAGCTTCTCTAACGCAGAAATAACTGAGGGGGAGCTAATGCAGGTGTGTCAGGAATGTCTCTAACATGGTTCTGACCATACCTAGGAGAGCTCCTTCCTTCTTCATAGCTGTTGTTGATACTCCAACCACTTAAGCTGGAATTACCTTTATTAATAGCCTGACTTGGGCAAGTCCTCCATCAGAACCTCATCACTGGTTCCTTTAAAATGTGCTTCTGAATGCCTGTACTAATACATGTATGATGCTTAACAATAAACCACTTAGGTCTTATTAGGAGGCCTTTTTCTGTATTTTTCTGTCTGCAGAGACCTGCATTCAGACTGGAGGTTCAGTCATAACCATGGTTACACTACACAGTGTAATATCCTGCTAAAATATGCCTTTCTGTGCCTCTGCTGCAACTGCCTGTTGTTGGATGTCCTTTGATGGAATTTGGGGCCTGAATGTGTTCACAGTTGGGCAGAGGTTTTTGATTTCCTACTTTAGAAGGTCCTCATTTCCCCAGGGTTTTGTCTGCTTTTATAGGATCCTTACTCGTACTGTTGGTAAGAACAAATAAGCTGTTGCAATATTGGAGATAATCAGAATTACTACCAGTGATGTTAAAATACCACAGTTAATGCTTCATTTTAACTCCTTCACCGCTGTCACTTCAGGTCAGAGGTCCAGCTTGAAGTACTGGTATGAGAAGGAGTGGTTGAGCAATGGCCACATGCATGGCTTGGCGTTCTTGGAGGAGAACTATTCGCACCAGAACGCCAAGAAGATCGTGGCCACCCACCAGCTGCTGGGCGACGTGCAGAGGGTGATCGAGGTGCTGCACGGGCTGCAGCTCAAGATGAGCATCCTGCAGTAAGCACTAAGTGCCAGTGGCATGTTCTGGGGGGGAGGGGGTTGTGTGGCAAGGGGGATAATAACCACAAATTTAGACTTAGCCTGTGCGTCTCTGTGGATTTGTAACATGGTTTGACTTGTTAATGTGATCTAGGAAAAGGACTTGGCTGCTTAAAGCTATTGAAGTGTGATGAGTGTAAATGGACCATGTGTGTTGATGCCGTGAGAGACCCCAACAAAGCAGGACTCTGAGCCAAGTTAGTGTGGGATAAGATAAAAAGTGAAGATCCTTTAATGTCAGGCCTGGGGCCCACAGAACTACATATTGACAGGCCCCAAACACGGGTTTCTGTGGCTTTTGTAATATGGTCCACCCAATCCCCAGTTCACACATCTCTGTCTTGCCCCATCCTGCCCCTGGTCACACCTCCTCAGGATTTGAGGCTGGGGTCAGTGGGACCTTCTGTCTTCATCATTCACTTCTTCCTCAGCACACACAGGGCTCTTGGAGCTTTTCCAGTGTTGTTAGACCCAAGGTTGTTGGCTTGTGTTTGTTTCATTCTGCAGGCTTTTCTGGTAGTCCTCAGTTTTCTGCCTTGAAGAGAGTCTAAACAACTAAAAGATAAATGGCAGAGGTTGACACGTATAAACATTGAACTTAAGCTGTTAGAAATATTACCACACTAAATCTACATTTTACTACAGTTAAAAGTACTTGTAAAATTTATAAAAATGAAAAAAAGCAAAAAATCGAAAACCCCTCCTGCATCAGTGTAAAAGGGTTGGGAAAGTGTGAAGGAAGAGGGAGAAAACTAGTAACAACAGGTTCTTCTGAATCATCTCAATAGATTTCAGTAAGAAGAGGAGAATAGGTGTGTGACCTCTAGCAGCGTTCTTCCAGCACTGCCTTCTCCATTCCAGTAAATCTAATCATAGCATTTCCATTGGGAATCTGGTCCTTTTGTTGGAGGGGTGTGTGTTGCTCTGCTGCACTGAGAGAGCAGAGGCACCATCAGCAACCTGCAGCAGAATTATTTATATAAAATTTGATTTTGTTTGTATAAAATCAAGTGTTCTGCATCTTTACCTGTTGACAGTCATCCTTAGGTCATGATGACTGAAAAAAAAATTGCTTAACTCAAATCGAGGAGTTTAAAATTGATGGAATTCCATCGTTGTAATTCACAAATTGATAAATTGTGCAGCAGCAGCAGCAAAGCTTTTACTGTTTTCAGGGTTCTTTAGGCCTTTTCCCCTGACCTGTGGTGGTGCAGGAGGTCCACTGGCTGGACTGGAAATGCTCCAACACTGGAATAATGCTCAAAGCACGAGAGCAGCAGTGAAAGGACAGCAGTGCTGATGCCTGACACACATGTGGAAGAACAGCAGTTACAATTCTCAGTCTAAATTTTTTGTTTGTTACATCTGTGTAATCTGATATGTATAGCTGGCCTTTCTGCTGGAATAAGTAATATATTAATTCAATTTGAAACAGCTAACGTGAGAATTTTTATAAGAGCAGGTGGAGGGGATAATGGTATGTTAGTGTACCATACCTTGCTAAAAATGTTCCAGTTAAAATTATTTTCTGCTGTTAATAAAAAGCGAAATGTTCCATCAAGGACAACATCGGTGAGTTGTATGTGTTTATTTGCAACTTCAGTTTTTTCTTAATTGCAACATTTGGCTTATGTTGTACCATGTTATAGAAATGAAAATAGCAAATGTAACAGAACGTTGTAGGAAGACACAGAGTGAGGTCAGTGAAACTTATTTCAGAGTATTTGGGCATTTTTAGTGATAATGGTGACTGAATCATGTAGAGATTCAAATGTTCTTGCTTGATTTCCTAATGTAATGGGATGGTTTGCTCAGTCACTTGAAGTTGCATGTTGTACTTTTTTATGTTTGGACAGAAATAAAGAACATCCTGACCTAAAGCTTTGGTGTCACCCGTGGAAGCACATCACAGTGGATGAAAAAATCCATACGAAACACATCATTCACTTTGAGGAAAACTGTTGTAAAGAGGAGACTGCAAGTTACAGAACTTGGAATGGGACAGTTGAGAAGCCCTCAGCCATTCCTTCTGTGGAGGAATCTTACATTACCAGTGAACACTGTTACCAGAAGCCCCGGGCCTACTACCCTGCCATAGAGCAGAGGCTGGTGGTGGAGACCAGGGGCTCGGCCATGGATGATGGAGTGAACAGAATAAGGGAAAATGGAGATGATGCCCTATCAGAGAGATTTGGTTGGAATCTGGACCAAGAAATATGCAAGGTGGAAAATGAATCCAAACACAATTACTCTAAGGTATGTCTGTTAAAAGAGCATGTGTTTGCCAGGCAAAGTGCAAGCCTCTACCTTTTTTTAATAGTATTTGGTTTGTTTGTGTGAAGTTTTTTCTTTTACTGGCAACTTCTGCAGTATGAGTTAAAATGATAGATGTGATCAAGTCCTTCATTTCATAGTATAATTAAAAATCTAAGTTGACTTCTGGACCTCAAGTCACTTGAAAGATGTGCCTCATGCATTATGGTCCTCTGGCAGTTCATTGCTGCTCACTTTTGTGTGTTAAGTAGAAAAATAAATACTAGCAATGGCAAAGAGAGAACAGGGCAGGCATGTGTGATACTACCAAACACACTGGTAGACCTGCTTAGTTATTTCCATTTTGTTCCCATGTTTCTTCTAATAGTTAAATTAATTACAGGTTCTTCAGGCAGCATTTCAAGATGGGGGGAAAAAAAGGTAGCAGGCTGAAGTAATTTTTTAAAAGACTGATCCCCATGGAGTGGTGCTGTATCCTCTCCTGCTGGAGCACTCTAGGTTTAGTTTTTCAGTGCTTGGTTCTCATTGTAAGCTCTGTCAGGTCTAGGAGAGGCCTTTCTTTCTACATCCCAGTGCAAAAATTCTACTTCTGTTAGTTAGTGCCAATTCATGTGAAATATGGGCTGAGAAATGTTAGAAACCCTCTGGGAAATGGATGGACCCCTCTGCTCTGGAGCCAGGCTGGGAGAACTGGGGGGGTTCACCTGGAGAAGGCTGAGAGCCCTTCAGTGCCCAAAGTGGCTCCAGGAGAGCTGGAGAGGGACTTGGGGCAAGGGATGGAGGGATAGGACACGGGGGAATGGCTTCCCAGTGCCAGAGGGCAGGGATAGATGGGATATTGGGAGGAAATTCCTCCCTGTGAGGGTGGGCAGGCCCTGGCACAGGTGCCCAGAGAAGCTGTGGCTGCCCCATCCCTGGGAGTGTCCAAGGCCAGGTTGGACAGGGCTTGGAGCAACCTGGGATAGTGGAAGGTGTCCCTACAGAGAGGTTGGACTGGGTGACCTTTAAAGGCCTCTTCCAACCCAAGCTATTTGACAGTTTTATGATTCTATGAAATACTGAGCTCCCTTTTTCAAGATTTGGTGAACTTCTATTTCATGCATATGCAAGCTGTAATTTGTTATTTTTGACTTCTCTGCCAGTCAAGATTGTGTTATGTTTCCAGAAAAGAAAATATTTCACTTCTTCAATCTAAAAACTTTTTTCTAAATCCTGTCGTATTTCAGCAGAAGGATGAAAAATAAGGGAGTAGAGTCAACACTGCTGACAGCATAGTCGAGTTTTGTAAAGGGTGGTAATGCTTGTCTTGAGATGCTTCAGTGAAAATTTTAGTAGAATTGAGATTAGGTTCCTTAAGGAAAAATCCCTTCTCACTGCAGAATTGTTTGCTCCTCAGTTTATTATTGTCAGGTAAAAAACAGTTACGTTGAGAAAATCTGATGCCTGTGAAGTTCAAAGAATAGTTCTTATCAAAACACCTGTAAACTATTTAGATCCTTTGCCCAGACCAGTTCAGTGTTTGTGTACAAGCTGTCCCTGTCTCTCCCACACTGGGATGAGCTGGGCACTCAGCACGGGGCATGGGCAGGTTTGGCTCCTGATTTGCCTGTTCCAAACTCTGTGTGTGCATCTCTGGCAGGTGAGAGAGTCTGTCTCCAAGAAGGGCTGTCCAGACGAAGCCATTGAAATTAAGCTGATGGAGAAGGGCAAGGAGGGAGTTGTGAACTCGCAGCTGCAGTGGCAGCTCAATCTTTTAGCTCACGTGGAGTCTCTGCAAGATGAAGTCATACACAGGATGGATTTCATTGAGAAAGAGCTAGATGGTAAGGAGGATTTCAAAGAATAACTTTATTTAACTGAACTACCTATTCAAAACACATTAACCAGAATTTTGCTTCTGCAGACCTGCAAAGAGATGAGTGTTTCTTTATCACATTTCCTAATAGAAAATAGATATGCTGCTGATGGGGGTTGTGAATTTTTAAACAAAGAGCAGAATTTCACAGAACAAGTTCTAGTTAAGTCATCTCTAAATAGTTGCATCTGATGTGTCCCTGCTTTCAGGTTTCTGTCACTTTCCAAAACTCTCCTATGTCCGCACTTCCCTGTTCCTCAGTGCCTTGCTGGCTGTGTGAGCCCATTCTGGGTGGCCTCTGGTGCACAAGGCTCACACCCTTTCTCTGCCAAATCACATGAAAGTCTTTTGAGATTTGTTTTCCTAATAAGGGAAGACTTCTAAACCCTTTATGTTGCCTTCAATGATCCAGGATAGTTCTTTCTCTTTACATTGTTGAGTCTGGTGGTTGGTTGTGTAGTGATTACAGTAGCAGCTTTTTTCTCAGGGCTGTTGGGAGTGCAGCCTTTGCCCAAGTCAGAGCCTTGTCTTTGTGAGTAAGGTACTGAAGAGTCGAACAGCTGAAGGGATATTTCAGGTAGAGAAGATCAGTCAGGCCTGTCATCATAGTGCCTGTTTCATAAATGAAGCAGTTCTGGTTCCCAAAAGTTAGACTTCTTGTGTGTGCTGCTGAGCAGGGGACTGTGCAGGGGTTGCTGCTCTGAGCAGTCATCTCACACCAGGGTTGGGTGATGCCCACGGTTGTTCAGCAGGTACTGCCTGTGGGTTGAACTCACCCCCTGATCTGGGCAGTGGCTGCTCTTGGCAGAGCTGTTTGTTCTGTCTTCAAGGCTTCAATCTCCACCTGTGGATAATGTCAGCATCCCACAAACTCATAGTTCAGCTGACCACCTTCCTTGTTGGCCTGAGTTGTCTTCTGCTCAGTAGGATTTCTGGTTCTTGTTTCCCACTGATGAGCTTTAGAGCAGGAGTTCATTTTCCTTGTGCAGCAGTTTGCTGTTTGTGCTTTTTGGGCTTCACCACCATTTGTGTTACCCAGTTCTGTCTGTCTTGGCCAGTTGTGTTCTGATAACAAATTCCTTTCATTGCTGTAGTCCCATCCTTTCAGGATCTTCAGTGGCATCTAATGCTGATCTTAAAGGCACTCTGGTATAATAAACTCTGTCCCACAGTGTCCTTGCTCTGGAACTCACACAGATCAGAGGAAATTTAGCACCAGATTTCACAACATCTGGGCCTGAGTTTTCCTTTCCTGCTTTTTCCTAGGAGCATCAACTTCCCCGCTCACCCGCATGTGAATTATTTTGTTGTGTATCAAAAGTTTCTTGCAAAAATTGGTGTGAGGGGCCTGGTTTTCTGATTTCTCAAATAACCACATGTTAAAAATATTGCCCACTGCCTTCTCGAGAGCCACAAAATAATTAAAGAATTCCTGTTCTGTGGTGGGCTGTTTGCTGAGAACAGCAGATGGGCTGTTTGCTGAGAAGAGCAGCAGTGACAGTGTTGGTTTCCTTTGCAGTTCTGGAGAGCTGGCTGGATTACACCGGAGAGCTGGAGCCCCCCGAGCCACTGGCTCGCCTGCCCCAGCTCAAGCACTGCATCAAGCAGCTGATCACAGACCTGAGCAAGGTGCAGCAGATCGCCCTGTGCTGCTCCACGTGAGGGCAGTGGGCACTGGGCACGGAGCCGGGGGAGCCCCACGTCTCTCCATGGCACGGGCACGCTGGCTGCACGGGGCGCAGAGGGACTCCAGGGACTGGGGAAGGAGGATCGCTCAACGAACAGCAGGAAGGTTATCTGGGGTTTATTAGGCCGTTCCAGTGCTGTGGAAGAGGTCACACTCATCTCCAGAGGTTGGTTGTCGGTTGATGGTTATACTCCAATTCCACTCCTTACAAGTTGCTCATTGAAACGGTTCATCGTTAAATTGACTACAGATTGTGCCACTGAAGAACAGAGTTCCAAGAGCCAAAAAGGTTGGTTTGACAGAGGTTGTAAATAACTTTGCATAGTTTAAGTGACTCGTGTCATGTTTTATTCCTTCTGGTTTATGCATACTAGCACTCAGTATTTAATCATTAGGAAATGTTATAACAGTTTCAGACTTAGTAAGTATGAATGTCCAGCTCTTAACTATGAAGTGTTACGTGGAGGTTTGCGAGTAACGGTGGCCTGACCCCACTTCTGTTACGGTAAATATTGCAGCAGGAGCTCACAGGTGGATTGCACTTATTTTCAGAATAAATGATTGTTTTCTATATTTATCCTGTCACTGTCACATGGCTTGGTACTGGGGAAGCCCATGGACGTGATGTCTGTGCATTCTGGAGCTCCTCAGTGCAGCCCTCCTGTGCCCCTGCACAGTGCTGTGCCCCTCCCTGCAGGAGTGTGGACGGGGCAGGGCTGGGGCCCATGGCTGGCATGGATGTGATATGTTTTCTACCCTTTTGTTAATAATTGCCATTCCAGTTATATTTGGAAATGTAGACTTTTTGCAATACTCTGGATGTGTTCGTTGTAAAGACTTGCTATGATTGTGTGGTTTGGGGAATCAGTTTATTTTGTATTTGTGTAAATAAAGCCTCAAGATCTATGCATGAGGTGCTGTCCTCGCAGACAGCGAGTGGGTTATTATCTTAGATGGTCTCTGTGTTCACAAAGTCCCTTTTTATACCTTAAGTTTTAATTTTGTGAGAGCAAGGTGACAATGCTGCTGAGGTTCAGTCACGTTATACAGAATCTTTGGAAAGTCATGAGTATTTGAGAAGTTGAGAGTCTTTCAGTTGCAGATCATCACTCCTGAAATAATGGCCGTGACTTTAGTTTTCCTTCCCTAATGTTGCTGAGTTCAGTTTCCTGTGGAACATCATAAGGTGGTTTTGCAGTGAGAGGGTGTCCTTAAATGGCTGGATTTGTTACCTTGATTTTATTGTGTGCAATGGTACTACCAAAGGGTAACATACAAGCAGAGTTGTAATGGAAAGGTCCATACCTGTACAAATCATTAATTTGGGACAGAGATCTGTAATGTGTGTATTCTGCAAAGGATAATGTAAACTTGAAATACCAATATTATTGTAGGAGTTACAGCACCTACACAGTGAGTATTTTATTTCCTTCAGAAAACAAAATAATTAGGCTGCTCTAGGTAGTAACTAAGGCTTTTGTGCCAAGATTCAGTTCAGGGAATAATTTGTCTCAGTTTTATAGTAGTAGTTGCTATATAGTGAATACAACATACGTACAGCAGAAAAATAACCTTACTGTTCTGTAAGCACAGTTGAAATAAAGCTCACATGGCATTTAAGGATCACTTGACTCTCTGAAGATGGAGCCCAGTGCTTACCCCTGGGCTTGCTCCTGTCAGAACCCTGAGCTCACTGTACTCCAGAGCAGGTGTTGGTGCCCAGCCAAGCAGAGCAGCGTCAGGAGCCCCCAGACTGCCGAGTGTGGGGGGTGGTCTCGGGGGAGCAGGACCAGGCAGGTGCTCCCTGGCTGCAGCCTGTAAACCAGCACTCCTTGCAGGACAGGGCTGTGTGGGAACAGCTCTGCTGTGCTCCCAGGCCCTGGGCAGGCTTCCTGCTTCAAAGGGGAACTTCTCAAGCAATGGCTTCTCTGTGCTCACTGTATGTCTTTACTTGTCAGTTAATTTTTGCTCAGGGCAGTACTGGAGGTCTGGAAGAAAAGGAGGTTCCTGTGAGTAGATCACATGGCAGATCCTGGAGACTTGTTTCCCTTCAGTAGTGCTGGGGAAGCCCTTACAGATAAAGACTGAAAATATTTATTTAAAATAGAGTAGCACTTCTCCTGATCAGGAAAAATTCTTCATTGTGCTCTGCCTGGATTCACTTCTGTCCCTGTTTTTTGCGAGTTTCCACATTGTTATTTCTTAGCCTGGACCAACTGTTCAGGCTGACAGGTCACTTTTTTGTTTCTTTAAATCACTGGTAAGTGAATGCAACGTGGAGCCTTGATGAACTGAGCAAACATTGCACTGTGGGTACATATGCGTGTTTGTCTTTGTTGATGCACTATTAGAACTGAGGGGCTGTACATAGAATTTTGCTTTGGAGCAATATTTGCAAAACTTGAAAACTTCTGTATCTTGGTGTTTGGAATAAATAAATAGGTTTTTGTTGGTTAAGCCCTAGTAAAGTCTTTGTTTCAGTTAATGATTGCTCAATAAAATAAATCTGGACTTTTTTGCTTCACATCACATTGAAATGCAGGTACTGTAGTTTGTCAGGTATATGGACATTAGCTGTTCCTAAAGTCTAGAAATTACTGTTTTCCAGATTTTTGTCATATGAATATCCTTAATAGGCAAACCATTATGTATTGGGTTTTGTTCAGTATTGTTTAATGAGGAGCTCATACATTTTATTCCTAAATCCTAATATGTGTAACAGATCAGTCCCCAATATGTGTGATCTGCCCCCAGTCTTTGTTGCTGTTTGGATGAGCAGCCTGGCAGGGGCAAGGGCAGTGCTGGTGATGGAGCGAAGGGAGGAGCTCTGGATGCATCTGAACAACCACACAGAGAACACACAGGGGCACGGGAAGGGCAGGGAGCTGGTGAGTGCTGCAGGAGCAGTGCCTGGCACGGGGCAGGGAGCTGGTGAGTGCTGCTCCTGGCACGGGGCAGGGAGCTGCAGGAGCAGTGCCTGGCACAGGGTGCCTGATGGCAGGGAGACATCAATGTACCTTCAGGTGCATTGCTGGTTCCATCTCGTCTCAGTTTCCTCTGTAGGAGGAGAACAAGGGTATTCCCTGGTCCTAACAAACTATCCTTTTTATTTTTTCTCTCAAAAAAGACCCCAAAATATTCCTGTAAAACTGGATTTTAAGGCTGGAGGGCACATCGCTGCTGGAAGCTTGGTTTATGAGCCTGGAGAGGTGTGAGCCACTGATGGCAGATCCCAGCATGTCACATGGCCCATGCAGGTCTGTGCTGATCACTTACATGTCACAGTCGGGTTTGGAAGTTGGGGTCTAAATTTGAAATAACCCCCTGAGCGGTGTGTTTTGGGGAACGTGCCCTCGGATTTATTTCCTTGGCTGATGTGCAGGTTCCTGTGGGTGCAGACTCGCAGCAGGAGGCAGCTGCTCAGTCAGCCTCAGCCCTCTGTGGGCAGTCGCCTTGAAGTTCCTCAGCTGAAGAAATTAGACACAACCATTTTACCGTTCTCACTGCTGATTGACCAAACTTGATCTCTAGTTACAGGCTCTGGTGTTGATCACTGTGCAGCCATGCATGGTGTTTGTGGCTGTTTTGGTGGCAGTGCAGCATCCCCACAGGCACTGGAGCTGCAGGAGTGCTTGTAGCTGGGTCTGGCTTTGGTTTTGGGGTGAGGTTCTTGAGCACTGCAGGCCATTGCAGTTGTTCAGCAGTTTCATATCTTTGTGCTAATCCTTCAGGTTGCACAGCAGCTCTTGTGAAGTGAAGAAATGACATACAGCTCTTGTCTGGGTAAAACCTGCTGCAGGTACCCAGAACAAAGTCCTGTTCAAAGACACAGTAACAGTAAATACAACTTTTTTTTTCCTCCTGTTAGATGCAGACAGAAAAACTGAGGACAAACCAGCAAAACTGGGGTTCATCCTGTGCTGCTGCAGCATGTTGCTGCTGTGGTACTCGTGTGCTGTTGGGGTGTTTGGACAGGAGAGGCTGGATGGGGCCATGGAAGCTTGGAATGCTCCACACCTGGTCCCGAGGGCCCTGTCCTGCATGGGCCCTGTTGCCCCTTGTGGGGAATGTGGGCTGCTTTGGGCTGGGGAGGAGGAGCTGTGTGTACCTTCTGGGCTTCCACACTGGTGGCTTTGGGTCCTGGAGCTTGAGTACAGACATGGCACAGGACATGAGGGAAGGACCTGCTCCTGAAGGGGTGGTTTCCCTGGCCTCCTGTCTGTTGAGTGGGTGCTGTCCTGAGTCCAGGCCCCAGGTGCAGCCATGTCTTTGGCACAGAGTGTCACTGCCTGCTTTGCAGCTCTTCTTAATCCCCTCTGAAGTCCCTTTGATCCCAGCAAATGCTGGGCAGCTGCCCCAGGGAGAGATGCTGAGTTTGGTGTGAGGGGCAGAACACAGGCTTGTCTGGTTGGGACACACATTTGGGTCTCAGTCAGTCCTTGTCACTTCAGGCGTGGGGCTGGTGACACGGCTCTGGAGGTGGGGTGGTGTGGCCAAAGTGGCCACAGCTCACAGTCCCAGTGTGCCCCAGAGCACTGGGGAGCAGCTGGGAAGTTCTGTGCCCAGGAGGGTCCTGAGCACTCAGAACAGAGTGGGGAGAACCTGCTGGGTCACCAGGGCTCTTGCCCTGGGGTGATTGGGGCAGCTGGTGCCTCGTTCCCTGCCCTGGCACTGGTGGGTCTTGTCAGGGCGTTCTGTCCCTTCAGAGCTGATGGTGTCCCTGTCCTGTACTGCCTGGGGCAGGAGCCCTGTGGGCCCCCCTCGAGCCCTGCCCTCCCCTGGCTGGGTGAGTGCTGCTCCTCCTGGGGGCTGTTGGACCCACTCTGTGCCTCTCCCACCTGCTCAAATCTGCCTCGTACCCACAAGGTGTTCCCAGACTGCACGGAATGGGGCTGGGGCTGCCCTGGGGTCCCCCCACAGCAGCCTCTGCTGGGGGGCCCTTGCCCCCTGCTTTGGGGCTGTGAAGGCATTTCCCAGCATGAGTGGCATGTGCCCAGAGCAGGGAGCTTCCAGGACAGGGAAGGTGGAGGGCTCAGAGGCGGCTGGTGATGGGACAGGACTTGAACAGCCTTTTCCACCACAGCTGTCCCATATTATTACCTGTCTCCGGGTTACAAATACCAGAGCAGCTTCTTGACTGTGGCAGTAGAACCATCCATGTGTGTAAATGCATCCAACAACCTGGGTGCATGTTGGAGGTGGAGAGAAAGGAGCCCAATAGCCACCTCATTTCACTCAACATGGGTCAATGGCAAAAATAAAGGATGCAAAAACCCTGCATGGCCCCGGAGGTCCCAAGGGTGACAGAAGGGGCAAGGCTGAGGCAGAAACCCCAGCTTCTGTCCTATACTGAAGCCACCTGGGCTGAAACTTGGGGCTGAGCACGTCTCAGAAGCTTTAGGCAGAGAAGGAAATGAGAAAGTGATAGTGGATTGCAAGAGTGAGCTCATCAGACAGGAAAATGAGGGGATTGGAGCGTGTCCAGGCTAGGGTGGGAGGTGATCCTGCTGCACTGGCCTTGGGGTGCAGAGGGGGAAGGAAGAGAGTGGAATTTCCTCTGCACCCCCTGTGGCCACAGGGGAAGCTCCTGCTTTGCTAAGGGCCTGCTGAAAGCAGAGGCTCAGGAGTATGGCTGTTCTGAGGCCTTTCTGCTGCTGTCCAGGCCCCCCAGCTGAGATCAGCATTGGACACGAGTATTTGCATTCTGTTTTTCTGAGTAATCCCTTTCTCTCCCCATCATTCTTAGAACAGCAGTTGTGACATTAAATTACACTTCATGAATCTGGCTGAGGTGCATCCCAGGCTGGGGCAGGGGCAAACCCCCCGGGGCAGGTCACAAGGTGTTCACCAACTCCCAGCTATGAAGGAGATGCCTTTTATTGAGATACTACAGACAGTTATTGTATGTCCAGCCCGATCCTGTTTTATGGAACTTAAAAATCCACATGTTAAAAAGTCTGAAAATGGGCTGCTTTGGGCACAGTCAGGGGCTGGTTTCCCCCTGGCTGCTGGTCCCAGCAAGCAGCTGAGCAAGTTATGGGGAGGGAGAGAATGAGGGTCCATGGCTGCTGCTCACAGGCCCTGTCCTGCACCCAAAAAGGCGTGTGCAGGAACTTGAGGGATCTGATGGGGTTGGGCTGTTCCTCCACCTGGGCCAGGGTTTGGTTTGTTGGGCATTTACACCCTCTCTGCTGCTGTGGTGGTGCAGACGCCAGGGCAGCCTGTGCGGCCGGCAGGGCTCGTTCTCGTGCGGCCTCCTCCTCCTCCCGCGGGCTCTGGCTGAGGCTGGGAGTGCTCAAACATCCCCTGCCCCAGGGCCTGGCTCGGGAGAAGATGCGCCTCGGGCAGCAATCCCCTTCCAGCACCGGGCCTGGCCCCTCCTTGGTTGTGGCTGTCCCGTGTCCCCAGCACGGAGGAACTGGGGATGGTGGTGAAAGCAGCAGGTGAGCGCTGAGCTGGGGGACAGGTGCCCACCACGGGGCTGTGGCCAAGGGGCGCCCTGTCCTCAGCTCTTCCTCACGCCCTTCCCCGCGGCGCCCGGCTCGGGGCGATGCGTGTCCGAGAGGAGCAGGTAGGAGCTGATGGCCTCCCGCAGGCCCAGGCTGAAGGGAGAGTCCTCCTGCGGCGCTGCGGGCTCGGACAGCAGCAGGGAGCTGCTCGGGGGCAGGGGGCGGTCAGCAGGCAGCCCCCGAGCCTCGGGGGTCTGGCAGGGCCGTGGGGGAGCCCCAGCCCTGCCCTGTATGTCCTCACCTGTCGATCTTGTCCCAGTGCAGCGATGGCTTCTTGCCGACGGCAGGCGTAGAGGGAGGCGCGGCCGCGCCCGTCCCGTCCGTGCTGCAGGGCCGGCCGAGGGGGCAGCACAGCCCCTCGCCGAACTCTGGGCAGGGACCCCGCGGCGTCAGCAGCGCGCCCGCAGCTCCCCCGGCCCGGGGCACCTGGGCAGGTGCGGGACCGGCCGCGCCTTCCGCCCTCCCTCCCCTAGGGGCGCGGCGCCTCTCGGGGCATTACCCGAGTAGTGCTCCACCAGGCTGTGCAGGCTGGGGAAGGTGAGCCCAGGCGAGATGTAGAGCCACCCGTTGTGCAGCCGCTCGATGCGGTAATGGGTCACCGTGGCGCGGTCCGCGCGGTCCCCGCGGCGCAGCGACAGCGAGTAGCAGCCTGCGGGCACGGGCCGAGAGCATTGCCGGGCTGCCCTGGCACCCACCCCACCCAGCCAGCGCCCCTGCCCGGGGCTCTCGGACACCCTGCGGGGGTCCCACCGTCCCGCAGGAGCGGCCAGCAGTGCCCTGCTCCCCACGGAGCTGGGCCAGCCCCGGGGCAAGAGGATCCTCCAACCAACACGGGGGGCGGGGGAAGGCCGGGGCATCAGGTGCCCTTGGGGTATCAGCCCCGTGCACAGTAGCCCCGGCAGGATCTCATCACAGCGTCCCCGTGGTGCGATGGGGCCCTGTTTCATTCTGCGGGCTGAGCCTTATCGCCCTCCCGTAACCCAAAGCTGTCGGAAGCTGGTGGTGGTTTGTTCTGTTGAGGCCCCGCGGCAGGGGCTGAGCACAAGGCGGGGGGGCAGCAACATCGAGGAGCAGCCCCGTGGGGACGGCCATTGCCACGAGGTGCGAACGAGGGTTCTCTCCCACTTGCTCCTCGGCAACCCCCGGGGGAGGACTGGGAGGGCACAGCGGGCGCCCCAGGGCTCTCACCTCGCCTGCTCTGGCTCTCCCGTATCAGGAAGGACCCGCTGTGGTTGCCGGGACGGAGCAGCAGCTCCTCAGCCTTCTGCCGGCTGAGGCCCTCGTACAGCCACCTGTGCGGGCAGCGGGTGCTGGCAGAGCCTCTCCCGGTGCCAGGGACACCCGGGGCCCGGCCTGCCCCTGCTGGGGCACAGCAGGGAGTGCAGCAGAGCAGCACATGTGCTGGGGGCACTCCAGCATGCCATGCCATGCCAGCTCCCCGAGCCCCAGCGCTGCTCCAGAGCCCCGGGGGAGACATAGGGCAGGGTGTCCTGACACAGTGGCCAGGGGTTGGCACTGGGTTTGGCCAGGCTCTGCAGAGGGGCTTTGTCTCCCTGGCCCCTCCCTGGGACAGACCCTTCCCAGCATTTACCCGTGCCTGATCTTGGCCACACAGCTGCTGGGGACGTGGCACTCCTTGCCAGACACCTCGGACGCCACCAGCCACCACTCCCCGTCCCTGTTGGGAAGGAGGGATGACCCGGGCAGGGAGGAGACCCGCCGGGTGGGTGCCACCAGCACGGCCCCACGGGCTGGACACTGCTCAGGAGTTGTCAGTGGTGCGGGGACTTACTCAGCGAGGATGCGGAGCTGCTCCCCCATCCTCAGGACAGCGGCCACCCCCACGCTGGGGGGGAAGTCACAGAGCGCCAGGGCCTGGAAGCTGCTGGGGACTGCGGGGCAGGTGAGAGCGTTCAGAGCTGCCCCGGCAGCACCAGCCGCGTCTGGGCCGGGAGGGCCCGTCACGGGGACGGGGGTGGCACAGCTCGCATTCCTTGGGCACTCACCTGCCTGCGGGGGCTGCGCGGCGGCAGCGGGTGCTGATGGGATGCTGAGCGGCTTCTCCCGGCCGGGCAGATTCCCCATCCCCGGGTTCAGCCCCTGGGCTGCTCCCGTCTGGGACGGATGGAGGGGCTCAGGCTCATGGATCAGCATCCCCTGCCCTGTGTCCCAGGCAGGGTATTGCCATGGGGTGATGCCAGCACAGTCCAGGGCAGGGCTCTAGGCTGGGGCTGACCCTGTCAAGCTCCCAGGGGAGCCCTTCGAGGAAATCACCATCCCACCACCACAGAGGGTGTCTGGGGAGTGCCGAGGACGGGGCATCTGCAGCCTCATGGTGGACAACCCCGGGCTAGGCTCACTTTCTGAGTGCTGCCATCCCCCCCCAGCCCCATGTCCCCCAGCGTGTGGGGCACCCATCCCAACGCCCCCAGCTGCTGGTTCCCATGGGGATTCAGGAGCTGTGGAAAACACCTGTTCCAGTTCCTTGATCACAGAGAGGTGCTGTCAGAGCTGTGTGTGACCCAGAGCTGTGCCAGGCAGAGCCCCCCTCCACCCCTGCCCTGCCCCCTTCCTGCCCTCATGGCAGGTGAACTCCCCTTACCTGCCTCTCGCTGTTGTCACCATCATTTGGGTGTCAGGCCCGGGCAGCCATCGGACAGCTCTGCCTTCCCTTCATGGAGGGGCCTCAGGGCACCAGGGTGCACAGGGACCCTCTGGCACAGCGGGTGGCAATCCCTGCCCTTGTCAGACCCACTTGGTTCACCCTCACCCCGCTCTGGGGCTGGGCTGGAGTCCCAGTGCTGGGGTTGCTCCTGGTGGTGCTGCCTGAGGGCTGCGAGGTGCTGGGGCTGCGGTTGCCGCTTCCTGTGACGTGCACACACCAGACTGGGTTTCTCCTTTTCACTCAGACACAGCACAGGGCGCCCAGCTGAGCCCCTTGGGGCCCTTGGTATGGGTACCAAGCCCAGGAAAATCCCCGCGGGCGCTCAAACCATCAGCATTGCATGGGATTTGTGGGTGGGCAAGGGGAGGGACGGGCGGCACAGGAGGGCGGGAGCAGAGGCTGGACATGCACCAGCCCCGGGGTGGTCTTGGGTGGGGGGGATGTCCCAGGGTTCCTCCTCACCTGCAGCAGCACCAGGGCCAGGTGGTGCTGGATGTGCTGGGCAGGGCTGGGCAGGTGGGATGTTCCTGGCATGCACAGGTACCTGCGAGACAGCACTGCCCCACACCCCGCTCTGCCCCACAGCCAGCACTGTCCCCCACCCCGCACTGCCCCACAGCCAGCACTGCCCCCACC
>VWZD01003829.1:251615-269875 GCA_013396695.1 Sakesphorus luctuosus | reverse complement strand
CCCTGGGCAGGCACAGCCCCAACCAGCAACCAGGACTCTCCAGGAGCCCCAGTGCCACTGAGGAGCCAAAAGTGCTGTTTTTCAAAGGTCACCTGAGCATTTAGGAGAAAGTGCTTCTCTGAAGGCAGTGAAACCACATCCTGGAGTGCCTTTGGCTTCTCAGGTGGTGCCTTTGGCACTCCAGAAGGACTCTGCAAGGTTCAGTCCTCCCAGGCTCTGCCCCTCTGCAAAGAGTCAGTGGGAGCTGAGGCTGCACAGTCAGTACCTGCAAACTCATCTCTGGAGTTACAACTTGGGGAAACACCTCCTGATTAAAGACAGGCTGATCTACAGGGTGCTGTTTTCCCACCAAGGAGAACATTTATGATTCAATTCAAGATCCCCTGAGGCTGTGAGACTCACACTCTGACCACAGCCATGATTGGGAACTTCTGGTGGAGCAGCCAAAGGGGTCCAGGTCCTTCCCAGGCTGGTTAACAACCAACAGGGCAAAAACAAGGAGCCACAAAAACATCTGCAACTGTTCAATACATTTTATGTGTTGTTTCCTTTGAAAACAAGAAAGGTGTTACACTTATGGATCAAAACAAATTTGTGTAGATTCACTGATTTCTTAACAAAAATGACTCCTGGGCTCCCAAAGCCAATGCTGACCCTTGACCTCCCAAATCCCACACTTAGTCAGGGATATAACTATGGAGCTGCACAGCTGTGGATATTAAAAGTTGGAAGAATCAGAGTTCCTGATTTATGCTCCAAGAGAAATCCCCTCCTCCCCTCTCTTACATTAGAAGAAAGTGGAAATTAAAATTAAATTGCTCTGAGCAATTTCAGACTTGATGTCAAAGCAGAGGAGGACGGAGACCCTCAGAAAATATGTGGGCATTGCCTTTCTATGTAATGGTTTAATAATTGAACTGAGGCAATTTTCTTTCTTGAATCCAAACCCAAACCTTGCCAAGGAAATGTTTTTCCTCGGTCAGGAACAGTTCACAGCAAGACAGTTCCTGGGCAGTCCAAGTGTCCAGGTGTGAGGAGCCCCAACAAGCACTGCAGCCCCAGAAGGTTCTTCCCCAGAAGGTTTAAGGTTACCCATCTAATTAGGCCAGAGTGGCTTGTAGAGTGTGGCTGATTTCCAAGTAAAATGAGAGTATTCCACACAACGTTATGCAAAGTGCCATAGCAACAGGAAGGCTGATTTCTAAGAACTGCTGATGAGCTGAGCTGTTCTGCACAGCCCCAAGGTGGCCAAGGAAAACAAACACAGCACTTCCAACTCATTACAAGCCACTCCCACACTCCTGATAGAACACACTGCCCAGCACAAAACACCTTCTCAAAGCAGCCCAGCAGGGAGGGGCACAGGGCCCTTAGAGGAGACACCTCTGGAGCAGCCTCAGAGCTCCCCAAACCAGCCCACAGGGCTGGCAACCAGTGGCACAACTGGCATGTTCAGGGTCCCTCTGCTTGGGCACCAGCACAGCTCAGGGGAGAGGGACCTGCCCTGAGCACACAGACACCAGCCAGAGGCACAGGAAAACCTGAGGAAACGAGCCAAAAAGCCCCCAAATCCCAAACTCAAATGTTCTGCTGAAGAACACAAAACACCTGCACGAAAAGGAAAGAGTAAATGAGACAGAACCATTCCAGACAGAACCATTCCAAACAGAACCATTCCAAACAGAACCGTTCCAAACAGAACCGTTCCAGACAGAACCATTCCAAACAGAACCATTCCAGACAGAACCATTCCAGACAGAACCGTTCCAAACAGAACCGTTCCAGACAGAACCATTCCAAACAGAACCGTTCCAGACAGAACCGTTCCAAACAGAACCGTTCCAGACAGAACCATTCCAAACAGAACCGTTCCAGACAGAACCATTCCAGACAGAACCGTTCCAGACAGAACCGTTCCAGACAGAACCATTCCAAACAGAACCATTCCAGACAGAACCATTCCAAACAGAACCGTTCCAAACAGAACCATTCCAGACAGAACCATTCCAAACAGAACCGTTCCAAACAGAACCGTTCCAAACAGAACCATTCCAGACAGAACCGTTCCAAACACACCCTTTGACCAAGGCAGTGACCACAAGTCATGGGTTTATATTTCAGGTAAAGACAAGGAAAGAATAATGAACAAGTACTTGAACAAACCAAACTGGCCAATTGAACTCCAAAATGCATTCAAGGCATCCAGACCAACAGCCCTGGTGGGCCCAGAGCTCCCTGGGGGCTCCCTCAGCACAGGAACTCTAATTCTCACCTCCCCAGTGAGCACTGATGGATCCAGCCTGCACTTTGCTGCCTGATGGGGTTCAGAAAGGCTGGAATTAAGTGATTGTCTTTTAATTTCATCCAAATGGCTTTTTCTTCTCCAAAGCCACCAGACTGTAATTCAGTAAAAGTCTAAATGATGCAGCTCTGAGAGAGCTGTCCAAGGAACAATGGCAGGAAAGCCAACCCTTGGCAGAAATTATCTCAGAGAAAGGGACTCCTGCAATACCACTCCACTTTCAGCCCCACCTTTGCTGTTCATTTAGACAGCTGGCTCTTTTAAAGGAATTCCAATAAATGCCAGTTCCCTGATGCACACATTCCATCCTTCAGCCTCTCCATGAGGCCTCAGCTCTTCTGCAGGTCCCAGGATTTTGCAGCTGCCCTCTGGATTTTTAAAGCATGACACTCACGGAGCAGAAGAGACTCAGTGGAGCGACAGGAGCACGTGGCGAGTTCCAGCCCAGCTTTCAGCTGACATATTAAATCCACACACTGCCTCATTCAAAGCGGGGTTCAATATTATAATCTATAAATCAGTATTTGCCTTACAAAACGTAATGGAAAATGCTAATAGGATTTAGTGGTGCAATGAAATTGGATCACGTCTTATCTATTTGCACTTGATTTGGTACCACGTTCCTTCGTCACCAACCAGCAGCTTCAATGGCTTTTCTCTGTTCCTTCCCTGCCCCATCCTCTCAGAATTCAGGCAGGTTCTCAGGCCACCCTTTCTCAAAGGGAAATTAGGGAGACAGACATAAATCAAGTAGAGAATGGAGATTGTGCAACATCAAGGAGTGTAATGAAAAGCCCCTGTAAAGCCATTAGAGCTCTAACACGCTGTTTATGTGGGCTTGGAAGCTGCTCAGCCAAGAAACTTGAATTTCAGCAAGTCATTTCAGGCTGGTAATTTCCTTGTCCACACTCAGGTGACTGAGCACTTGCTGATGGATGAGAGTCCCTGTGCAGGATTGTGCTCCTGCCCACAGAGCCACTCTGGGCTCAAGGATCCCTTCCATTAACTGGGCACAGGAAGCCTTGATTCAGTGCCCAGCTCTCAGGGCTGCAGCAGAGAACACTCCCTGCACCAACAGTGGCACAGGATGGAGCTGCCAGGGCAGCTCAGTGAGGACACTGATGGCTCCCTGTGCCCCAGGGCCTGTGGCAGGACATGGAATGGGACACAGGGGGGACACAGGGATGGGACAGGGATCACCCACACTCTGGGATGGAGAGATGCTGCTGCAGCACCCACTGCCCACACCCCACCAGGCCATTCAGGCTGCAAAAGCAGGAGTCCTGAATTCCAGATCATCCCATCCCCCCATGCCATGGGCAGGGACACCTTCCACCTCCCCAGACTGCTCCAACGGGGCCAGTGTCTGTGGGGCAGACACAACACTGATAGCTCAAATATTTGTGGCCAATAAAGCTGCCACAGCAATTCTAAACCCACAAACTGTTACAAATTACAAGCTGGATAATTGAACTTAATGAAAGAATATTAATTGTTAGAATGAACAAGAGAAATCATGCACATTGTCTTTCCTCTAATTTTTCCATGTTGGAGGGGGGAAAAGGATGTTTCACATCACACCAAGTGCTAAAGCAAACGCAACCCCAAGCTGAGAACACCTTGGTGTGGAAATCCCAGGTGGTGCAGGGACAGGTCCAAGGCGGCCCTGGGGGCTCCTGGTGTCCCCCATCACCCCCAGGATCCCCACAGCAGAACCACAAGCCAGTAAAGTTCTTCTGCCTTTAGTGGGGCAACCACACGAACAACCTGCTGCCTGTGCTGGGAATGTGTCCCATTTCCACAGAGCCTGAGCCCCACCTCATCACCCAAACAGAGTTTCTCATGTCCTCACAGCCTTGCACCAGCATGGCAAGTTAAACCAGGAGCTTCTCAGTCCAACAGCCACAGCAGCCACCAGAACCCACTCAGATAGTGCCTCAAACCAAGGGGTTGGCACCTCAAACTCCTCACTGACACCAACCAACCCAGCTGGGCACAGCACAGCCCTTGGCCCTGGCACACAACCCCCAGCTCTGCAGGGCTGGCACTGCACAGCCCCCTGGCCCTGGCACACAAACCCCAGCTCTGCAGGGCTGGCACTGCACAGCCCCCTGGCCCTGGCACACAAACCCCAGCTCTGCAGGGCTGGCACTGCACAGCCCCCTGGCACACAAACCCCAGCTCTGCAGGGCTGGCACTGCACAGCCCCCTGGCACACAAAGCTCAGCTCTGCAGGGCTGGCACTGCACAGCCCATCCTTCTCCACTGCATTTAGGGATAAGAAACAGCATCACCACATTTAGGATGAGAGACAAGAGGACTTACAGTTGACTGTGACTTTGACTTTCCTCACGTCTGGCACGGAGACGTCGTTCTCGGCACTGCACTCGTACTCCCCAGCCTGGTCCCTCGTGATGCCATAGATGTCCAGGTACTGCCCACTCTCAAAGGGCTTGGCTGGAAGGGAACAGAGAGAGAAATCACTGCAAGTTCAGCACAACACACCTGAAGCTTCACATCCCACAGCAGCAGAGGGTGTACCACACACCCAGGGGAGGTGGGAGCCACTCCAGCTTTCACCCAGGAACCCCAGTCCAAGATGAGCCTGAACCCCCCTCAGGCTCCTGCAGCTCAGCAAAGGTTCTCTGCTGACCCTGCCCCACAGCAAAGCTCAGCAACCTCCACACACATGAGAGTAATTTGCACCTGATGGGCTTCACAGAAGAGAAAAGCTGCCCCAACCCTGGAAGTGGCTTGGAGGAACCTGCTCTAGGGGGAGGTATCCCTGCCCATGGCAAGGAGTGGAATGAAGTGGACTTTAAATCCCTTCCAACCCAAAGCAGTCTGGGATTCCAGGATTGCTCCCTTAAAACCTTCAGCACCCATTGGAGCCCTGCCCCTGCAGCCACCAGCAAGGCCAGTGGGCAGTGCCAGCTGAGGGGACCACCAGCCACTCCCGGGGCAGCTGATGGACCTCAGAACCCACTGCCCATCACAGCTGCCCTCTCTGCTCAGGGACCATTTGCCCTTATGCCATTGCCCAGCTGGGCATGCAGCTGGATGGTGACCCCCATGAGCTGGGGCTCTGCCCCTGAGGGGTCCCAGGGCCAGAAGGTCCCAGAGGGACCCAGGGCTGTGGCACCTGTCATAGGTGGCCACGTGTGCTGGGTGGCAGTGGGGGCACAATGGGACATCCTCCCTCCCACCTCTGGGGCAAAAGCCCTTCCAGGTTTGCTCACAGACTCCTCAGTGCTCGCAGGTTGTGCCCTAACAAAAATGTCATCATAACAGTTAAAAATGAATTCCAAGCTCTGCCTTCCCCGAGGAGCCAAACCAGGGAATGGGACCCTCCGTGTTCCCCAGGAATCAGGGCAGTCCATGGGAGGGACTGGGAGCTCAGCAAAGCTCTGGCTGCTGGGAAACAACAGGAATCTTTGTGCCCTCACCCCTCAGTGCCCTGCAGGTGGCACATAGATTGTGCCAGGCAGCAGGGACAGTGCCACCTGCTCATCTGTGCCCCTGGCACTGGGCACAGCAGGCACAGGCATTTCCCACAGCTCCCAGTGTGTCCCTGCCGTGGTTCCCAGCTGGCACTGGGCACAGCAGGCACAGGCATTCCCAGAGTGTCCCTGCCGTGGTTCCCACCTGGCAAGAGCTCGGGTACCCCTCTGGTGGGAGCTGCCCCTGCTTCCAAGTTCATCTCTCTATGCCCTCCAGGCAGAGCTCCCACACCCTGGCACAGTGAGGGGGTTGGGTCCTCACAAGGCACCCACCACACCATAAACCAAAACCTGTTAAATATAACGATTCTTTTAACACAGGATATCAGAGCAGATGCTGGAAATGACAGGTCTGAAGGTTTCAAAGACTTGCTGGAAGCGTTTCCCCACCCAGACGAGCCTTTAATTGACTGTTAATAACTGTGTGGCTTGAGGGGCACTGACAACCCCAGAGTGGGCAGCGAGGCCCGAGCAGGAGTTTGGGTATGTCATGTCCATCATGGGGGGCAATTAATTTGCTTATCTGCTGGTGAATAAATGTTTGGAAGTGTGCAAGGTTCATAACATCAATTAGCACCTCGTTCAGCACAGCAGCTCATTAATAGGCACAGGACCCTTGTCTGGCACGGGGAGGAGCCCAAGTCAGCTCTGGGGGGAGCAGAAAGATAAGAGTGCCACAGGAAAAGCCTTGTCAATTGAAGGGAATATTCATAAAATGCAGTGAAACACTTTATGGGACAGGAGGAATTGCATGAGAATTTGCAGTTGTATGATTTTTTTCTCTTCCATGCCCTTAGGAATCAATGACAAAACCCCCCTGTCCTTCCTTCCTTCCTTCCTCCTCTCCCTGCACCAAAATGTTGCTCTGCAAACCATGCCCTGCTATTCATGTCCTGATTATCTGTTTGGCTCAAATACATTTGTTGACCCTTCCCACTCGATACGACTCTTCTGTTGGCAGTTTGTTGGAACTGGAGGCACAATTAGTGCTAAATGAATCACTAATTTGTTTTTCCATGCTGGTTCATATCCCTCGGGATTTCTGGGTAAAATGTGCATTTAAGAAAGCATTATTAGCATGTTTAAAATGCAATTTATCCCTAAAAATGCCCAGCAGAAATGACTCTGGGAACTGAAGCAGGAGGAAGTGCAGGTGTGGTTGGGAGGGCTGTGACAGGAGCAATGGGCAGAAAAGGATGCCCAGGAAATGGCACCTGAATGGGAAGGAGGAGAGGGGGTTCCCAGAGTGCAAACAGGAGCCTCTTGGTGCAGTTTAAAGATTATCTGTTTCTTTCCTCTCAAAACCTCGTGCAAGCCCCACATTTGTCACACTTGGTTCCAAAGAGCAGAATCTCCCCAAGCCCCATGAGGGACTTTGTACCAAAGGAGGAAAAAAGGGGGTGAAATGTTGCTTTGGTTCTGAACATAAAGACTTTGTTCCACTGAAATATCTCCTGAGAGTCACTCAGTGCTCACTCCAAAGTGCAATATTTCTCACATAAAAGTGAACTGATATCTCTGGGAATAAGCTCAGCCTGTATTAAAATTCTCATTTTCGTAGCATTTTATGAGTTATTAATGAGCTCGTCTCCTTTTATTGAAAAGTAAAAAATACTTTCCATTTGTTACAAAATTGTGCAAAAAAATCACACTTTTTTTTGGACAGTTTTAGTTTGGATTTCACCCACATTGTGATCATGTTCTTGTTTCTCAGTTCCTTCACAAAGCTTTGATTATTTGACCATCTTAGTTTGAATATTCTTCTGACAACTGTATTTTAACAAGAATATTATTTTAAAGATTTGAAGAAGCCCTGAGAATTCCTTGGAATACCTTTGGTTGTTCCTTCAGGGATGCTCAAAGTTCTGGAATGGCCCTGATCTGAGTGACATTTTTCTGAGTTTTCCTCAGGAACACCCTGAGCCCAGGGCAGTGTCACTCCCAGCACAGCAGTGGCTCCTGGGGCTCAGTGTCACTCACTGGGCCCTAAAGCTGAAACTCCCAAGAAGGAACTTCCAAGTGTCAGTCAGAAGAAAAGGCCCAAATTCCCAGGACGGGAATCCAGAAGGCCTTTCCTAAGGAATCCTGGGATTGTGGAGGTCCCTCCATTGCTGCTCCCAAGGCAGAGGGAGGAATTCTCCCTCCCCCAGTTTGTCCTGGGTGCTGCTGTTTGCTGGGCTGCCTCTAAACTGGTAATTAATGCTCATTACCCCGAGCAGAGCTCACCCCGTGCCCTGGAGCTCTTGGGCAGCTGCCAGCCCTGTGGTTGGCACCAGGGAACTATTGATTTACTGCCATGCCAGGCCTTTATCAACTGAGAAAGTGCCCTCCAGGACCACGAGCCAGGCCATTAAATTCCTATAAAATATTAATCCCAAATCCTCAGTGCCTGAAGGGCTGTGGGATGGACCACCCACCTGTGCCACCCCCACGTGCCCACCGCTGGCACCTTCAGCTGCCCCTGCTTGTTGTGCTCCTCGTGTGAGGCTGATGGAACACCCTGAGATGGAACACCCTGAGCCCCCCTGAGCCCCCCTGAGCCACCCCAGTGCCAGGGGCTTCACATTCTGGGGGGGCTCAGGAACGTGCCCACCCATGCCCAGGATGCACCAAGGAAGCACTGGGGCAGGAGGGAGGTGCTGCCCCAGCTGGGGTGCCCAGCCCAGCCCTGGGGCTGTGCCCTCACTGTTAACAGGGCACTGGGGGATGCCCTGTGGGGATCTCAGGCACAGCTGATGGGTGGGAGGGAGAGGCTGGAATTCCTGGTCAGGGTAAAAATCCAAAGCTGTGGCTTTGTGTGAAGTGCCCATCATGGAGTGTGAACCTCCAGCTGCTCCCTCAGAGGGCACAGAGTGAGGAGGGCACTGCCAGCGAGGAGAAGGAGGGATGTTCCCCACAAAGCCATCCAGGAGCAGGACACAAAGGCACTGGCAGATCCCAGGGGTGGGTGAGTGGCAGCAGAGCTGGCAGCTGTGGGCAGGACTCTCCTGCCTGGCCCCTCTGCCCACTCACGGGTAAAACCCCTGGCCCTGGGCAGTCTCAGCCCTCTCTTCTGCCCAGCCCTGCCTTGGTCTGTCTCTGAAGGACTCCTGGCTCCTCTCCAGGCACTTCCAGCTCTGCTGCAGGAACAGATGTTGGTGCTCAGGCTGGGAATGCCTCACCTGACCCTGGAGCTCAGTGCCAGAGCTGGGATGAAGCTGTTCCCTGGGAGATGAGTGGTGATGGCACGAGGGAGGCAGAGCCCTGTCAGTGCTGATCAGGTCAGACCACTGAAACACTTCCCATTCTCCTGCTCAGACACATCAAGGGAACCAGCTTTGCTCTGGGGCCAGTGCAGCAAGAAATCTCCTCCTCCCTTTAGGAAGGTGACTGCCTGGCATTGCCACTCAGCTGCTGTGGCCAGTGGGGCAGGACCCCACTCATCCCCCAGCCAGGAGCTCCAGGAGCTCCAGCCCCAGAGGATCAGCTCCTGCAGGACATCCCCTCGAGGGAGGGGAGTTCCACATGAGCCCTCAGGGCTGTTCCCAAGCACCTGCCAAAGGGATTGGGCACAGCCACTCCAGGCACTGCCAACCCAAACCCAGGGACAGCAACAAAGCTGCTTGAAAGAGAATTCTTTGATAAATAGGGGTTGGAACAAGATGATCTTTAAGGTCCTTTTCAACCTGAATCATTCTATTTACAAGAGCCTGCAGGAACGGGACGAGGAATGGCTTCAGATGGGCAGGGAGTAGATTTAGATGGGATATTGGGAAGGGATTCCTGGCTGGGAGGGTGGGCAGGCCCTGGCACAGGTGCCCAGAGCAGCTGTGGCTGCCCCATCCTTGGGAGTGTCCAAGGCCAGGCTGGACAGGGCTTGGAGCAACCTGGGCTGGTGGGAGGTGTCCCTGCCCAGGGCAGGGGTTTGGAAGGAGATCAGCTTTAAGGCTCCTTCCAACCCAAACCATTCCAGGATTTGGTCAACCAGGAGGAAATAGTCATTGTTCCTGAGCTTGGGGAAAGAGGTCCTTCCAGCCAGCAGGATTGCCAGGCTGTTTGATACACCTGCTAATGGAACTTGGAATTGCAAAGTTGGGAAATGAAGTGGGATCCTTCCCACGATGTGGTTGTTGCCGGGAGCAGCTTCCCTTGCAAAGGAGTGGCCGAGGGGAGGCTGCAGGAGAGCAGCTGCTCCCTGGGCAGAAATTACCCAAAGCACAGCTGGACTGGAGTGAGGGGAAACTGCTGTGGAACAACCAGCAATATCTGCTCCATGTTTAGAATTTATTAAGAAAAAAGAAACAAGATAGCAACTTATTTTTTTTAAAACTTTCACTTCTAAACCTGTTTTTGAGCAGGAGACGGAGCGTTTTAAGAGAGTTCACCTTTTGTACACACACAAAGGCCTGGAAATGTGATGATAATCCATGTCAGGGAAGTTCTTTCAGCCTGAAAATCCAAGTCTAAAGTACTTGCACTTGAACAAAACACTTGTCATTGCTGACACGTGTGGCCTCATCTGAGAGGCAGCACAAGGGCAGAGGAGCAGCAGCTTTGACATTGGCTGGCTCAGGCCAGGCTGGGGTTGTGGCTCGGGACTCAGGGAGAGGTTTTACAAACCTCTTTGCTTCTCCCAGAGAAGCCCCTGAGCGCTGTGCAGTGGGCTGGGCAGGGCCCTGCTGCCCAGGGACTGGCAGTGCCTGCTGTCTGGGGCAGGGTTGGCTCTGGGGCAGAGCTCTGGGGCGCCCTGCACTCACACACAGCCAGGCTGGGAGGAGACAGTGGGGCAGGGGATCTGCACAGCTCTGGGGCTGTCCAGGAGCAGCGGGATGGGCACTGCAGTCCCTTCAGTCCCATCACATCCTGCCCACCTGGAAAGGGAAGAGGGAAAGGCAGAGGAGCCATCACTAAGTCCAAACTCAGCCTCATTTCTGGCTGGGTGCAGCACCCCCACTGTTCTCCTCAGGGCTGGGCAAAAACCTGGTATTTGGCTCGTGCTCAACAGTTCTGAGAGGGCTCTGGGGGTTTGGTGGGTCATACAGGAAAGGTCTTGGTTTCACATCCTCTGCACCCAGCATGGAATGAAGGAGGGGTGTGCTGGGATCTGCCTTCCACTCACCATGGCCAAACCTCTCTTTGGTCAGCTAAACTCAGTTTCTGAAAATCTGCTCTTCCAAATCCATCTCTACATCCAGTTCACCCTCCACTTTGGAAAAATAACTTAACACTGGACTGGGAACAGAGGAGAAGTAACTGTGAGAAAAGGGACAAAAGAGCAGGGAAGAGCTGGAAAATACAGATCTGGAAGTAACCAGGGATCACAGAATTCCAGGCTGAGTTGGGTTGGAAGGCACCCTACAGCCCACCTAGTGCCCACCCCTGCCATGGGCAGGGACACCTCCCACCAGCCCAGGCTGCTCCAAGCCCTGTCCAACCTGGCCTGGGACACTCCCAGGGCTGGGGCAGCCACAGCTGCTCTGGGCACCTGTGCCAGGGCCTGCCCACCCTCCCAGCCAGGAATTCCTTCCCAATATCCCATTCCAATCTCCCCTCCTTCAGCCTAAGCCATTCCCCTTGTCCTGTCATTGCATTCCCTGGGCATCCCAAGCCTTCTGTGCCTGGGGAAGGTCCCCTTCCAACACTCTTGTCAAAACCAAAGTGGAGAAGGATCTTGACATAAAGCACCTGAATTTTGGAAATCAAGAACATTTTACCAAAGGATTTCTGAATGCCTTTTGCTGGTTTTGCTGCCAGGAGAATCTGCCCAGCCCTGGGTGTACCCCCCAGGGCACAGGGGGCACACACAGTGCTAAAGCTGCAGTTGTGTCAGAGCTTAAATCTTTAACATTCTGGTTTCATTGCTAAGCTATCGACGCTGCACTTTGCTCTGAAATGTCAGAACAAAATAAGTAATACCTGCAATTTATTGGGGTGACATTTCCACAATACAGATCTGCAGGCTCCAACCCCCAGCCTGAGCTTGTGCTGAGTGGGGAGATTTGCTGCATTTCCATAATGGGGCCGTGCAATGAATATTTATATAAGGAAAGCATTTACATAATGACTGCAAGTTAAACATGCACAATAAAGATTCCAGGCCAGTGATTTACAGACTAAGTTTAAAAATCACCTCGAAATACATTTTATTTTTATTCCTATGAAAGGTTCAATTTATCTCTTGTTCCGAAAAATTGAATCCGACCTCGTGCAAGTCGAGGCTGCGCTGATGGAAATCATGATCAGATCCTGGAATTAGTCTACATTGAGTCATTTGTATTCAGAGATTTCAGTTCCTTATCTTTCCACAGCAGCTTCGACAAACAATTTGAGAATATTCTAAATATGCTTCGTTAATATAATTTAGTGCTGGGTTGGAGATGTGACACTTCCCTGGGAGCCTCATTAGTGCCACTGGGAATTACAGGAGGGAACTGGGAGAAATTGGAAAGTGCAGATGGAGCTGATGCTTAGAGAGAGCTGAGGTGCTGCAGACAGAATAAACCATTAGAGAGCTCTGGTGTTTGCAACTCCCTTGCATTTTTATTATTTTATTTTGCTAATAAACCCAGGCTTTGTGCTTGCCAGGCTGCTGCTTCCTGGGCTGGCAGAGCCATTTGTGACTTGTCTGCACCAGGAACAGGGGCCTGAGCACAGCAGTGCTCACTGGCATGGAAAAATCCTTCTTGATTTGCTGCACTAGCAGAACATGTGCTGGAAATTGTACCTTTGCTGCCATCCCATTTTACAAGACCTTTGAGCAGGCAGTTCTTTGGACCCTGAGTTCTCCCCCTGCAAACCCAGCTGTGCCTGTTGATCAAACAGGGACACCCCAGGCACAGCCCAGGGCACAGAATTCCAGACTCACAGGAGCACTGAGGGTGGGAAAGAGCTCCCAGACCATCAAGTCCAACCTGTGGGTGATGCCCACTTTGCCACCCAGCCCGGAGCCGTGTCCCAGTGCCCCTCCTTGGTGCTCACCAGCTGGAAGGGGAGGGTGTTTGGGGGTGCAGGTCTGTGGCACGGGGTCTGCAGGGGGTTTGCCAGGCCCCAGCACTGAGGCTCTCAGGGCACCTCTGCCTGGGCTGTCCTGGCTCAGCCAAGAGCTCTCCCTCCCCTCAGACCTGTCCCTGCCCAGACTGTGTTACCTTCACCTCTTTTTTGTCTCCTATGGGCACTACAAACTCAAAGAGGAGAGATTCAGATTAGAGATTGGGAAGGAATTCCTGGCTGGGAGGGTGGGCAGGCCCTGGCACAGGTGCCCAGAGAAGCTGTGCCTGCCCCAGCCCTGGGAGTGTCCCAGGCCAGGTTGGACAGGGCTTGGAGCAGCCTGGGCTGGTGGGAGGTGTCCCTGCCCATGGCAGGGGTGGCGCTGGGGGGGCTTTGGGGTCCCTTCCAAGGCAAACCACTCTGGGATTCTGGAGTGGGAGGGCAGGAATTTGGCACCTAAAGGGAAAGCAAACACAGGCTGTGCCTGCCTGTCCTTGGCTCCTCAGAGGTGGGAACAACTCCTGTGTGCCCTCAGTTTGCCGTGCTCAGCACTGGGCATCTCTGCCCATCCCCATTGTGTGTCCCCAGTTTGCCATGCTGAGCACTGGGCACTGGGCAGGACCACTCTGCCCATCCCCACTGTGTGTCCCCAGTTTGCCATGCTGAGCACTGGGCATTGTGTGCCCCCAGTTTGCCATGCTGAGCACTGGGCACTGGGCAGGATCCCCCTGACCATCCCTGCTGTCTCCCCCTGTACCACAAGGTCTCCCAAACATTTCCATCCTATTCTATTTTCAGTTCTCACTGTGGCAATGGACGATCCTTTCCTCATCCTCAGCCCTTTGGTCAAGACACAGAGCCAGGGAAGCCCTTCTAATTACCTGCATTAGTTTCCATAGAGTCATTAAGGCTGAACCCCCCCCTAAGCTCCTGGAGTCCAACCATCCCCCAGCACTGCCAAGGCCACCACTGGCCCTTGGCCCCAAGGGCCACATCCTCATTCTGCCTGAATTGCAGACCAGGAGGCTCTGCCTCCTCCCCAGCCCCTTCTGCAGCCTTTCCTCCTTTCCTTTTTATCCCTCTCCAGGAACACCGAACAGCTCCTTTCTGCAGCCACTCCAATGCCTTAAGCTATTACTCTAAGGTATCACCACGGTTTCTAATAAAATTTTATTTGACATTTAGTTAAAATCCATTTTCTGCTACAACTGAATTTCTCCTCAAGTCCCTTGATGGACACTTCAAGCCAAATCCATTGTCATTGTCTTAAAGGTCAAAAGTGAGGGGTTTTTTTCCAGATCTTGCTTTGTAAAGCAAACTGTTCCTCAGGATTATGAGAGACTGTGACAGTCCATGAAAGCTCCTTCCCTGCAATTACATGGATTTTATGAAAGTTCTGGGAGCAAAGAAAGCCCTTCATTGCACAAGCTGTGCTGACTGGGGAGTGCCTGTGAACACCCNTGTGTGTCCCCAGTTTGCCATGCTGAGCACTGGGCACTGGGCAGGACCACTCTGCTCATCCCCACTGTGTGTCCCCAGTTTGCCATGCTGAGCACTGGGCACTGGGCAGGACCACTCTGCTCATCCCCACTGTGTGTCCCCAGTTTGCCATGCTGAGCACTGGGCACTGGGCAGGACCACTCTGCTCATCCCCACTGTGTGTCCCCAGTTTGCCATGCTGAGCACTGGGCACTGGGCAGGACCACTCTGCTCATCCCCACTGTGTGTCCCCAGTTTGCCATGCTGAGCACTGGGCACTGGGCAGGACCACTCTGCTCATCCCCACTGTGTGTCCCCAGTTTGCCATGCTGAGCACTGGGCACTGGGCAGGACCACTCTGCTCATCCCCACTGTGTGTCCCCAGTTTGCCATGCTGAGCACTGGGCACTGGGCAGGACCACTCTGCTCATCCCCACTGTGTGTCCCCAGTTTGCCATGCTGAGCACTGGGCACTGGGCAGGACCACTCTGCTCATCCCCACTGTGTGTCCCCAGTTTGCCATGCTGAGCACTGGGCACTGGGCAGGACCACTCTGCTCATCCCCACTGTGTGTCCCCAGTTTGCCATGCTGAGCACTGGGCACTGGGCAGGACCACTCTGCCCATCCCCACTGTGTGTCCCCAGTTTGCCATGCTGAGCACTGGGCATTGTGTGCCCCCAGTTTGCCATGCTGAGCACTGGGCACTGGGCAGGATCCCCCTGACCATCCCTGCTGTCTCCCCCTGTACCACAAGGTCTCCCAAACATTTCCATCCTATTCTATTTTCAGTTCTCACTGTGGCAATGGACGATCCTTTCCTCATCCTCAGCCCTTTGGTCAAGACACAGAGCCAGGGAAGCCCTTCTAATTACCTGCATTAGTTTCCATAGAGTCATTAAGGCTGAACCCCCCCCTAAGCTCCTGGAGTCCAACCATCCCCCAGCACTGCCAAGGCCACCACTGGCCCTTGGCCCCAAGGGCCACATCCTCATTCTGCCTGAATTGCAGACCAGGAGGCTCTGCCTCCTCCCCAGCCCCTTCTGCAGCCTTTCCTCCTTTCCTTTTTATCCCTCTCCAGGAACACCGAACAGCTCCTTTCTGCAGCCACTCCAATGCCTTAAGCTATTACTCTAAGGTATCACCACGGTTTCTAATAAAATTTTATTTGACATTTAGTTAAAATCCATTTTCTGCTACAACTGAATTTCTCCTCAAGTCCCTTGATGGACACTTCAAGCCAAATCCATTGTCATTGTCTTAAAGGTCAAAAGTGAGGGGTTTTTTTCCAGATCTTGCTTTGTAAAGCAAACTGTTCCTCAGGATTATGAGAGACTGTGACAGTCCATGAAAGCTCCTTCCCTGCAATTACATGGATTTTATGAAAGTTCTGGGAGCAAAGAAAGCCCTTCATTGCACAAGCTGTGCTGACTGGGGAGTGCCTGTGAACACCCAGGGCAGTGCAGCCCAGGGAGCTGGGGGCAGGGAGCAGCTCCCCCCAGGAACAGCAAATCCCCCCTGATTCCCAGAGACAGGAGTGGGATCTGCCCCAGGCCCTGCTTTGCTCCCAGGGAGCAGCTCTGGAGGGTCTGCCCGGAGCCACCAGTGCAGAGGTAACATCAGCCACAACTTCTCTTTGGATATGTTACGAGCAATTGAAGACTTAAATGGAAACATCAGTGACAAGTAAAACTTTCAGTTGCTGTTTTGTTTGGAATTTTTCATAAATACAATTAATTAATTCAGTAAAACCATTCCAACAAGCTGTGTTGTACCACGGGCTAATGGTTCAGTGGAACANCCCCAGTGCCCCCCAGTGCCCACTCACCCGAGGGGGAGATGTGTCTCCAGGAGATGGAGGGCTCGGGCTTGCCCGTGGCCAGGCACACCAGGGTGACGTTGCTGCCCTCGTTCACCAGCAGGTCACTGGAGATGCGGAAGATCTTCGGGGACACTGCGGGGGACAAGGACAGAGGGGTCAGGAGAGTGGCACAGCCCCCCAGAGCACGGGCAGAGAGGGGCACCTGGAGCTGCCAGGGGCACCTGGAGTTGGGAGAGCAGGGCACCTGGATTTGGGAGAGCAGCNACAGCAAATCCCCCCTGATTCCCAGAGACAGGAGTGGGATCTGCCCCAGGCCCTGCTTTGCTCCCAGGGAGCAGCTCTGGAGGGTCTGCCCGGAGCCACCAGTGCAGAGGTAACATCAGCCACAACTTCTCTTTGGATATGTTACGAGCAATTGAAGACTTAAATGGAAACATCAGTGACAAGTAAAACTTTCAGTTGCTGTTTTGTTTGGAATTTTTCATAAATACAATTAATTAATTCAGTAAAACCATTCCAACAAGCTGTGTTGTACCACGGGCTAATGGTTCAGTGGAACAGAATCCTGGAACATCCTGAGCTGGAAGGACCATTGGGTCCCACTCCTGGCCCTGCCAGGACACCCCAACAATCCCCCCTGTGTCTGCAGCTACAGGAAAATAAATGACAGTGTATCTAAACCATTGCATGATGTGTCCATGTGTTTAACTTTCCTGCCCATTTCTAGAGAGTCCTGATTATGTCCTTGTGTGCATTTTAATTGATCCATGTCTGCAGCCTGTTAAAACGTGTTTATTCCTATTTAAGGTTCCCTCATGTCTTCATTTGTGCTGCAGCCCAGTCACAGTTTCCTCTGACCTCACACAAAATCGGAAGAAGCTTCTTTTGTACAGGTCCCATTAGACAAACACTTTTCAAGGCCACAAAGCTGCAGTTGTNTGGGAGAGCAGGGAGGGACACCTGAATTTGGGAGAGCAGGGAGGGATACCTGGATTTGGGAGAGCAGGGATACCTGGATTTGCTGGGACACCAGGACACCTGGATCTGCTGGGAGAGCAGGGATATCTGGATTTATTGGGAGAGCAGGGAGGGACACCTGGATTGCCTTTGGGATAAAATCACAGGCAAATTCTCTAATGTAACTGTGCAAAGCCTCTTGAAGTGAGGGCACAGCTCCATTTCCATGAGGTTTGCAGGGCTCAGCCCTGGATCCCCAGTGCCCCAGCTGGGAAAGCAGCACTGCCCTCTGTTCTGTGCAGCTCCCAGGAAAGATGGATGCTCTTGTTTAAAGGCTGAGCTGGCTCCTGACAGTTTGCAAAGAGGAAAAAATGAAATTCCTCTTGTACTTTTAAAAATCAAGATGCCTGTTACATCCTGTCTGTGTGTACTTGGAGAGTGTTATTTGCTCATGGAGGAGACTCAAATACATTTATTTCTCTTGCTTCATATTGCTCTGAGGCCCCAGCAGCACCAGGGCCAAGGAAAAATAAGCTGGATTTTTTTTCTTTGATTTCATCAGCAGAATTCTTCACTAAACTCCATTTTCTGTGCTATTTCTACACCTGGGCATCAGAGACCAGAGTTCCTCGTGGAGGGGAAGTGATGGAAAGCATGAAATGGCCTGTCCTTAAGGGAATGCTTTGCTTGGAATGTTATACAGGAAGAAAGGGAGTTCAGAGTCCCAGCAGTGAAGGCAGGAATTCTGGCTTTCAGTGGGAATCTGTCTAAAAAATATGGATTTATTATTACTTTTGATACAGAAATCAACTCAGTGCAGTGCCAGACACACCCTATTGATGCCCTGAAAAGCACCATTGGTTCTGTGATAAACAGCAAATCCTGTACAAATCCCAGGAAGAGACAGATTTTCTATATGGATGTTTTGGAACCTCCTATAATATTTGCTTTAAAATCCAAGTGCTCTGCAAGGTAAATGGGGACCAATAAAATAGGGAACAAATGTTTATAAACACCCATTTTCCTCCCCAAGGCTCCTGTGCAGCTGGAGCTTCTCTCTCCCAAAGGTCCCACTGGTTTGGCCCCACCACAGCCCAAGCCCCATCATCTGAAGCCCCACAGGTGCCTTTGTGTCCCTTCAGTGGCTTTTGGAAGGCCAGAGCTTTTCCAGGGGCACACCCTGGGCTGGGGGCTCTGGGGGCTCTGGGGGCTCTGGGGGCTCTGGGGGCACTGGGG
>VWZD01003829.1:230292-242697 GCA_013396695.1 Sakesphorus luctuosus | reverse complement strand
AGAAGGAGAAGGAGAAGGAGAAGGAGAAGGAGAAGGAGAAGGAGAAGGAGAAGGAGGAGAAGGAGGAGAAGGAGGAGAAGGAGGAGAAGGAGGAGAAGGAGGAGAAGGAGGAGAAGGAGGAGGAGGAGGAGAAGGAGGAGAAGGAGGAGGAGGAGGATGCATCCCCACAGCAGGATCAGAGGGAGGATGGGCACCCAGCAGGGAGGGCACCCCCAGGTGCTCAGTGCTCAGGTCACCCCTGCAGCTGTGGGACAAGTCCAGTCTCAGCACCATCCTGATGAATTCCTGTGGCTCTGGACACCAAGGGATGCCTCCTGTTCTCCCAGCATAGACTATTTCACTCAGCAAAATGGTTCTCTAGTTATCCTGAACACAAATATACACTGAACACAAATATATACTGAACAAATTTCAAATGAATTGACTCAATCCAAAGGTTCTTTCCCTGAATTAAGTCAGTTGGTAGAAATTTATTCAGTATTTATTCAGTATTTATTTTTGTTCTCACTACGTAGCCCAGACATTAGTAATGATTATCTAACATTTAAACTTGGAATTGCTTTCCACATTATTAATTTCTTCTCTCGAGCTCCTGCAGAACTGCCCCCATCACCCAGAAACGGGTTTTAATCTTCATGAGTTGCAATGACATGAGAAGCGTTTGTATTAATGGGGATTAATGGGGTTATTAATATTCATATTTTACAGACAGTTAACACTAAATTAAAATCAAACTCCAACCTGTCCAGCAGTTTTGGGGACCTGAGCAGAGGCAGAGCAGCCTCTGCTGCCAGGATGCAGATCCACCCTTTGCTCACCACCCCGGGCAGGAGATTCCTCCGCAGAAAATGCAGAGGCTTTTCAGCTTCTTCAGCCTGAGCTGCTGCTGGTGTCACTCTGGGCCTCTTCATTAACAGCAGCAGCACTTGGAGCAGAGCATTGTCCTAATAATGAGCTCTGGACCATGTTAAAGCCCTTCAGAGATGACTCAAGCACAATCTCCAGGCCAGAGAGGGTTTGAGCACCAATTCCCTCTCAGGGTACTTCATTTGGCTGAGAAAGGGCCAAGTGAAAATGTTACTGTAATTTCAGCAATAGATTCAGTTTGTGCTCCCACAGTCCTGGTGGCAGCCCCACCCTGGGCCGAGGCCCCATTCCCAGCTGGAATGACTCTGCTGCAGAGATCAGTGGCAGGAGGGATGGACAGTTCCCTGCACTTGGCCCTGTAATTCACTGGCTATTAAGGACTTCCATCCCGAGGGATAAATCCAAGCTGTGCTGCTGTGCAGGAGGAGCACACCCAGCCAGAGCACTGGGCTGCGCTGAGCACCCACACCCTGCTTAATTAGCATTTCAGTGCCCAGCTAATGACTCTGCTTTGATGGCACAGGGCAGCCCGTGCCATCTGAGGGCAGAACTGGAGCACTGGCTCATCTGGGCTGGGTAACAACAGACCTCACCAGCCAGAATTAAATAACCAATGCTCAGTGCCATTGAGCACCTGGATTAATTTAGAGGACTTTCAAATGAAAAAAGGTCTGAGCATGTTCTGTTGGTGCAGCCAGTGAGGAGGGCAAGGACTCCCTGTGGGACGTGGCCCAGGGGCAGAGTGGCAGGAACCTCAGCAGACCTGGCAAGGGTGTCCCTTGGTACCCTCTCTGGGCTGTAATTCCATCGGGAGCTCAGGGGCTTCCACTGGGAGAGAGCCACAAAAACTGCCCTGAGAGCCCTTTGGGATGGAAAGTGCTGCACCACTCACGGCCCAGAGATCCCAGAGACAGACATGGAATGCCAGACTGGAGGGGTTGGGAATCCCAGAGACATGGAATGCCAGAGACATGGAATCCCAGACTGGAGGGGTTGGGAATCCCAGAGACATGGAATGCCAGAGACATGGAATGCCAGACTGGATGGGGTTGGGAATCCCAGACTGGATGGGTTGGGAGGGAACATTAAAGCCCATCTCATTTAATCCCCTGCCATGGCATCCACCAGCCTAGGGTGCTCCAAGCCCTGTCCAACCTGGCCTGGGACACTCCCAGGGCTGGGGCAGCCACAGCTTCTCTGGGCACCTGTGCCAGGGCCTGCCCACCCTCCCAGGCAAGTGATGTCACTGTCAGATTATTCCCAAAACATCCCCCCAGATAATAAAGCCAATCAAAACACACCTCTGAAGAAAATAAAACCCTGCAGCACATAACTAACCATTTCCACAAGATTTCATGGATGCCAGTGTGAATGCCAGGATGCCCACTGGGGTTGTTTCCCACCATACACCAACAGCTTTTTCACATAAATTATTGGAAACTTGGAAGAAGCAAAGCCTTCTTGTTTGTGACAGGCTCTGTGTGTGTGTTGGAAGCAGAGCTGGGCAGGAAATAATTCCCCCCAGCCGGGGATGGGGTGGAAGGAGCCTGGCAAAGGAAGCACTAAAGCCCAGCAGGTTCCTGGGGCTGCTCCAGGAGTGCCCAAACACGGGGGAAGGGCAGCAAGAGCAGGGCACAGACCCCCTGGGGCACCTCCAGCCCTCCTGGGGCACCTCCAGCACTCCTGGGGCACCTCCAGCCCTCCTGGAGCTGGGAGTTAAATGGGAAGGATGGGATGGGAGGGGTGGAACAGACACGTTTTGGGGAGAGCATCAGAAATGGGGCAACTTCTCAGGCAAAGACACAAACCCCACCGGGCCCAGAGCAGAGTCCCCTGATACCTGAACAGCTGGGAACACCCTGGGAATGGTGATCCCGGGAATAAACCCCTGAGAATGGTGATCCTGGGAATAAACCCCCTGGGAACAATGATCCTGGGAATAAACACCCTGGGAATGGTGATCCCGGGAATAAACCCCTGAGAATGGTGATCCTGGGAATAAACCCTCTGGGAATGATGATCCCGGGAATAAACCCCCTGGGAACAATGATCCTGGGAATAAACACCCTGGGAATGGTGATCCCGGGAATAAACCCCTGAGAATGGTGATCCTGGGAATAAACCCTCTGGGAATGATGATCCCGGGAATAAACCCCCTGGGAACAATGATCCTGGGAATAAACACCCTGGGAATGGTGATCCCGGGAATAAACCCCTGAGAATGGTGATCCTGGGAATAAACCCTCTGGGAATGATGATCCCGGGAATAAACCCCCTGGGAACAATGATCCTGGGAATAAACACCCTGGGAATGGTGATCCCGGGAATAAACCCCTGAGAATGGTGATCCTGGGAATAAACCCTCTGGGAATGATGATCCTGGGAATTCTAGTACAAAATCCAAGGATTTTGCTGGAAACCAGAGAGGGCTCCAAGGGCAGAGCCATCATTCAGTGGGGAGTTTGTGGGCCCGAAGTGCCTGTCAGAGGGTGCTGTCTCACAGGGAGTGGCAGCTGAGCACACTCAGGGCAAAACTTGGGCATTCCCAACCCTGGGGCCAGGAATGTTCCCCTGAGGAATTGCTGTGATCACACAGAGGGATTGGGAATATTCATGGAGAAAATATTGGAGTGTGTCAATGACGTCCAAGTCACTGGGAAAACACAACAATGTCTTTGCTTTGAAGTGTTTCTAACAGAAGGATCTCTTTCATTAAACAACCCTTTTATTGTGTAATGGAAGGGTTGTGTTAATTAGAATTTCTTTTGCCAGGGATCTATTTTACATAACAAAGCCAATCTGCCAACTATTAAGGAAATTTTCCTGTTTTCTCTTAAAGTCGATAGAAAGGGAAATAATATCATATTTTAAATGCAAAGTGGGGGTGATTAAAATTTCAGTCTAAATAAAATAAGAACATTTCTGAACCCTAAAGACAACAAAACAAGTAATCCACTGGGGTCAATAGAATAACTTGCTTACAATCCTGCACTTCAGGCTCTGGAATTATAAAGCTTTATAAGTAAGCAGAAATTTGGCTATTTATTTTGTCTGGGATGTCTTCAGCTCCATTGGCCTTGAGGCAGCTCCAAAATCCCAGGCTTAGGAAGGGGCTGGTTTTATCCAGCTCCTCCAGTGCCTTCTTATCCATTCAAATCTGGGCACTCACATTCAAGTTCACGTCTCTCCTGTGAGATTTTTGTCTAATCTTTCCCTTATAAATGAACATATTCACCTGAAGGGAGAAATGTTAAAAACATCACATGAAAAAAAAATTTAAAAAGAAAAAGAGTGTTAAAATCTGCAGCAAAAGGACAGACTTTGTGTGTGCACCTCCTTGAGCACAGAATTCAGAGTTCACCCATGGGGCTGTGTGTTCTGTTTGCAAAAATCCTGAGCTTTTATCGAAGAGCTGGGATAAAAGACCTGTGATAAGTAGGCCTAATAGAAGTTGGAGTCACATTATAGGATTGCATTAAGAATCAGTGCTCTAAGGTTTCATTTTGCTGTAGTTTTCTCATGTAGTGCTGAGGATCTTGTGCCATTTATTAGCCTTGTTACTGCTCCATGAGTGATAATACGGCAGAAATTCCGCCCTGGTAATTCCAGGCAGAGTTTTCTTTGTGTGGTTCCTGCAAGGAAACTCCTCAGAACATTTCCAGGCAAGATCTGCTCCTCGAAATGAACATCAAGTGGTACATGCCTTGGGCTTTAAGGAAACATCTCCCTTAGTCACACAGGGGAAAGGAAGAGAAAATCAAGGAATCACAGAATGGTTTGGGTTGGAAAGGGCTTTGAAGTCCAGATGTTCCTCCTGCCCTGCCAAGGCCACCACTGCCCATGGCCCCAAGTGCCACATCCCCCCAGGGATGGGGATCCCCCCCTGCCCTGGGCAGCTGTGCCAGGGCTGGGCAGCCCTTTCCAGGAGGGAATTTTCCCATACCCTTCAGAGCTTCCTTCCAGATCCCTTACAATTCAATCCTACAGTACAAATCTGTCACTTCATTCTCACTTGTTTTTTTCATTCCTTCCCAGAAATTTGCCTAAATTAGCTCCTGAAGTTCTTTTAAAAACAGGCATTTGGTTTTGCTCTTTCCAACTGGTGGATTTGGCTGCTTGCAAATATCAAATATTGTCATCATCCTCTCTCTCCCCTTTCTTAAGCTATAAAATCAAAATTAAACTGTAGGGGTTTAAAAATAAAGCAGAACTGCAGAGCCTGTGAGTGTCTGCAGGGTCTGAGCACACCCCACTCACACAGCTCAGGAGAAGGAGCTGCTGTAACAGCTCCATCCCCACACTTGGTCACTCTCAGGGTCTCTCCCACAGCCATGAACCCAACACAGCTCACAGTGTATTTCTCTTTTGCAAGTCCCCAGCTGATAAAACCGAGCCAAGATGTGCCCTGAAATAAATTCCACAGAAGAATCACATCTCCATGCACTGGAGAGGGGGGTTAAAGAGATAACACAACACTATTTTTAATTTAATTAAATCACCTTTGCAAAGCAGATGAAGTTTATCACAGCTCAGTAGTGGACAAACCAACAGGAGACAGTCCCCAGTGACAGGGAAATCCTTAATGGAATCATTAAGGTGGGAGAAGACCTGTAAGATCATCAGGTCCAACTGCCAGCCCAGCACCACCACCATGTTCACCACCAGCCCAAGTTCTCAAGTGCCACATCCACAAACCTCCTGAACACTTCCAGGGATGGAGAGAGTGAGAAGGTGCCCCCTGAGCCTCCTTTGCTCCAGGCTGAGCCCCCCCAGCTCCCTCAGCCCCTCCTGCTGCTCCAGCCCCTTCCCAGCTCCCTCAGCCCCTCCTGCTGCTCCAGCCCCTTCCCAGCTCTCTCAGCCCCTCCTGCTGCTCCAGCCCCTGTTTATCAATGGATAAACCCCCAAAGGGACAGCCCTGGGAGTGCTGGGCATGTCCAGGACACTGCTGTGTGTTCTCCAGGACACTGCTGTGTGTTCTCCAGGACAACCTTCGGCTGCTTCTGAGGCAAAAGGAAGAGACCAAGTATTGGGTTTCTCTGACACTCTCCCCTTGTTAAAGCCCTTCAGGTTTGTGCTTTTTCCCTCTTTCATCTGCTTTTCCTACTCAGGTATTTCCACCCCATTCCTGTTTATTCCCGCCTGTGTGTAATCCAGCCCTGGGAAGGGATCTGCCTGCCAGGAGGTCATGAGCAGCTTTGGCTCAAGCAGAGCTGGCCACAAAGGCTGCAAAGCAGAGCCCTGGGCACTGTCCTGGGGGTGGTGCCATCTGCCAGGGCTGGCAGGAATGGAAAAGCAGCCATGGACAGAGTGCCCAACTCCCTCTGAGCAGCCTGGGAGGGAAGCACAGCAGCAACACACTCTGCAGGGCCCAGGGCTCTGCAGCACAGGAGGAAATGAAAGACAAACCAACCCTCTGTGCTATCAGCTCCTCCAGCATTAAATATGGAAATGGAGCATGAAGTGTGGAGCTCCTTTTATTGCAAATATTCCATCAAAGTCCTCCCAAGTTTTACTACTACATCTTCTTGGAACTCCAGCTCCATTCCTGTGTGTGCTTGGCCTACTTTCACTCCTACCACTGGTGCTTCTTCAAAGAGAAGAAGGAGTGTGGGAAGAGGCTGACACAGAAAAAGGAACAGCAAACCTCAAAAACAACTCCCAAAAATACTGCTCTGGATGAATGTTACCTTGTTTTTCATTATAGTGAAATCACAGACTCATAGAATGGTTTGGGTGGAGAAGGACCTCACAGCCCCCCAGTGCCACCCCTGCCATGGCAGGGACACCTCCCACCAGCCCAGGCTGCTCCAAGCCCTGTCCAACCTGGCCTGGGACACTCCCAGGGATGGGGCCGCCACAGCTGCTCTGCCCAACCTGTGCCAGGGCCTGCCCACCCTCCCAGCCAGCAATTCCTTCCCAATATCCCACCTATCCCTGCTCTCTGGCAGTGGGAAGCCATTCCCTGTGTCCTGTCCCTCCATGCCTTGTCCCCAGTCCCTCTCCAGCTCTCCTGGAGCTCCTTCAGGCACTGGAAGGTCACCCTGGAGCCTTCTCTTCTCCAGGCTGAACAACTCCACAGAACAGATTCTAATGCTATTGAGGAGCTGTTTAACTGCAAATATGGTACAAATATTAATAACTGGAGCCCTGAAGCCCTGAGTGAGGTGTCCCTCACTCCAAACCAGCGATGGATTCTGGAGGCACACACGGACATGGGGACCATGCTGGGTCTCCAGAGCCACCAGCAGCAGGGCAGGTCTCACTCTTCGGGAAACCTGCAGATTCAGCCCAGTTTCCCTTTGTTTCACTCTTTAAACGTTGACTGGACTTGACAAAAGGTTTTGGCCAGATCATGGTAGCTTAAGGAGGGTATTGAGAGTGTCAGAGGCTCCAGTCAGGCTCAAAGAAGGTGCTGCCCTGTCCTTCTCCCAGGGCTGAGGGGACACAGGTGGGACTCTGAGCAGCATTCAGGTCTCCTCTTGCTTTGGGCCCTCCATTAACCCTAAACTTTCTGGGGGTCTGTTCAGATGAAACTGCGTGTGGATAAAATAAATGTAATTAAAAAGGGAATAGCAATTAAAGAGCAAAGTATCCCAGACAGTTTTGGTCACGTCCCCCACTGCAGATTCCAAAGTGCAGGTTCCACCTCACTGACCCAGTGAACTCCAAACCCGGGGTTCAATCATCCACAAGTTTTCTCTTTGCATTAGATGATTATTTTCTCTGACCTAAGGAGTGGGTTTTTGTTTGGGGTGGGTTTCTTTGCTTTATCCCACACTCTTCCTCCTTCTGCTCTGGCATTGCCATTTAACACAAGAAGGGGCTGAAAGGCACTTTGGACTCTGCTGAAAGCACCTTTTGCAACACTCTGATGGGTCACAAAACATCTCATTCCACTTAATTCCAATGTAACAGAACTAATACCCTTCAGAGCCGAGAGGAAATGATCGGTTTGTGCAGATTATTCTTTGCCTGGAGAGTGCAGGAGATGGAAATTTCAGGCTCACAGTGGCAATTGAGTTGCAGCCATGACTAAAGCACCTCCAACACGGCAGAATGCTGAGGCTCAGAGGAGCCCAGCCCTGCTCCACTGCAGACAAAGCCCCTGATTTCCAGGCCTGGCAATGCGCTCCCCCACCAACTCAAACATTCCCATGGCTGGAGCTGCTCCAGAAGGGGAAAAGCCATTCCTCCATATTTCAGAGCCAGAGATCCCCCGCAGCTCATCTGAACGCCAGGAGAGATGCAGATGTGGGAGGAATGGAATGAATGGATAAACCCCACAAACCCTGGGGGAAGCATCGGCTCAGTCACTAATGAGGCGTTAATGAGTGGGGAAGGGCAGCTCCAGGGATGCTCCCTGCTGGAGAGGGCGGTTCTCGGGGGCTCTCCCAGTGAGCAAACCCCCCCCTCCCACCTGCCTCCCCCTCCAGAACTGTTTCTCCAAGCCTTTTGCTCCCTGAGCTGAGCAGGGACAGGATGGGAACAGTGGCTGGAACCAGCAAATTCACTTTATGAAGAACTGACACCCTACCCGAGTGCCAGCGATTTAGGAGAGTAATGGATTGTCACTTTGAGCTGGAAAGTGGCTGTTAGATGATTTTAGAAGTCTTTTGCATATTTATTTTGTCCCACTTTAAATAAATTTGGGGAAGATTTATCTCGTTAGCTCCAAATGCAAGTCCCTCTTGGCCTGGCTGAGGAAACAAATTAGACTTCGCAAACATTGCCAAGACTGAATCAATACATTAATATTTAGGGGACATTAAGGGGGTTTATTAAACAGAAAAAGGGCCCTGAGTATTACTTTGGGAACATGTTTAAATAAAATCCCGAGGTTGTGCTTTCTGACTGAATCTATAAATGGCATTTCCACAGATAACTGAACTCACACACGGATCGAGTGCTGGTGTCTGACAGGAACGAGACGATACTGGGAGGGCAGGACAGGAGGGACAGCCGGGTCACACCACGGGACTGTCCCCAGAGGTGGCCCAGACCTGCCCAGCAGGGGCTGCATTCAAATCAAAACTAAAATGGCAAGGAACTGATGGTTTAGTGTCACTGATTCCCAGTTCTGGCATTTTGGTGCTGAGGGAAAGCACTGGGGGAACCAGGAGTTGGGATCCTGCAGGATGGAGAAGTCAGAGGGGGAACAGGGGGCAAAAAGGGCAGCAGAGTGGGGGGTGACAGTGTGTGTGGATCTCTTAAGGTCTGAGGTGACTGATCAATGCACCCTTAAGGAGCAGAGAGCCCCCTGTAGAATGTGGATGCCTTGGAGCCAGTGGAATCTCTCCATGTGTGTGAGGAACTGCTGACCAACAGTGTGCTGCCATGTTGGATACAGGAGTAGGTAAAAGTGAAGCTGTTACTCCAAATCAAGTCCTTTCTCTTGGGTGAGCCTTCTGATCCCATTGCCCCCTGAGCTGTCTCTGCCTCCTCTGACCACTGCTGAGCTGATCTACAGTACCCCAATAAAGGGTGACCCCAATAGCAGAGACTGGGGAGAGCTGGGGATCGGGTGGCAAAGGAACAAGACTCTTCCTACACCCCAAAGGCTGAACCACAGACCTATTCCAGTTGTGCATCCACAACAGACCCAACACACAGCCCTGAAACAGCCCCTGCTCCAGACAGGCCAGGGGATGTTGGTGCTGCTGGCACAGTGGGTGCTGGTGCTGCCGGCACAGGGGATGTTGGTGCTGCTGGCACAGGGGGTGCTGGTGCTGCTGGCACAGGGGATGTTGGTGCTGCTGGCACAGGGGGTGCTGGTGCTGCTGGCACAGGGGCACCACCACAGAGCTTGGAGCACCCTGGGCTGGTGGGAGGTGTCCCTGCCCATGGCAGGGGTGGCACTGGGTGGGCTGTGAGGTCCCTTCCTCCCTTCCAACCCAAAGCAGTCTGGGATTCTGTGCCAGTCCTGCAGAAGTGCCCCCTTAGCTGGGGTTTGCTCTTCCTCCCTGGGAGCCACACAAGTGCATTATTAAACCCTCATTTCACTGTGTTCAAGAGAACAATCCCTGTCAGAGGAGTTCTTTGTCCATCTGAGCAGCACTTGGCAGCTGAGGTCCCTCTGACATCCTGCTGTGGCCTCTGTGTCCCTGGAGTCCCAACCACGGCTCCTGAGCTGCCCTTTGTGCCCACAGCCCAGGAGCATCGCCCCATGTCCTGCCCCGAGGGACAGGGCACTCTCAAGGACAGTGCCAAACATGTCTTCATATTTTTGCCAACTGAAAGAAAAACACAGCTTGGAGGATGTAATTTAGACTTTGGTAGAATAAATGTCATATTAGAAATGGCAAAACCTGCAACCTTTTGGAGAAAAATTATAAGCAATAGAGTGTGGAAAGAGGGATTTCAATTTTATCTTTTCCTGTGGCAAACATCTGATGTGTAAATCATCTGCAGCTCTTGACTGTGCACATCAAGCATCTGGCACTGAGGTAGACCGAGCTGATTACAAGCTCCTATCATCTAAACTTTTAATTAATTACTTCGTAATTCTCACTTCTTTTTAATAAGGTCACTAAAATAAAGTTAACTGGATTACCTTCCTCTCTTTCATGCAGGGTTTTTTCACAGGTGTAAATGTGGGCTAAAAGATACATTTCCTGGTTTGTTTTTTATTAATTACCTCTATTAATGTCCTTGGTACGGAAAGGAGGAACTGTACCAAGTAGCAAGACTGAACTGGGTCTCCTTGAGGTGATGCACTGGCTGTGGCACAGGGATCTGGGCAGGGGTTGGGCAGTGACTCCACCTGCAGCTCTGCCAGAGACTCCTGATGGCATCTCTGTGATGGGCAGTGCCAAAGCCTCCCCAGGTCTCCCTGTGCCCAGGATGGACAGCGATGGAGAGGCTGCTGCTTCCCTTGTTCACTGCTCATGGGGCTTGTCTGTGTCTTACTCATGGAAATGAAGGCATCTTTAACCTATTAAAATGTATTTATTTACTTCAGTGAATATGAAACTGTCAGCCCAAAAAGCAGAGAAGAGGATATTTGAAATAGCAGCTCCTGGCAAGGCAGGGCAAGGCTCTCCCACCTACTGGGCTCCCTGAGAGACACCTGCTCTCCTGTGCTCCTGCACTTGACTTGCCTCCTCAGTGCTCAGGAGACAAACCGAGGGGAGCAGGGACAGCACAGGGAGCAGGGGCTTTAAATGAGGGAGAATCACAAGTGACCCATTGACTTCTTTTGGGAACACCTCCAGGGCTGGGGGTGCCACCACCTCCCTTGGCAGCCCCTGCCAGGGCCTGCCCACCCTTTCCAGGCAGAAATTCCTGCTGATGTACCCCCTGCCCTGGCCCAGCCTGAGGCCCTGCCCTCCCCTCCTGTCCCTGTGCCCTGGGGCACAGCCCGACCCCCTGTCCCGGCTCCCCCTCCTGGCAGGGATTGCAGAGCCAGAAGGTGCCCCTGAGCCTCCTTTGCTCCAGCTGAGCCCCCCCAGCTCCCTCAGCCCCTCCTGCTGCTCCTGCCCCTTCCCAGCTCCCTCAGCCCCTCCTGCTGCTCCAGCCCCTTCCCAGCTCCCTCAGCGCCTCCTGCTGCTCCAGCCCCTTCCCAGCTCTGTTCCCTTCCTGGACCTGAGAAGCACAAACACTTCTGCCATCCCTGAAGCCCCCCAGGAAAACCACGTGGTGACGGGTCCTGACACCTCCAAGGAAGGTCATGAAAAGGACTGGGAGGTTTTTTAGCCATACTAATAACATAATGCTCTTTAATACGCTTAGCTCAGAACTGCAGCCCAACATTCCTACAAACCATCGGGTTCCAAAGGTCCCATGGCTAAGGATAATTAGTTTGGGAAGTGTTTCACACCCGTTCTTTGTCCGGGATTTCCGTGTGCCATATGGATTAATAGGGATTGCCATTTCAATCCTTCTCTTTTATATTCATTGCCTTATTACTCATAAAAATGCAAAAGAAAATGTTAATGATGATTGCACCAAAGACTAATAAGTTAAAGCCTTAGGTTATACTTTGCATTTCTGAAGATATAAATGCAATTGCTTAATAATTATGCATATTTTTAACTATTGAGTTATTATTTCTCTATATGCTTGTAGTTAGTCTAATTAATTTTAAGCTTCTGTTGATATATTTTATACATGCAATTAATTTCAACTTGGATTTTTAGCCCTTGCACGAGGGCATTAATTATTACAAAAACAATCAAAGCTGAAACTTGTTCACCCTGGAACAACACAATAAATATTAANAAGGAAAGGAAAGGAAAGGAAAGGAAAGGAAGGAACAAACGAACGGCTCTACAGTGGGCTTAGATGATGATGGTTCCCTTCTATAAAGAAGACCTTTCTCTTCCATCTCCACATGGAAGACAGGACTGAAGGAATGAAGTAAGGAAGGATGGAAAGAAAGAAGGATGGAAGGAAGGGCTCCAAGGTGGGCTCGGATGATGATGGTTCCCTTCTATACAGAAGACCTTTCTCCTCCATCCCCACGGGGCTCTGGAGGTGGCCCAGACACGCACCTTGCACAGTGAGGTGCACCTGCATGGTCCTGGGCGTGTGCTGGGTCTG
>VWZD01003829.1:185789-214332 GCA_013396695.1 Sakesphorus luctuosus | reverse complement strand
CCCCTGAGCCTCCTTTGCTCCAGGCTGAGCCCCCTCAGCACCCTCAGCCCCTCCTGCTGCTCCAGCCCCTTCCCAGCTCCCTCAGCCCCTCCTGCTGCTCCAGCCCCTTCCCAGCTCCCTCAGCCCCTCCTGCTGCTCCAGCCCCTTCCCAGCTCCCTCAGCCCCTCCTGCTGCTCCAGCCCCTCAATGTCTTTCCTGTGAGGAGCCCAAAACTGCCGCCAAGACTGGAGGTGGCACCTGGGCAGTGCCAGCCCAGGGGACCCCCAGGGAGCAGAAGCTGCAGGCAGAGCTGGGGCTGCTCCTGCTCCACAGCAGAGCAGAGAAACCTTCACCCCTCCCTTCCCCAGGCAGAGCAGTGACAGAGGCAGCTCCGGCCTGGGCTCCAGACAATTCTCAATATTCCTGCTCTTTCATGTTTTCTCCCTGAAAAGGCTTTTCCCTGTATCAAAACTTAATAAAAAATCCCCTTCCAAGTGAAAACAGGTTGGGTTTTACAATCTCCTTATAATAATATCTGCACTGTGAGTGGGGAGGACACTCAGTGGGACATAATTGTGTGCTGTGCCACATCCTTTATGGGATCAGCCTTGCCCTGGGACCCTTCCCGGGGCAGGGAGCACCAACCCTGCCCCCCAGGTTGGGTTAAGTAAAATAATAGAGTTAATGACAGAAGCAGAACTACCTGGAGAGGTGCAATTCATCCCCGAGTGTTCCATGCCATTATCTTAAAAACATACAGTGTAGTAATCACTTGAAGTAGTGATAACACATAATTGTGTGCTGCTCATCAATTATAGGTGAATGGGAGTTGCAGCTAATGAGAGCCAAATAGCAGCTCAGGAGCTGCAGTGATTACAGCAGATGTGGTGATGAATGCATTTATTATTGGGCTATTGCAAAGCTTTTTATAGCAGAGACGGCTCGTTTATAAATAAATAACCAGGCCCGGAGGTACCCACATGTCTGCCCAAGACATGCCCAGCCCCAGCCCCAGCCTGGAGCTGCACCAGCCTTTGCAGAAAGGCCTCAAAGCTGGGGGAGACAGGGCAAAGAATGGAAACCCCACCCAAACTCCTGACCCCAGGAATGCCCACCCAAATTTCTGACCCCAGGGACGGCTGTGCCAGGGGCTGCTCAGAGCCCACCCCAGGGATGGCTGTGCCAGGGGCTGTTCAGAGCCCACCCCAGGGATGGCTGTGCCAGGGGCTGCTCAGAGCCCACCCCAGGGATGGCTGTGCCAGGGGCTCCTCAGAGCCCACCCCAGGGATGGCTGTGCCAGGGCTGCCCAGAGCCCACCCCAGGGATGGCTGTGCCAGGGCTGCCCAGAGCCCACCCCAGGGATGGCTGTGCCAGGGGCTGCCCAGAGCCCCAGACTCTGCCCGAGTGCCAATCCAACAGAAATGATTCTTGAGTGCAGAGCACAAAGCAAACCCCCCTCAGTGGAAGGGCAGTGAGGGGTGCCCAGGGCTGAGCCCCAGCACAGGCTGCACCCCCCGGGCCCCTGGGACCTCCCTCTGCCATGGCACACTGATGGCACCAGGGGCCCCAAGGGCCCTGCACAGGCTGTGCCAGTGTGATGCAGAGAGGGCACAGTCATGTTACAGTCTGAGTTCGAGGGGACCCACAGAGATCACCTGGTCCAACTCCTGGCCCTGCCCAGGACACCCTGAAATCCCACCCTGTCCCATCATCCAAACCCTCCTGGAGCTCTGGCAGCCTTGGGGCTGTGCCGACTGCCCTGGGGAGCCTGGGCAGTGCCCACCACCCTCTGGGGGAAGGACCTTTCCCAAGATCCAGTCCTGGAGCTGCTCAGTGGGACCCACCAAGGCAGCAGGTCCTGCCATGGTTCCATTGCTGCATTTGGAAGGATTTGAGTTCTCTCTTGATTTTTTTTTAAATTAAGAAATCGTATTAAAACTTATAAAAAAGGCAAAGTGAAAATATTCTGAACTCCTGCACCCCATGTCAGTATTTTTACAAACACATTTCCCAGCAGCAGTTTCTCTGCCCAGCAGGGAGAGGTTTGTCACCAGCTCTGCTGCTTTCCAGCAGGAGGAAAAGAAGCCAAAAGGCAGAATAGGAGAATCATCCCTTTTCCCTGAAGTTTCTGCTCTTGCCTCAGCCCCAGGTTCAGTTCCTGCTCCAAACCCAGAATGATCCATGACAGGTCTTTGCTCTCTGTCAGACAGAAGAGATTCCACGAGGTGTCCCCAAAGCAGGTCACAATATAACAATATATTTCTGAGAGGGCTCCTGGCAAACAAGGCCATTCCAACAGTGCCAGTTCCGTCAAAATATTTCAGAAACAATCTCCATCCCTCTGTGCAATGAAAACAAAATTTCAACACACCAAAGGCTTTCAGGAAATCGAATTCTCTGCCCAAACTAATGACTAAATGGCTCGAATGGTCTCAGTTCTACCAGGGCTGAGCTGGGATTTAATCTGGGTTTATTTCCTGGAACATTTACTTTGTTCATACACCACAGTCTGGAATATCAGGGATAAATAATAAAAGGCAGCAAATTTAATTGTGCTCAATCCTTTGCTACAATGAGTCTTTCAGCAGAATCCCAATGATCTCTTGATTTGCAGGAGGCAGAGCTGGCTGGGGGTGGGCGATGCAAACACGGGCACTGGGCACAGATGGCTCAGGTTGTGTTTGCCAGCACCAGCCAGGCTTGGGATCCACCTCCCAGCTGTTGGCTCGACACTAATTCATTATTAATAACACTACTGAACATCTCCCTGGGGGCAGAGCTCGGTGTGCAACAGCCCCTTGGGGGTCCCCCCAGTGCAGCCCTGAGAGGGGTCCCAGGGAGTTGGTGCCATCCCCTCCCTGCCAGAGCTTCTCCTCAGGCTGCTTGGACGGGGCTGGCACAGCCAGAAAAGGAGCTGAGCCTTGGCATCCGAGGGCACAGCTCAGGGAACACTCCAGCAAGGGCAGGATCAGGATTTCCCCCCAGATTTGCAACCACCTCAGCCACAGAGAGGGAACCCACCTGAGCGCCCAGTGCCTGATGCCAACGGGCAGGGCCAAGTCCGGGGCTCGGTGTGCCCAAACCATCCCACAAACCACCCAACAGCCCACGCTGGCAGGAACCTCCAGAGGTCACCTGGGCTGGTCACTCTGGGAAAAGGGAACCTCATGGGGAAGTTCAGTGCCCTCTGAAATGAAACGAACCCATTGCTGGGTGACAAAAACGGCATTTCCAGCACAGGAGGAGCTTTGGGAGAAGCCAGAGCAGAGGGAGGGGAGAACCACCCAAGGAAACATTCCCTGCCTGCCCAAACAAACATTCCCTGCCTGCCCAAACAAACATTCCCTGCCTGCCCACCCAAACAAACACTCACTGATGGCCTTCCCAAACAAACATTCCCTGCCTGCCCACCCAAACAAACTTTCCCTGATCGCCTTCCCAAGCAGTCAGTGATTCTCCAGCCACACAAACCCTCCCTGCTCACCCAACAAACACTCCCTGCCTGCCCAAACAAACCTCCATTGTAACTATTTTTGTAATTCCTGGGAAATCCCTTCAGCCCCCCTGACTCCCCCCCCCATTCCCTGCCCTGACTGTTCGAGGCACATTTGATGTATCGCGACATTTGCACAACCCCCGAGCCCCCGGGAGCTGCTCTGAGACATTTCCTGCTGCACATCACCTACAAACAGCTTCTTAATAGTAGCAACGAGTGGAAATTCCTTTTTTCTTTTCCCTTTATGTTTTCCCTTTGAAAAAAAACATCCTCAGCCTCCTTATTTGTGTTCAGAATGTGTCAGCTATTCATTTGACTTGTAAAAGAAGTGGAAAGACAGCAGCACACCTTTTGAAAGCTAACAATTTCCCATCAGAACAAATAATAGACTTTTATAAACTTTATCCATTATTGATCACCTCTGGATGAGGTGTATTAAGATGCTGAGTGTGGTAACAGGTGGTAAACACACTGGAATAACACAAAACACACATTAAAATTCATATTTAAGTAGAATGTCTGCAACTTTGTGTGATTCTAGATTAAATCCCAGACTGGGTTGGGTTGGGAGGGACCCCAAAGCCCCCCCAGTGCCACCCCTGCCATGGGCAGGGACACCTCCCACCAGCCCAGGCTGCTCCAAGCCCTGTCCAGCCTGGCCTGGGACACTGCCAGGGCTGGGGCAGCCACAGCTTCTCTGGGCAAACTGTGTCCATAACAATGCTTTAATATGCAATTTTGACAAGTGAAATAATCATTGGCCAGAGGATGAATGAACACACATTTATTTTAGAAATAGCTAAATGAGTAATGTCGAAGTATTTAAAATCCCACTGGGCAATTCCCCCCCATGGACGATGAGAGCTGGTCCCTCCCAGGTGACCTGAGCACCTGCATGTCCTGGGGTTGGGTCACCTGCATGTCCTGGGCTTGGGTCACCTGCATGTCCTGGGCTTGGGTCACCTGCATGTCCTGGGCTTGGGTCACCTGCATGTCCTGGGCTTGGGTCACCTGCATGTCCTGGGCTTGGGTCACCTGCATGTCCTGGGCTTGGGTCACCTGCATGTCCTGGGCTTGGGTCACCTGCATGTCCTGGGCTTGGGTCACCTGCATGTCCTGGGCTTGGGTCACCTGCATGTCCTGGGCTTGGGTCACCTGCATGTCCTGGGCTTGGGTCACCTGCATGTCCTGGGCTTGGGTCACCTGCATGTCCTGGGCTTGGGTCACCTGCATGTCCTGGGCTTGGGTCACCTGCATGTCCTGGGCTTGGGTCACCTGCATGTCCTGGGCTTGGGTCACCTGCATGTCCTGGGCTTGGGTCACCTGCATGTCCTGGGCTTGGGTCACCTGCATGTCCTGGGCTTGGGTCACCTGCATGTCCTGGGCTTGGGTCACCTGCATGTCCTGGGCTTGGGTCACCTGCATGTCCTGGGCTTGGGTCACCTGCATGTCCTGGGCTTGGGTCACCTGCATGTCCTGGGCTTGGGTCACCTGCATGTCCTGGGCTTGGGTCACCTGCATGTCCTGGGCTTGGGTCACCTGCATGTCCTGGGCTTGGGTCACCTGCATGTCCTGGGCTTGGGTCACCTGCATGTCCTGGGCTTGGGTCACCTGCATGTCCTGGGCTTGGGTCACCTGCATGTCCTGGGCTTGGGTCACCTGCATGTCCTGGGGTTGGGTCACCTGCATGCCCTGGGCCTGGGAGGGGCTTGGACTGCCCAGGGAAAACCCGAATAAATGATCAGAAGGCTTTTGCATTCCCTGGGATTGGGAAGTGCTTGGATTGCCCAAGGAAAACCCCAATAAATGATCAGGAGGCTTGGCTGGGTAATTACCCTGGGAGTTCCAGCCCCCCAATCCATGCAGTGTGATCCCAAACAACACAAAATGAACTGCTCTAGGATTGCTGTGTCACAGCTTTACAATCAAACAAACCAACCTCAAACCTGCCCATGTTTAGAGCAGAAATAATTGAAACTGCAGGTGGAACCTTGCCATGACATTTGCAGAGTGACTTCATTAAAACCTCCTCCATTCCCTGGGATTGCTAATCCACCTTTCCTGCTCCCTCCCAGCAAATACTCCAAAAGCTGTTGCCAGGAGCTTAGTGAGGTTCCAGCTGCTCACCCTCTCTCAGCTGTTTTTAGATTTCTGGGTCTCTTTTTTTCCTGGTTTCATTCAGGCAGAGTCAGGAGAGATGAGACATGAACATTCCGAGACAGCCACTGAGGAGTCTGTCCTGGGGCACACCCAGCCCTGGCAGGGACACCAACATTATGCCCACCGAGCTGCTCGGCCTCTGCCAGCCCTGGGGCAGCTCACGGGTTTGCTTTGACTGGGACTGAATAGGAGCAAAGATTTGAGCCTTTTGTGAGCAGTGTATTAGCACAGAGTGCTGGAGTGGGAATGGGTTGGGTTGGAACATCCCATCCCACCCCCGCCATGGGCAGGGACACCTCCCACCAGCCCAGGGTGCTCCAAGCCCTGTCCAACCTGGCCCTGGACACTCCAGGGCTGGGGCAGCCACAGCTGCTCTGGGCACCTGTGCCAGGAACAGTATTTTACTTTAAGAACAAGAGTCAAAGCCCTTCCTCTGGCCATGGAGTGAAAGGCAGGGAAAGCAGACAGATCCCTGCTGGCAGGAGCACCTCTCCCTGTGCCCTGGCAGGGCGGGTGGAGCTGTGCTGAGAGCTCTAGAAATCATGAAGTGGTTTTAAGCAATTATTCCAAGAGCAGGTGGAATACAGTCAGGGCAGGAGCTGGGCTGGCAGAGCTGGGAAACATTTTCTGTACATCTTGTAGTATTTAAAAACCCAAACACTTGAACCTCCCCAGAAATAGCACAAATCAGACCGAGGTTATTAATCTGTGAGAGCCACAAACAACTGAGATTAATCAGCTTGTCCTCCTAAGCAGCATCTGCAGCTCCAGCACAAAAACCACTCCCAGAGGGAGCACACACAGGCAGTCACTGCCTTTCTGGACCTTAAAATCCTCCTCATCACATTGTAAAGCACAGCTCCCTCCCCAGACAGGGCAGCAGTGCTTTATTCTGATTTATAGACTGGGAGCGAGAATGAGTGGGATGTCCTGGCTCAGCAGGAGGGAAGGAGGAGCAGAGAGTGGGGAGAGGTCTCTGTGGCTGTCCCAGGGCTGAGGGGGTCAGGGCACCCAAGGGAGACACAAACCCCAGTGCTGAGGGTGTCAGGGCACCCAAGGGAGACACAAACCCCAGTGCTGAGGGTGTCAGGGCACCCAAGGGAGACACAAACCCCAGTGCTGAGGGGGTCAGGGCACCCAAGGGAGACACAAACCCCAGTGCTGAGGGGGTCAGGGCACCCAAGGGAGACACAAACCCCAGGGCTGAGGATTAAACCTCCCCTGCCACCCTCCTGCTGTCACTCTCTGCCCAACAGCCCCTCCAGCCCCTCCTGCTGAAGGGAGGGAGGTGTCAGTGTTGGGATCTGTCCCCAGACTCCCCTGCTGAAGGGAGGGAGGGGTCAGTGTTGGTACCTGCCCCCAGACCCCCCTGCTGAAGGGAGGGAGGGGTCAGTGTTGGTACCTGCCCCCAGACCCCCCTGCTGAAGGGAGGGAGGGGTCAGTGTTGGTACCTGCCCCCAGACCCCCCTGCTGAAGGGAGGGAGGGGTCAGTGTTGGTACCTGCCCCCAGACCCCCCTGCTGAAGGGAGGGAGGGGTCAGTGTTGGTACCTGCCCCCAGACCCCCCTGCTGAAGGGAGGGAGGGGTCAGTGTTGGTACCTGCCCCCAGACCCCCCTGCTGAAGGGAGGGAGGGGTCAGTGTTGGTACCTGCCCCCAGACCCCCCTGCTGAAGGGAGGGAGGGGTCAGTGTTGGTACCTGCCCCCAGACCCCCCTGCTGAAGGGAGGGAGGGGTCAGTGTTGGTACCTGCCCCCAGACCCCCCTGCTGAAGGGAGGGAGGGGTCAGTGTTGGTACCTGCCCCCAGACCCCCCTGCTGAAGGGAGGGAGGGGTCAGTGTTGGTACCTGCCCCCAGACCCCCCTGCTGAAGGGAGGGAGGGGTCAGTGTTGGTACCTGCCCCCAGACCCCCCTGCTGAAGGGAGGGAGGGGTCAGCAGGAGGTGTCAGTGTTGGTGGGACACTGACAATGAATTCCCACTCTGTGGGACTCCAGCCCAGGGCTGAGGAAGCAGTTCCAGTCTCCATTCCAGGGGATGGAATCACTTGGGCAAAGAGTGGAGAATCAGATCCACGTTGTTTTTAACAGTCAGAATGTTTGGCCTGTGTTGGTTTGTTCGTAGAACACCCAGAATTTATGCACATAATTACACATAAATTACATATTTGCAGAGCATTGTACAAAATAATGGCCCAGCTTTTCAGCAGAGCACACTCAGCTCCAATTAACTCCTGTGGCAGCCCCAGGTTTGTGTGCAGGCAAGAATTGGACTTAATTATTCAGGGTGTTTTTACTACAGTTTCTGTTGGGGTGTTTATGGCCATGCACACTCTGCAGGGGGATGGAGATCTGAGTCCCTGCCCCACCACAGATGCCTGATTGCACATTTAGCCATAATGGACAGCTCAGGGAAACGACCCAATAATTCTGCTGCCTGGACTTACTGCAATATCACATGTTAATTGCCAAAAAGAGCTGCAAATAGATCTTAAAATAGGCTGTAGGAAGCGAGCCCTGGGGAGGAGGGGATGGAAGGGTCAGGCCATGATCTGGCTGTGCTCAAGGGACAAAAAGCAGCAGAGGAGCTGCAGGGACAAGCAGGAGCAGCTGGGAAGGGGAAGCTGGAACTCCCTGGGATTGCATCTCCCCCCATCTGAGCAGGGCTGGCTGTGCTGAGGGGCTGAGGATCAGCCCACCTGGGAACAGCTGGGAACACCTGGGACCACCTGGGAACAGCTGCTAACAGCTGGGAACACCTGGGAACACCTGGGAACAGCTGGGAATACCTGGGAACAGCTGGGAACACCTGGGAATTCCTGCACGGAGGGTGGGAACCCCCAGGGCAGCTACTGCAGAAAATACAGTCCAAATGAACAGAGTGCTGTGCTGAGAGAGCCTCAGGGGCAGCAGATGCTGGAACTGCTGCAGCTGCAGAACCTTTTCCAGCAGTCCCCCAGGGGCTGCAGTGCCAGGGATGGGCACTGGGGCACAGCCTGGCACACACAGAGCTGCCCAAACCTGCCAGCAGGGTGGGAGCCCCACACACCTGCAGGACTTATAAAAGTGCTGTTTGGAAGAGTTGTATTTTTAACCAAAAAATGTTCTTTCTCATTGAAAGCAACAAATAAAAACCTTTCATGACTCCCAGCACTTGTCCCTCTGCTCTCCCATCCCAGTGCCACCAGTGCCACTGCTGCCATCACTGCCACTGTTGCCATCTGCACTGGGGCCCTGAACCAGCACAACAAAGATCCCTCCAAATAACTGGAGATGAGAAGCTCCAGGGAGACCAAATTCTGTCCATGCAGGACCTGAAGGGACCTCCAGGAGAGCTGGAGAGGGACCTGGGACAAAGGATGGAGGGACAGGACACAGGGAATGGCTTCCCACTGCCAGAGGGAAGGATTAGATGGGCTATTGGGAAGGAATTGCTGGCTGGGAGGGTGGGCAGGCCCTGGCACAGGTGCCCAGAGAAGCTGTGGCTGCCCCAGCCCTGGCAGTGTCCCAGGCCAGGCTGGAGCACCCTGGGCTGGTGGGAGGTGTCCCTGCCCATGGCAGGGGTGGCACTGGGGGGGCCTTGGGGTCCCTCCCAGCCCAACCCAATCTGTGAAACTGGCCCAAATGAGCTGAGGAGCTGCCAGCCCAAGGATTCCCTCACTGATAATCCCAACATTTTCTCAAGTAGCCTTGTCTTAATTGTGTTCATATTTTCTGTCCAGAAATTTAATTTCTTGCAGTTCTTTAGTCATGTGTCAACATCTTTCAAATTCCTGCAATATTTATTCTCCTTCTCTGGATAACCTTGTCAATCTTAATTATAGCTGAGGGTGAGCAAACAGAATTGGCTGCCTGGCTCCAGATGAGCTGTCACTGTTCCACAGATCCCCTCCTTCCAAAGCCCAGAGCAGTTTCAGAGCTGTTCCACACTGTGCAGAGCCACTTCAGCTCTCAGCCCCATTTATGTATTTCCATTGCAACCCATAAAACATCAGATAAGCCATTTCTAAGATTCTGCCTGCCCTTGACAAATAATTAAAAATGCAATTCCCCAAATTCTCAACAAGCATCAGCACATCAGAAACTTTGCTCCCAAATGTCAAAGTCACCCAACTGAGATGTCACCCAGCTTTCCTCCCTCCTGTCTCCCCTGTCCACTAAAACAGCATTTACTGCAAACGAAAAGCCCTTTCAGGCCAGAGGGACAAATGGATTCTTCACATCCAGGAGTTTTCTGTGGAGGGCTCTGCCAGGTCACAATTTAAAGTCCCACTGAGGTCCCTGAGCCCCTTGGGTTTGGCAGCTCCTTGGCTGGGACCCTCCAGCTCCCCCCAGGGCTGCTCCCAGTGTCCCCAGTGCTCCCAGTGGGGCCGTGGCACTGCCTGTGCCAGCGCTGCCAATGCCCAGTGTGCTGGGGGAGCTCCCCCCCTCTGGCTGTGCCAGCCTGGCACTGCCTGGGGCAGCTGCCACTCCTGCAGCACTGCCAGGCTGCCCAGGCCCCACTGCCACCGCTTCCTCTTGGAAACCTGCCTAAGGATGGAACAAATCTTGCTTTTAAAGCCATTACTCCTTGGCAGCAGCCCCTTGGGCAGAGAGGGATCCATCAGAGTCCACCAGCATCCAGCAGAGTCCGTCAGAATCCATCAGAACCCAGCAAAATCCAGCAGATGCCATCAGAATCCATCAGAGTCCACCAGAACTAATCAGAAACCACCAAAACCCATCAGAAACCACCAGAACCCATTAGAATCCATCAAACCCCAGCAGGTCCCAGCAGAATCCAGCAGAATCCAGACACCCAAGGTGCTCCAGGATTCCAAATTCCCAGGGCTGGGGGCTCCCTGGGGAATAGGGCAGCACATTCTGGGGAACATTCAGCAGGTTTTGAAGTGCTTGGAATTTGCAGCAAATATTTGCCAGGTGCAAACAAATGTTCCAGAGCCCCATGAAGGGAATTGGGGGATCTCTGGGAGGCTCCTGCGCTGCCAGGACCCACCAGTGGGGCTGGGAAAGGCAAACCCTGAACAAGTTCTGCTACTTTAAAGACTTGAAAGACTTGGTTCCTGAGGGAATGGTTCCATATAAATCATATTTGCATAATTCGGGCTGGGAAGTGTGGCTGCAGCACTTTCATCTCATTTTCATGAGCTAACTCAGATGGGTAAGAAGCTCCTACTCCTGAATCCAGATAGTGCAGAAAAATTAAGGAAAAAATGATGTCTTAGTTCAAACTGCCCTAAGGCAGCTCTAAGTGCAGAAATATGGACTTATTTAGCAAATTAGGAAGGTTGAATTTTGTACATCCTGGTAATTACTGAGGGTTTGCCCCGAGCCCAGGCTCTCATTCCCCTCGAAATTGCAGGATATGAGCAAGGGGCAAAGGGAGTTCCCTCAGCAAGGAACCTTCTCCCACATGGATGAAAAACTTGCCTGTTCAAGTCCTGCTGCCTCTCTGAGACTCAGATTTTACCACTCAGAGGAAGAAAACTGCCAAAAAATGGGAATTCTCCTCTTTTCCCAAGTCCCCCAAGTTGCTGAAATCCAACCCAGAGTTGATTTAAAGAAGAACCAACACTTTTCAGAAGCATTAAAGTGTTCTTGGCACAACTATCCACATCCAACTGCTCCAGTCCCTCTTTGAGCATCCCCTCACCTGACTCTGGATCTTTGCTAATTTTCTTCAAGAATAACTTTTGTGTGCCAAAAATGATGTGACTTAAGAGCTCTTAAATAAAACTACAACACTCTTCCCAAGGGAACTGATAAAAGCTCCTTTTTCTGAGAAGCAAACACATCCCAGGCAGGTGTGCCATTATTAGCTCTGCCATTAATTGTGCCAGTTTTAGAATTGAAATCTTTTTCCAGCTATCTCAGACATATTTGAAATAAAATATTCAAATACATTCAGTGTCTATAAAAGGGTAAATTCAGCTGTGGAACAGATTTCCATTTTCCTAATGCTTTTTGGCACTTGCTGCTGTCCAGTCACATTAATCTGTACAAATGTTTCTACATTTATCAGCCCCAAGTCTGTGCCAAACCAAATGTGAATTCATAATTCGGAATAAACAAGTCCCACACATAAACTCTCTCAAGAACTAATAAGACATAATAGAAAGTTTATACATTTTAAATGCTTATTAGCACAACACTGTGCCCCAAACGTGACAGATCAGGAAAAAAAGAGCTTTTAAGGTAAATTCTTGACAAGACTGAGAGCTTGTGTTTTTCTCCTGTTCCACACATGATTTTGACAGAGAGAAGTCGAGGACATTTCAGACACATTATGCATTTTGACACTAAGTAACTAGCAATTAGCTGAAGTGCATAATTGCATCTTAATGCAGCACAGGAGAAAATAACAAAAAGGGCTGGGGCTGGGTGGGAGGGGAACCACCAGAGCCCCCCCAGGAGCCTCTTCTGCAGGGGGGACTCCACTCTGCCCTGGGATCCCTCCCAGTGCCTGAGCCACTGTCAGGGAAGAGATTCCCTGGGATCCCTCCCAGTGCCTGAGCCACTGTCAGGGAAGAGATTCCCCGGGATCCCTCCCAGTGCCTGAGCCACTATCAGGGAAGAGATTCCCTGGGATCCCTCCCAGTGCCTGAGCCACTATCAGGGAAGAGATTCCCTGGGATCCCTCCCAGTGCCTGAGCCACTGTCACCTCTGGGTGAGGAGGATCTAGCAGGGATTGGGTTAGTAAAATTTCTTTAACTACAAATTTCAGAGAGAAATTGTCATAATTCATGTAATTTTGAACAGGTTGCCCAGAGAAGCTGTGGCTGCCCCACCCCTGGGGCACATTGGATGGGACTTGGAGCAGCCTGGGCTGGTGGTAGGTGTCCCTGCCCATGGCAGGGGGTGGGATGGGATAAGCTTTGAGGTTCCTCCCAAGCCAAACCAGGCTGGGATTCCGTGAGTCCAAGAAATGATATTCTAAATGCAGCAGTGCAAGTGTTACTGAGATAGAGCCATGGAATAAAACAGCTCATAAAGTTGTTGTGTCTTTGAGAAATAAAAAATTCAATGGGAAAGTAAGAAAACAGGAAACATTCTCAGTGTGTAAATCCACCACCAGTGGAGCTGGTCCTGCTCCTCCACACTCAGTGGGACCTGCAGAACATCCCCAGCTGGGCTCTGTGGGCACTGAGAGCCAAAATCTGTGAGAACCAACCCTTTGCAAACCTGCAAGGCTGGCACTGGCATCAGAAAAGCTCTGCCCTTTAGACTGGAAGAATGATGCAAACACGTGCCAGCATCTCGCCTCTAATCTCAGGCATAATTATTCCATGTTAGGGGAGATGCTAATTTGAATGTCCATTTCGAGCACTGATCAGATTGATGCCACTGCTGGAATTCAATTATCTTCTCAGGCTTTCAGCAACCCAAGGCAATGCTGTGTCTGACGTGGCACCAGCGTTTGTTTGGATGCCAAGACCGTCAGAGGCGACAATAAAATGAATCTTCTTTTAAAAAGCATTGCCTTAGAGCAGCCCTGGTGGCTCCATCTGTTTGCCCAGGGCCATGGAGAATGGTTCTCTCCTCAGGTGTCCCATCCCCAGAGACCTTTCCCAGGGCCATGGAGAATGGTGCTCTCCTCACCCTCAGTGTCCCATCCCCAGGGCCATGGAGAATGGTGCTCTCCTCACCCTCAGTGTCCCATCCCCAAATACCACCCACCATGCCCATGGCCTTGGCTCTGCCCAGTCTGGGGAGAGCCACCACTGGCCTCAGCAGTGCCCAGCCTGGTGCCCTCACAGCCAGCTGTGGGGTGGGGTGGGAGGTTTGACCCATCGTGAGAGACATTGAGGTGAATCAGGTTTAATCCCCACCTGTCACCACAGAAACTCAGCCCAGCCCAGCCCAGCCCAGCCTGGTGGACCCAGTGGGAGAGGAAAGGCCAAGGGCAGGTCCTGCTCTGGGGACAGGGAGTGCAGAGCAGTTCCAGCCCTGAGTGGGAATGGGGTCCCTGCCCCACACGGAATCCTGGGGGGCACAAGGAACCCACTGGAGAGGCTCCTGTGGGGCTGGCAGAGCCCTGGCATGGGGGGCTGCCAGGGAAGCGGCACAGCTCGGCCCCAGATGGGAAATCCATCCTCCTCCTCCCTCCACAACAGGGACACAACCTCCTGAGCCTTCAGTGGGCCTCTGGTGGCACATCAGAGCAGTGAGGCCCCAAACCCTGTGCCCCCCATGCCAGTCCTGCCCTCCAGTGAGAACCTCCCCTGGCACTGACCATGCCCTGCTCTGACACTTTGGAGCTCCAACTCCACACGCCCTCCACAAAACTGGCACCCAGGGGCAATCCCAAAGGGGGGTTGGGGGCATTCATTGCATTCTGGAGTTCATACACCTTTTATTTTCCAAGGACACCAACCAGCCTTTCCAGCCAGCCATAAATGACCTGCTGGGAGCACATTTGCAGGTGCACAAAGATTTTATACACCCCTTGGACAAACTAAAGAACTGGGATGGTTTCCTTGTTCCTTTGAACCTGAAATTCCGAATCAAACCCAGAATATTTTTATCTGGCAGAGATTCCTCAGGATTTAAATTTACCTGTAACTTCTGGGCTTTGTTTCTGTAGCCAGCATAAAACTTGCACATCCTTCCTTCCTTTTCCAGGTCATTTTGCACCCCAGGAGTTCTGGTTGCTGCCCAGATTTGCCGTGGTGGGAGGCTCTCAGTTGGCCACTGGCACCACCACCAGATGCTGAGATATTCTAACTCTCATTTCAGTGGGAATTGTGCTCAATCCTCCCAGCTCGCCCCTCACACATCAGTTGTTCCAAACACATTAATGATGCACCCAGTGGGGGTGAGGCCTGAGCAGCTGCAGAGCCCCCCAAACAGGGCTCAGCTCCCCGGGAACGTCCCCAGCCCAAAGACAGCCCAGAAAAAAGCAGGTTTTAAAAATAATCCTCTAAATAATTATTTGCATTGCCATGTGTCCAGTGCCAGGGTCCCCCCTGCCCACAGCCTTTGGGAAGGGGCAGATTGGGAGGGGCAGGAATTCTGCCCTCCAGGAAGGGACTCCTCTGGCTGGTCACTGACAACTCTGCGAGCAGGAACTGGGGGATGAGGAGGACAAAGAAAGGTTGAGATGAGGTTTTTCTGTGCCTTTTTAGGATTGCTTGAAGAGGCAGCTGCTGCTTGTTATTGAGATACAAACTACAGTAACATTTTTAGTGGTAAAAGTGATAAAGACACTGAATTATAAATGCTTTTAAAGGACTATATTAATGAATGTGGTGTATGACACAAAATTTAATTAGAATTTTAAGCCTTTAAGGATAAAGTGAATTAACTAAAGGCTTTATAATGAACTACTATAATATATGAGCTGGAACTGAAACAGATTTTGAAGGTATTTTGGATAGTTCCTGTATGGAAAAACAGCCATTCATGAGACTGACTTGTACTTGGGTTGGAACACGGGGAAGGGACAGTTCCTGCCTTCATTTTATCTGGACATAACCTTGTCCTCAGGCATATTTATAATGCAACCAGAACAACAGAAAATGCAAACAGTTTGATTAATTAGGTAGAGGCAGAGTATGTGCTGAGTTGGAAGGACCCCCAAGGACCGTGGAGTGGAACCCCTGCCCTGCACAGGACACCCAACAACCACAGCACATGAAGCCAAACTCATCTCCAGTGCTGGCAGTTTGGTCCCTACAGAGCTCAGTGTCCTTCAGTCCCTGCTTCCAGCTCTACTGGGAACTGCTCAGGGAGTGGAGGTGACCCCCAAACCCCATCAGCTCTGAGCAAAGCCCAGCACACACAGAGTCCCCTCCTCCTGCTCTCTGTCCTCACGTCCCCCTCCACATTCACAGCCCCTTCCACCAGAGAGTGTGTCCTGCAGGGAGCCCAAAACAGCTTTGGGAAGAGCTCACACAACACATCCACAAATGACCCCCTGGGTTTGCAGGGACTCATGGAATGGTTTGGATTGAGAGGCACCTGAAAGCCCATCTCATTCCCACCCCTGGGCAGGGACACCTTCCACTATTCCCAGGGTGCTCCCAGCCCTGTCCAACCTGGCCTTGGACACTCCCAGGCATGGGGCAGCCACAGCTCCTGGACAGCAGGACACAGCAGGACACAGCAGGACACAACTGGGCACAGCAGGACACAGCTGGGCACAGCTGGGCGCTCAGGGCTCCAGGTCTCCACTCAGGACTGTCAGCACACCACGGACAGGGGGTTTTAGTTTTGTTTTGTTTCAGGCTAAATATAAAGTCAAAGAACTTTAGATCTTCCAGCTTATGATTAATAAATTAAATAAATTCTATCTGAAGTTTTCTTCAGTTAATCCCTGTTTTTTCTTTCTTCTCAAGTCCACAGACAGGACTGTTGTGGTAGCCCAGAGTTATGGGAGGTATTTGAAGGAACTGCTAAGCTGAGGTGACATCACACTGGTAAGAGCTCTCCTCCCATCCCCTGCCTGAATGGAGATGTCACATTCTCCCCAACGTGACATGAGAATGAGCTGATACAACTTGACCTACTCACTGGAGGGTAAATATTTCTGAAAGGAGATGACTCTCCAAAGTCCCCAAACAGACAGAGATCCAGTGTCTGACATTTCAGGACAGATCCAGTTTAAACTAACCCTGGGAGAGTTCATCCCAGGATTCCTGTGGCGCAGGTGGGGCTTCAGGTAAAGAGCAATTTCTTTTCTAAAAGGTGTTTTAGCTGAAAATTCCCCCCCTGACTGGACACACAGTCAGAGCACATCAGAATAGATGATCATTAATGGTTCCTTCAAGGCTTGAAAATCTATAAATCAGTTCCATGGCAATAGTTTTGGTTCATTTTCCATTAATATCTCATTTGGATCAGGTGTGAACTCCAGAGGATCTCGGGAAACTGCCCCTTTGTCCCCTCTTGGTTGCACCAGGACAGGTCATGAGGCATCTCAGCTGCTCCTGAAGAGACTCAGCTGGGCCAGATGGGACCCAATGACTTTGGAGTTGGGACTCCCGATCTTGGGGGCCTTCTCCAGCCTCAGTGATTCTGTGGTTCCAAGAAGCTCAGGATGGCCTGCAGGGCCCTCCCCCAGCCAATGGACATGGGCCCAAGGGACTGAGCTCCGACACCAAAGCAGCAGCTGGAAGGTGTGCTGTGGACACCAGGTCCTCTGCACAAGCTGCTCAGCTCCTCTCCCACATGGCCATGCTAAGGCACCCAAGGACATCTGTGAGCCCAGAGAGTCCGAGGGCAGGGCAGGGTGGGGTGGGGTGGCACCAGCTCTGAGCAGCTGCTGAGGGCAGGAGAGCAGCAGGGATGACAAGGAGAACACAGAGAGTATCTGAAGTGCCCCAGGGAGCTCCTGCAGTAATTACATCAGAGGTGCAGCCTTGGTGTTTGGGTGGCCTGTCAGCCATGAAACATTCCTTGAGGAAGACCATGGGATGTGACAGCTCTGGCCAGAGCCACCACGTCCTCCTGCCCAACACAACCTTCAGGGATGGCAAACTGCCAGACACAGGATGATCAGTCTCTGTTGAACACTCCCAGCTTCAGAAAATGTCTCCATGTACCTCGCTCAGAATCTGTTCTTCTTCCCAAATGCTGCTGCACTGCAAAGAAATAAACACTTCATGTGGAGAGCCACGAGCCAACAGGAGTTGGGAGCCCAGAAATCTCCAGGGAGATTAGTCCTTAATAGCTTTTAAGTGCAGTTGCTGGAGACTAAAAGCAATTTTAAAAGCCTTCCACACAGAAGCAATAATGTGAGTGAAGTGAAGCCACAGAAGGAAAACAACCTGGGCAAGAAAGGAGATTGTCTGAGCCAAAGGGCATTTTCTTTCCCAGAGAAAAATAAAAGATTACATGAGAGAAGGAGAGAAAATGACAGAACACAGATGTAAAGCTTCTTAAGCTTCCCAGGGCATGAAGCATCACCCTGGGAGCTCTGAGGGGAACCAGGGGCACAGCAGAGGCCTCCTGACCTTTCCTTTGAGAGAGGACATCTTGCAAGGAGGGGCCACAGTGGCTGCAGAGCCACAGCCACAGATCTCCACCAACAGGTAATTCCGTGTTCCTTCACTAAGAGGGAAAGCAAATGTGCCACCCTGAGATGGTCATGGCCAGCCTGAGGAGGGCAGTGCTGGGGTGGCCAGCGAAGGTCTCAGCATGGGCAGCCCTTGGCTGGTGCCAGCACTGCAGGAGCTGCTGCTCAGGGCTCTGTTCTCTGGCCCTGCAGACAGAAGGGTTCTGTTCCCCCAAACCAGGCTGTTCTGGGATATGGGCCCTCCATAAATAGCTGAGGACAATAGAAAAGGCAATTCCAAGAGGTTGCAATGGTTTTCTTCTCGGAGATAGCAAAGAGAAATAAAGTTATTCTCAAATGACCAGAACAGCTTTTCTGGTTGTAAAAATACTCATTAAATGGGAGAATGGCAATTCCATGAGCACAGAGGAATGAAAGATGAAGAGAAGACACCATGGCCCTGGAAGGTGTGATGGCACTGATGCCCAGGAGGGTGGAGCTGCACAGGCACCCAGAGCTGACTCTCACCCAGAGCACCAGGCCTGCTGCTCATCCTGCCCTGGCAGAACTTTCAGGCACTGATGTCTGAAAGTGCCCCTTTTAAATCCAGGGGGTTTTTGAAAAAGGTGTCCTTGCCCCTTCTGGGTGCTCCTGCTCACCTTCCCATCCTGGGGCAAACCCACCTATTTCAGGCCACTGAAGAGCAGATTCTGCCCATCCCTCTGCCCAAGCCACACTCCTGCCTTCCCCTGCACTGGATGCTCAAGGCTTGCAGCTGGTGCTGAAACATCGCCCAAGCTCAGCACAGCTCCACACACCACCTGACTGTCCTGAGAAATGAGCTGTGAACCCCCCCAGGGACAATGGAAATGCCATTTTGGGAACAACCTCTGAAAATGATGCTCTTGGAGCGACTCTGGGCTGCCAAAGGGCTGTGGGGTTTGTTAGTGGGTTTCTGTTGGGTTCACACAATGCAAACAAGATGAGATCCAGGCAGCAGCCAAAGCTCCTGGCAAATAATTTCTCCCTGTTGCAAAGGAAGCTCCTCCTCTTGTGAAACAGCACGAGAACAAAACCATGGTTACAGAACTTGCCTTGTGTGTTGAACAGGGCAACACTGCAACATTTACATCTCTAATCTTATCAGGAGCCAACTGGAGCAAAGGATCAAAGCAGGGATTAGGAGGGGAAGGAAATCCCATCCCTCTGCAGGTACAGGGGGGAAAGGTCTTATTATTGATTAGGATGTAGAATAGGGTTTACTTCACTAATTATGTTCTATTATGTGAGTCTTAACAACCACAAATGTCCTCCTGAAACTGCAGATTGCAAAGCAAACACTTGGAAATGACCTGCCCACTGCCACCTGCTCTGCAGCAGCACGAGGGGAGAGGATGGCAGGGGAGGATGGCAGGGGAAGGAGGAATGGGAACAAAGGATGGGAAGCCCTACTGCCTTGTCCTGCCTCCTTTTCTCTTTCAAACTCTGTTATATCAGGTTTCTCTGAGAGGAAAAGAACCATGAAAAAATGGAAAATAAAACCAGGGGGGAAAGGAAGCCCAGGTAGGTTTTTGCAGTGGTGCCACGTCAGAAGGGACTGTTTCCAGCCATCAGCACTCAGCATGTGCTGCATTTCCTGAGACAAGTTGGGTGACCAGATGAACAGCCCAAGCTTTGACCAAAGGGCAGCTGGAGCATGAACAGGTGAGGCCCAGATTCCAGCTCTGCCCCTCCCTGAGCTCCACAGGCTGCACCTGTAGAACTCTGTCCCCCTTGGCTGCAGAACACACCTCCCCTCCACCTCAGCCCCTGATCCTTCCCAGGTCAGCCCAGGTGCTGCTGCTGCCCGGGAACACCAACCAGAGACTGGCAGTATTTACAGGCAGCTTTAATAAACTTTTTAGTTACAGTTGCCGAGTCAGGCACAGGAACTCCAGTGAACTCCCTGCCCTCCCGAGTCAGTCACCTGTGGCTGTGCTGGGAGACTCACACACACTCCAGCTCAGGAGAGAATTAGAACTGGGATAAAGGGGATAAACCCCCACCCCCCAGGAGCTCCTGGTGCACCTTGGGCTGCTGCTCCAAGGCCCAGGAGGAGGAGGAGGGCAGGGGAGGCCTCGCACCCAGGGACAGAACTGTCCCCTCCCACCTCACTTCCCATTCCAGTCCAGGCAAAACCAGGAACCCAAAAGATCTTTGTGGTTTGTCTGTTTAAGTGGAACATGTAAAGATGTAACAGATCAGAAAATTATAGAATCATCAAAGTTGGCAGATTTCCCTGGGATCCCCTCCCAGTGCCTGAGCACACCCCCCACTGTCCCAGGCTGCTCCAAGCCCTGTCCAGCCTGGCCTGGGTTAGGGTTAGGGTTAGGTTTAGGGTTAGGGATTTCCCTGGGATCCCTCCCAGTGCCTGAGCACACCCCCCACTGTCCCAGGCTGCTCCAAGCTCTGTCCAGCCGGGCCTGGGTTAGGGTTAGGGTTAGGTTTAGGGTTAGGGATTTCCCTGGGATCCCTCCCAGTGCCTGAGCACACCCCCCACTGTCCCAGGCTGCTCCAAGCCCTGTCCAGCTGGGCCTGGGACACTCCCAGGGCTGGGGCAGCCACAGCTTCTCTGCCCAACCTGTGCCAGGGCCTGCCCACCCTCCCAGGGGAGAAGAGGCCAAGGCTCTCCTGAGCTGAGGACAGATCCCAGCAGTGCCAGCTGGGGGAGAGGCAGAGCAGCCCACAGAACATCTTAGGGCAGAAAAGCACAAAATGGCAAACAAGTATTTGTTGTTGCTCAAATGCAAGAACAAAGGGTTGTCAGAAAATAATTAGAGAGTAGGTGCAAAAGAAAGAAAAGAAAGTAATTTTTCACATAGTGCATAATTAAAGTGTGAAACTCATTACCACAGGATGCTGGGGGAGCCAGACACATAAATGGATTTGAAAAGCAATTAGACAAATTAATGGAAGAAAAGTCCATCAAAGCCTATTAAACACAAAGACATGGACAGGACTATTGACACAACCCACAGCATCAGCCACCAACAGATCTGCCCCTGGCAAAGCCACTGAGTCCACAAACACCCCCCAGGACAGGGACTTGCACCAGGGCTGAGGCACAGTCAGTGTGTCCAGGTTTGACTCTTGCAAAGCCACAGGAGGAAAGTGCCGTAAGGTCTTTGGGGTTATAAAAAATACAGATGCAAAATCAAGCCCAACAACTTTATCCTCTAAGTCTTATTTCAACTAAACAAAGATTTATATTTCTGATTAGGGTTTTTGTTCTTACAAGTGTCCATCTGATTTTCTAAGCAGCTACATTGATTTTATATTATATACAACTAAAACTTAATACTGTAAAGTGAAAATTATTTTTTTATAGATCTGGCACATAAAAATTTTCATAGATTTTTTCCTAACATCAATGTGGTGCTGATTAGAGATAAATAAAAATGTTTGCACACCATTCCATGTGTGTGGGGCTGTGCCCACTTCCCTGGTAAGGTCAAACACTGCCCAGGCTGAGGGGGCATCCATTTAATCAGTTTGCTGGTCTGAAGTAACACCAATTCTACTAAAAAGGCACCTAATTATGGAGGGCATTGCCCATTTGAATTGCAGATATTATTGATTTAATAAACATAAAAAGTGCAAACCACAAACTGTGAAAGACCCAGAGCTGAGTGACTTCAGCACAGTCTGGATAAACCCAGTTAAAATCAACTGATTGGCAAAGAGACCACTGGAAAAACCCCAGGAAAAGGGAATGGCCTGGGGTGAGGCCCAGGAGGAACTGGGGCAGCCAGAGGGGCTCCTGGTGCTGCCACTGGGGAAAACTGGGCCCAGCAGCAAATTATCCAGGGCTGGGACTGCACAGAGAGCTGGAGCTTCCCTTGCCCCAGGAGGAACTGAGGGAGAGAATTCAGCAGGGATTTCTGCCTGGAAAGGGTGGGCAGGCCCTGGCAGGGGCTGCCCAGGGAGGGTTGGAGTGCTCAGCCCTGGAGGTGCCCAAGGCAGGACTGGCCGTGGCACTGAGTGCTCTGGGCTGGGGGACAAGGGGGGCATCGGGCACAGGGTGGGCTCCAGGGGCCCTCAGGGATTCTGGGACACAAAGGGCTCCCAATCCCAGCCAGCCCTTGCTCAGGATGTTTCTCCACCTTCAGCCCACAGTGTGAGGAGAACTCACCTCTGTGTCATTACAGAACAGACAAACCTTTACTGTCCAACCCTCCGGGGTTGGCTTGGGTGGCTTTGAAAGGTCCCTTCAGCCCAAACCACCCCCCAGGGTCCAACCAGGAGCTCCTCTGCCACCTCCTGAGGGTCACACCCTCCCCAGAGGAGCTGCAGAGTTTGCTGCAGGACCACTTTGGGATCCCCAGCCCCAGGGGGAGTGTGGGAAGAACAGGCAGCATAAACCCCACCGAGTTTCTGTCCACACACTGCAAAACTTCCCCTTTGCTCTTCTGACTGTGAAAGGCTCTGAAAGGCTGGATGGAAGGAGCTCTGACAGGAAACTACCCCACTCTGACTGCTCCTGGTGCAGCTGAGCAACACTGGCTTCAATTCTTGCCTTCCACAGCCATTTGCTTTTTTTTATTCATTTGTATAAATTTTTATTGATTGGTATAAAGTTGTGTCATCTCCTGGCTTGACACAGAAGGACTTGGGCACATAATACATAAAAATTCCAGTTTGTTCCAATTTTAACTTCTGGGACGGATATAAGAAAATTAGAATTCCATCCAGCACAGAAACAGGTAAAACCCAGCTTTGTGCCCCCCTGAAATGCACAGTAACATTTGCAGCCTGGCTGATGAGGCCGAGCTGCATTAATTAAATTGAACTGGAGCCTCGTGGAGCTTTCCAATAACTTTTTAATTAGAGCTTAATGCTGCTCCCTAGCCCTGACAAAATTGAAATTTCTCCTGTAATGGCTGTGTTTCATTTGCCACCTTCCCTTTTCTCCCCAGACACTCCCAGGAGCCGGGAACAGCAGCCCATCAGCTGGGACTCCGGCAGGAAAGCTTTGGGCAATCCAACACTCTCCTGAGCCCTCTCCAAAGCAGAGCTCTGCTCAGAAAATGTTCCTGTACCCTCTCAGACACCTGCAGTTGTGTGTCCCACCTGGAGGCCAGTCCCTGGGAGTTCATCCATGGAAAAGGGAATTTTCTGGAAAGCCAAAGCACTTGCCCAGCCCCTGCTTCGCCTGCAGAGGTGGCTGCACTTGTGGCACTGTCTGTGCCCTCTGGCCTGGGGTCAGAGACAGTCCTGGAGCTGGGAAGGGCTGGGAACATTTAGGAAGGTCCCAACCACTCTAATTCTCAAGGGAGGGTGGGAGGAGGAGGAGGAGGAGGAGGAGGAGGAGGGAGCCTGTGCTGGGAGTGGCCCTGGCACTGAGCACTGTCCCAGCACTGGCACCTGCAGGGCACAGCAAAGGGCAATGGCCTTGAGATGGAGGAGGGCTGAGTTTGATTAGAGGTGAAGAAGAAATTCTTCCCTATGAGGGTGAGGAGGCCCTGGAATGGATTCCCCAGAGCAGCTGTGGCTGCCCCAGCCCTGGGAGTGTCCCAGGCCAGGTTGGACAGTGCTTGGAGCAGCCTGGGCTGCTGGGAGGTGTCCCTGCCATGGCAGGGGTGGAACAGGATATTTAAGGTTCCTCCCCACCCAAACCAGTTGGGATTCTGTGGTTCTGTGGCTTCCTTATCCTGGCACTGGAGATGTCCTTCCTCCTGCCATGCCCCTCCTGGACTCTCCTGGAGCAGATTGGCACAGCTTTGTCCATTCTGCCACCCCAAATCACTAATTTACAATTCCCACAATGCACAGGATCTGCTCTCAGAGTGAATGAATTAATCCTGGTTATAATCACCAGGAACATCAAATGAAATATGAATATGTTGGTGTTTTCAGGCCCCTTCCCATTTCCACTCCAGCCCAGGCAGAGGCCACAAAGGTGACATTTAGGGCAGACAATATCCAGTGTTCCATGCACAGTTCTGAGGTGCAGGAACTCTCTGGGTCTCAAGTGTGACCTCACAATCCAGGGCTTTAGGAGATATAAAGGATGGCATTTCATGTTTGTTCTCTGGACCAGTTTGGTTTGAATGGAATTCTTTCCTAAAGAAAATATCAGAAAAGGAGTTCAGAAATGCGATTTCTAGCACTGCAAAGCTTTTATTTCCAAAGCACAGATTCCAGCCCAGGAGCTTTAGAGCCTGGACCTGACAGGCCAGTTCCCTGCCAGTCCTGGAAACCATGGGGTAAATTATCACCACCAATTAACTTGGTGCAATTAGATCTGGTTATACCGCCGGTGACCAGTCAGGTAGGGAGAAATGAGCAAACCATTTCAAAGGACTGGCAAAAGTCTTTCCAAATTATTAGTGGGAGTTTCAGAAAGACAAGAAAAACTGAAATATTGCTCAGATGCAGAAATGCGACACCTAAGCTTGAACTCTTGTTCCAAGAGAGTCCATGAAAGAAACCCCATGATTTCTGCTCTGAATGGAATGACAGAATCCCATTCCTGACATGGGCAGGAATCACAACAGCCTGGATTCATCCTGTCCCTCTGAAACAAAGCAGCAGTTTGTATTTCCAGTGCTCCTGGGGGATTCTTCAGTGGCATGGTGGGTTCACCAAGGGTTTAGGAAGAGGTTCTCCCCCAGAGGGTGGTGGGCACTGCCCAGGCTCCCCAGGGCAGTGGGCACAGCCCCAAGGCTGCCAGAGCTCCAGGAGGGGTTGGATGATGCTCTGGGGCACAGGGTGGGATTGTTGGGGTGTCTGTGCAGGGCCAGGGGTTGGACTGGATGATCCATGTGGGTCCCTTCCAGCTGAGGAGATTCTGGGATTCTGGGATTAACAGGACACAGCAGTGGCCACATGACAAACTGGTTGGTGTTGGCTGAGCTGGTTGGTGTTGGGGTTGGGGTTGGTGTTGGCTGAGCTGGTTGGTGTTGGCTGAGCTGGGTGTGTGTGCAGGGGCTGGGAGGAGCTAGTGGAGCCCATGGAGCCCAATCAGACACAATGAATGGCCTTTCTCCTGCAGCACACTCCAGGATTCCAGGGGTCTGAGCCAGGACTAAGTTCTCAGCACCCTTTAGCCATGGGCTGTGTGACCCTCCCATGGGTGCTGCACCTTCCCAGGGTCCATCAGGCCCTCCATGGATTGAATGGAATGGCACAGGCTGCTGGAACAGGGAACCCAGCCCTGAGCAATTCCTCTCTGGCTGATGGTCTGAAGTAATTAGTCCACTGTCTGTGCTTTTCTGCAGTTACAATTATTAGCAAAAAAATATCATTTAATAACCCAAACAATGCAGCCGGGATGCACTTTGTGTTCATCAGCTCAGAACTGACAAAGCCCAGCCCTGGGAGGATCCCACTGCCAATCCTGCCCATTAACTGCCCGCTCCTCACTCCTGACATCAAAAATAAAGCCTAATTGATTACCTTCAACTCAAATATCACCCAAATTTACAAAGAGCAGCACGAGGGAAGGAAGTGCTGCCCCAGCACACACACGTTTTCATTCCCTAATTCCACAAAACCAAGGAACACACTATTTTCTTTCCAAACTTTGCACTCTGCATGGTGGACACTGAGCTTTTCTGCCATGGCAGAGCAGAACCCCTCATGTGCCTTCTCACACTCCTGCAAGGCCAGAGCACCAAATTACTCAGCTCATTTACAGCAGGGAATCGATGGGAATGAGCAAGTGCTGAGTGGGGAGGGAACATTAATTTTATATCATGAGGCAACTCAATGAAAACAGTGAAATACAACCCAATAAACATCTTTATACACAACACAGCCACAGTGGGGGTATGTGCACACACCTTATCTTCTACCAGTTAATTAGAAAGAGAATTCCTGCACAGAAAGGACACATTCTGCATGTCCATTGCCAAGTGCTGAACACACAGTCCCTGCTCATTTCTGGTGCTGCTTTAATACTTGTCAGCCAAGGAAACGTGGGGGCTTGGCCTTGGCAGCCAGAGGAGAAGAGAAGGCAAAGTATCTCCTGGGCAGGTGAAGGCCAGGCTGGAAGTGTCTGAGCCCTTGGGAATGAGCAAACTCCTCACAAGGCTCTTGGGCAACCTAAACCTACAAACTGCAGGCTCTGCCCCCAGGACCTTGTGTTCCAAAGCTCTGGATTTGGGGCCCATTCCACCTTTGCAGGGCAGGGGCTGGCCCTGGCTGAGCTCGTGCTCCACACCTGGCCTGGGGCTCTGACCTGGCAGCAGGAATTGCTGCCCCTGCCCCTGCCCCAGCCCTGGGGGTTCCACACTCAGAGCTCAGGGCTGGTTCACAGCCCCTGGCTCAGAGGGGCCCCTTCACTCTGGCACTGAGGACACACCAGTGGAAGCTCCGCAGCTCTTTGCAGTCCCTCAGAACCTGCTCCAGTTCAGCACTGAGAGCACAGCAGGGCAAGGCTTTTGTCCAAAACTTTCTGTGCCTCCCATTATCCTGGAGTTCATGTGAAGGTGGCTCTGATTCATTCCTGACAGGCTCCAGGATGCCAAAGAGACCCAAATGAATCCTCCCACAAGGCTAATTTGGCTCGGCAGCAAAAGGATGAAGACGGAATCAAATCTAAGCTTGAGTGGAATCTTACGGTCAATAATACATTATTTATGGTTTAAATTAGTTTCTCACGTATGTCATTAGCATAATTGCCCTGGTTTGGGCCAGGTCCAAGCATGTTTGATGATGGAAATGAAACCAAGACAATCACACTGCCTTTGCCTGGCTGGTGATGAATCCCACCCTGGTGTTCACAGGATTTGGGGTGTGGAACAGCACCTTGCAGGGCTGGGGGAATAACTGCCCATTGCAGGGCTGGGGGAATAACTGCACCTTGTAGGGCTGGGGGGGAATAACTGCTCATTGCAGGGCTGGGGGAATAACTGCACCTTGTAGGGCTGGGGGGGAATAACTGCCCAGTGCAGGATTGGGGGAATAACTGCACCTTGTAGGGCTGGGGGGGAATAACTGCCCAGTGCAGGATTGGGGGAATAACTGCACCTTGTAGGGCTGGGGGAATAACTGCACAGCCTCACACAGCCCCACACAAATCTGGGGGATGTGGTTTCCTATGGCACCTGTTCCCAGTCCTCTCACTGGTTTGGGGCTGGTTTTCTCTTTGGTTTTGTGTTTTTTTTTTTTCCTGGAAAGAACAGTCACCAAAGAATACCTAAAGCAAAAGCTCCCTAACCCCTCTTTTCCAGCTGCCTTGCCTCAGCCTCTTCCAGCAGCTCCCACCATTCCTCTGCCAGGGGCTGGGCTCTCACATGTCCATCCCTTCTCCTTTCAATGCTGGGCTCTCCCCACCCCATGGATTCCTGCCCATGCACCAACAGTCCCTCTGCATGTTGCCACTTCTGAGACTAAAGGCGTGTTTGGTGTAAAATCACACCAGGGCTTTGCCTTTGCAGAGAGCCCTGTGCAAGTCCACGATAAGCTCATTTTTCTCATCTCCCTTCCCCTTCTTTTGAGGACTACTTCCCAAACTGAGACACATGTGCCATTGGCTGCACCTCTGCAGGGTGGGAATGCCAGTTCCAAAGGGATCAGCTGAGGACACACCAACCTAAAAGCCTCGTGCCTTTGGAAGAAAGAAATAGCAGCTATTTTTGAACCATCAGATCTCTCTAAATGCAGTTCAAAGACAAGAGGAAAGGCTTTGGACACGCTTTGAGAAGGACATAAAGCTGAACTTGTTAAGGCTCTGGTGGCTCTGAAGGGCTGACATGGAGTGAGGTCCCCCAGCACCAGTAACTCCCCATCAAAGGTCACCACTGTGGGATGCCAGGCTGGGCAGGCACTGGGACAGGCTGGGCAGACACTGGGACAGACACTGGGACAGGCTGGGCAGACACTGGGACATGCTGGGCAGGCACTCTGGGACAGACACTGGGACAGGCAGGGCAGGCACTGGGACTCCTCTGCTCTCTGGGGAATAACCAGAACAGCAGACCCAGGAGCTGCAGAGGGAAGGCTTTGATGGCTCCAAACTTTGCTCCCCACCAGACACTCACGCAGTTTCTTGTTGTTTTAGTGCAACACACACAAAAAGGCACATTTTCAATCAAGAGTAATTAATTTAAAAATTAGTATTTTGAAGCACTTAATGCAGCATTTGATCCATGAAATGTCATGAAAAGCCACTTGGCCAATTACATTGAAAACTCCCCTGCAAAATAAATGTAATGTTTGCTATGTGGATGAAATCTTTAATTCTTCCATGTGATTCCACTCCAAATCCCAACTTCAGCCTCCCTGTGGCTCCCCAGCCAAAGTCTCACAGCACAGAACGTGTCCCACAGTTACTCTGTGGCTATCAATGATTCAGAAGCAGGTTACAATGTTTAAAAGGCTGCAATCTGCTCGGGTCTTTGGCACAGTGATTCAACCTCACAGACTGGAGAGGGACTTTGCCATGTGAAATATTCATCACTAGTCGTATGTGTCCCAAGAACAACAGGAGGTGGCACTCAGAGCTCTGGGCTGGGGGACAAGGTGGGCATCGGGCACAGGGTGGGCTCAGGGATCCTGGAGGGCTTTGCCAACCTCAGGGATTCTGGGATCTCACCAGGATCACAGCAGGTTTTATTGGCCAGGACTGGATGGCCTCAGTCCCACACACCTCTCAAATATCCATGGGAATTCTGGTTTGTGCAAATCTGGTTTTGCACTTCTGTAATACTTGTCTTTCAGTACAGAAACAACCCCAAAGGCACCGACAGTGCTTGGGTCCTGCTCCAAACACTCCCTTGCCCAGGAGAGCAGAGTGAGACCAAATCCCAGTGGCCATTTCCATGTCCTCATTCCAGCCTCATTAATCACATGTGCCTTAATTGGGGCCTGAAACTCCTGCTGCTCCAGGGCCCTTCTGCTCACAGCCTCGTGCCAGCTCCACACAACGGGCTGGG
>VWZD01003829.1:91661-184772 GCA_013396695.1 Sakesphorus luctuosus | reverse complement strand
CTCCAAACTTTGCTCCCCACCAGACACTCACGCAGTTTCTTGTTGTTTTAGTGCAACACACACAAAAAGGCACATTTTCAATCAAGAGTAATTAATTTAAAAATTAGTATTTTGAAGCACTTAATGCAGCATTTGATCCATGAAATGTCATGAAAAGCCACTTGGCCAATTACATTGAAAACTCCCCTGCAAAATAAATGTAATGTTTGCTATGTGGATGAAATCTTTAATTCTTCCATGTGATTCCACTCCAAATCCCAACTTCAGCCTCCCTGTGGCTCCCCAGCCAAAGTCTCACAGCACAGAACGTGTCCCACAGTTACTCTGTGGCTATCAATGATTCAGAAGCAGGTTACAATGTTTAAAAGGCTGCAATCTGCTCGGGTCTTTGGCACAGTGATTCAACCTCACAGACTGGAGAGGGACTTTGCCATGTGAAATATTCATCACTAGTCGTATGTGTCCCAAGAACAACAGGAGGTGGCACTCAGAGCTCTGGGCTGGGGGACAAGGTGGGCATCGGGCACAGGGTGGGCTCAGGGATCCTGGAGGGCTTTGCCAACCTCAGGGATTCTGGGATCTCACCAGGATCACAGCAGGTTTTATTGGCCAGGACTGGATGGCCTCAGTCCCACACACCTCTCAAATATCCATGGGAATTCTGGTTTGTGCAAATCTGGTTTTGCACTTCTGTAATACTTGTCTTTCAGTACAGAAACAACCCCAAAGGCACCGACAGTGCTTGGGTCCTGCTCCAAACACTCCCTTGCCCAGGAGAGCAGAGTGAGACCAAATCCCAGTGGCCATTTCCATGTCCTCATTCCAGCCTCATTAATCACATGTGCCTTAATTGGGGCCTGAAACTCCTGCTGCTCCAGGGCCCTTCTGCTCACAGCCTCGTGCCAGCTCCACACAACGGGCTGGGACAGGTGCTGAGCACAGCAAGGGGCTGAGCCAGGCTGTGCCAAGCTGTTCCAGGCTGTGCCAGGCTGTGCCAGGCTGTGCCAGCCCAATGCCCGCTGTCTCCAGGCTGCTGGTCCCACCATCCCACCATCCCCAGCTTGGAGTGGCTGAGATGCCTCTTTCCCCATGGAACACCTCCCTGGCAGCAGCCCCTGTGCCTGCACCTCCGGGCAGTGCTCCCTGTGCCCATCAATCCATGCCCAAGTCCATCACACCAGTACCCTCCGTGCTTCTGTCACAGAAGTGCCACCTGCAGTGCCAGCGCCCCAGACCTTTCAGCATCCACCCTTTATTTCATGGCTGCCCTCACCCAAATGAATCAAACACTGCCCTCCTTTTTAAGGACACTGCTTGGCTTCCTTCCAGAGCCTTTCCATGTTTTTTCGATACAAGATGAACTGCCTTTTTATTCTAAACACTGTCAAATGTCTGAATTGCTGCTCTGCATCCCATCATTTATCACCTCCTGAATCCACAGCCATCGCTGAGCTCGCAGCACCACTGGCATGTTCATCCTTTCCCTGCACAACGACTTTATCCTGGAACAACTTCTTTGTGTGATGGAATCATTCAAAAGAAAAATTCCAGCAACACACATTCCTCATTACTTACAAATCAGCAACTTGCCAGAACGGTCCCAAGCAGACACTCAGTAATTTCAATTCACTGGATAAATATAATTAGTAGCCTCACATCGTTTTCAAAAGGCGTTGGCATCACTTTGCAACTCATTGAGGGGACCAAAGACAATCTGTCTCAGAAATCCTCTATCAGTAAATGGATCTGAAGAGCAGTAATTACAGCAATTGGTGCAGGTTAGTGGAACATCTCTGGGATGTGCTGAGAGTGCCACTGCCTCTGGCTCAGCACAGAGTCCCTGTTTGTCCCTGGTTTAGGGGATGGGAGTGGAGGGCTCAGGGCTTGGCTTTGGATAGAGGCCAAATGTACTGACTGTCCAATCTGCCCTTCTGCCCGTGACCTGGCCCAAATGCCACTGAGCACAAAGGTTCACCAGGGGAGAGCATCAACCTGCAGCAGGAGGATTGGCAACACAAACCAAGAGCTTTCTGAAAGCCAAAGGAGAAATGTTGCAACTGTCCCAACTTCCACAGAGACTGATTTGCTTTGATTTGATTTGCAGTTCACACAAGCTGCAGCAACCCTTTATCCTCCCTCCCTGCCAAACCAGGGGCAGGAACAAACTGCAACAACCCTTTAACCTCCTTCCTGCCAAACCAGGGGCAGGAACAAACTGCAACAACCCTTTATCCTCCCTCCCTGCCAAACCAGGGGCAGGAACAAACTGCAGCAACCCTTTATCCTCCCTCCCTGCCAAACCAGGGGCAGGACCTGCTGGACCCACCTGCCTGACCCTCTCAGCTCCTGGGAACCCACCCACTGGCCCACCTCCACTAAACCCAGCAGAAGGACAGGAGGTGCAGTGAGGAGAACTCCATGGGAAGGAGAAAAGAGGCCCTTGCAGTGGTTCCAAACTGCAGAAAGCAGGAGCCACTCAGCCCTGGCAGCTCCTGCAGACAGAGAGTGTCCAGCTGCCAACCCAGCCAGGTGTTCTGACAGCCCAGGGCAGGTAGGCAGCACCAGCACCAGCACCTCAGGGCCCAGCAGCTCCAGATCCTGCACCTCCCAATCCCCTCTTCTCCTGATCCCAGCTTCTCTTGACCCCAACACCTCCTGAGGCCACCATCTTCTGGTTCCAGCACCTCCTGCCCTCAGCCCCTCCTGCCCCAGCCTCACCCAGTCCTAACACATCCTGGTCCCAGCCTCTCCTGCCCCAGCCTCACCCAGTCCTAACACATCCTGGTCCCAGCCTCTCCTGCCCCAGCATCACCCAGTCCTAACACATCCTGGTCCCAACCTCTCCTGCCCCAGCCTCACCCAGTCCTAACACATCCTGGTCCCAACCTCTCCTGCCCCAGCCTCACCCAGTCCTAACACATCCTGGTCCCAACCTCTCCTGCCCCAGCACTCCTGACCCACCATCTCCTCACAGTGGGGAAGTCTCATGGAAATGGGTGTGAGGACAATCATAAAGGAACTGAAAATGTTTCAATGAGTGGGAAAAAGAGCACAGGGAACACAGGGCCCCACCTGGCATGAAATCAGCCTCAGGTGCTAAAATGCATCCCTGCAAAGGGTAAGAGGTGGGAAAGTCCCACTTGATGCTCACTACAAGTTTAGTCTCAGCAAATGAGCTCCTCACATCTCGACTGGCAGCTCAGCCCCAGAGGTGCCAATCCCAGCACACACCCAGCTCCGCAGTGGAGAGAATCCCCAGGGGTCAGGGGGAGGACTCTCCAAGCTCCCGAGGCCACCAGCAAAATTCCCAGGAAGATGCCAAGCTCCAGGAGCCAATTTACAGCACGAGCCAACTCTGATGGCTCCTGCAAGGGCTGCACCTGCTTGTTGTTCTTTAAAATGCCACGAAAATTGGCAACAACATCAAGTGAATGTGTTGAAATTGTTCCTTAATAGGAGTGAGGAGAGAATTAGAATAAAAATAACACAAATATTGCGTTTGCAGCTGAGAGAACAAAGTGTTCACTCTTCCAAGCTGCTGTTTGAATGTTCCTGTTTTTCAGCAGTAGTTTAATACCTATTCCAAAGGAAAAAAAAACAGCAATGGAGGAGGCAAGGTTTGGTTTAATAGAAAACAGATTAAGACAACCAAAGGTAAAAGAGAAAAAGAAAATCCTCTCTGAAGGAACCCTTGAGTGCAAGTGTGACCTTGGACATAACCCACCTCCAAGACAGAAAATCCAAAACAAGATGCCAGGGGAGTGTATCAATCACCTTTAGGACCAAACAACTCGGGAAAGCCCCGACAGAGGATCAGACCTGGTGGCAGATCTGTGAGCCCCTGACAGGTGAGAGCTCCGTGCCCAGCCAGGCTGGCAGGTAATTACTGTCTACATGCCAGGCTCACCCCCCAGAGCAGGGCACATACACCCCAGCCTGGCACTCAGGGCACAATCCCCGTGCCCTTGGCGGGGACAGCCCCAGCCCCAGCCCCAGCCCCAGCCCCAGCCCTGCAATCACACTGTGTTCCTCTTACCACTGGGACTCAGAGCATTGCACTGGGTTCACCATTTCCTTCTTGGAAAAGGCTGGAGATGCTGAGTAAAAGCTTAGAAGGGAATTGAAAATTTCCAGGAAAAAATTAAAATTGCTGAGGTTAATGGGGTCCAACCACAGGAATCAAGAGCCAATCTAGTTTTAGATAACTCTGTCCCCTTCTTGTCTTTTCTCTCACATTTCATGTAAAATTTTAGCCATTTGCCATTGTCCACAACCTGAATCTATCACAAGAAATATCAAAATCAGAAGTAATTTTTAGTAATTCTGCTGATCCACTCCATCATTGCAGAGCCCCTCCTCTAACATGTGGGAACACCTGGGGGTTTTCTCATGTTCCTCTTGTGACTGGTGCAAGATACTGGTTTGCTCCTTCTCTTCCACCATCCCTACCAGTTGCTCATCTCTAACATGGACTCACAGAACCACAGAGAGGTTTGGGGTGGGAGGGACCCCAAAGCCCATCCAGTGCCACCCCTGCCATGGGCAGGGACACCTCCCACCAGCCCAGGCTGCTCCAAGCCCTGTCCAACCTGGCCTGGGACACTCCCAGGGCTGGGGCAGCCACAGCTTCTCTGGGCACCTGTGCCAGGCCCTGCCCACCCTCCCAGCCAGCAATTCCTTCCCAATATCCCACCTATCCCTGCCCTCTGGCAGTGGGAAGCCATTCCCTGTGTCCTGTCCCTCCATCCCTTGTCCCAAGTCCCTCTCCAGCTCTCCTGGAGTCCCTTTAGGTATTGAAAGGCTGCAGTGAGGTCCCCCCAAGGCTTCTCTTCCCCAGTCTGAACAATCCCAGCCTTCCCAGCCTTTCCTCCCAGCAGAGCTGCTCCAGCCTCTGACCATCCTGGTGCCTCCTCTGGCCTTGCCCCAACAGCTCCATGTCCTTACTGTGCTGCAGACCCCAGACAGTTTCCATGAAACACGACGCTCAGAAGGGTGTCCTGAGGTTCAGCTTCTTCCCAGTCCTTCCCTCCTCACCACAACCTACTTTTAATAAGAATTTTCTTTAGTGGAATAGCACTTGTTCTTGGGACAGCACCTTCAGCACGGGGCCTTTGCTCCACTCCCACCTGCTCCATGGCCATTCTGAGCAGAGCCAAGGCTGCTCCTCAGGGACCATCCACCCTGAGACAGCCCAGCTCCAATAATTCCTGAGGAAAGGAAGGCAGGGAGGATTCCACAGCACAGCCCACTGTGCATATGGCACTGCAGCAGAGCTGACAGCCATCCAAACTGTTCCTGTGTCTTACTGGGAACTGTTTCACCTACATTTGTTGGTACTTAGCAAAAAATATCCTAAAAAATGAGGATGAATAAACCACCACTGACTGTCAGAAAAACCCTTGTGCAACAGTTAATTAGTTCCAACTATTAAAATATTTCCCTGTGCCTCACAACTGAGCACCAGCTGATCTGAAGGCTTCATAGAGCTCTACAAAAGCACCAGACAGGAAATTTATAGCCTCAAATCAGTGTCTAAATAACAATACAAAGCAAATAGAGACAGACTGTACAAGCAGGTAGGACAGAAATACAATTTGTGCATCTATTATATATGTACAAACACATCTGCACAAGTTCCACAACCTATTGATGTCATTTATAATCAAATCCTTTTATGAAAACCTTATGACAAAATTTAGATTGACTCTAGTTCCCAAACTTCCTCTCTGACTCCCCTCCCCATTGGCTCCTCCACTGAACTCACTGAGTCCCAAACATCGATTTGTCTGAAGACCTTTAAAAATTGACATTTTATCAAATATTTTGTCTTTTTTTTTTCTCTTGTCTCATGTAAAAATAATTGTTTTAACATTTGATGTAAAGTCTTTTGTTGTGGATTAGACTTTTCCCGGCTGTTCCCTGAGGATGGGATGAGATGTGGCATTTGAGCTCATTCTTGGCTGAGTAGCCCATTTTCTTCTTTACAAGAGCCTGGAATGACCAGACCAGGGGGAATGGCTTCAAACTGAAGGAAAGCAGGGACAGATGGGATACTGGGAAGGAATTCCTGCTGGGAGGGTGGGCAGGGCCTGGCCCAGGTGCCCAGAGAAGCTGTGGCTGCCCCAGCGCTGGGAGTGTCCCAGGCCAGGCTGGACAGGGCTTGGAGCACCCTGGGCTGGTGGGAGGTGTCCCTGCCCNTGCCCCAACAGCTCCATGTCCTTACTGTGCTGCAGACCCCAGACAGTTTCCATGAAACACGACGCTCAGAAGGGTGTCCTGAGGTTCAGCTTCTTCCCAGTCCTTCCCTCCTCACCACAACCTACTTTTAATAAGAATTTTCTTTAGTGGAATAGCACTTGTTCTTGGGACAGCACCTTCAGCACGGGGCCTTTGCTCCACTCCCACCTGCTCCATGGCCATTCTGAGCAGAGCCAAGGCTGCTCCTCAGGGACCATCCACCCTGAGACAGCCCAGCTCCAATAATTCCTGAGGAAAGGAAGGCAGGGAGGATTCCACAGCACAGCCCACTGTGCATATGGCACTGCAGCAGAGCTGACAGCCATCCAAACTGTTCCTGTGTCTTACTGGGAACTGTTTCACCTACATTTGTTGGTACTTAGCAAAAAATATCCTAAAAAATGAGGATGAATAAACCACCACTGACTGTCAGAAAAACCCTTGTGCAACAGTTAATTAGTTCCAACTATTAAAATATTTCCCTGTGCCTCACAACTGAGCACCAGCTGATCTGAAGGCTTCATAGAGCTCTACAAAAGCACCAGACAGGAAATTTATAGCCTCAAATCAGTGTCTAAATAACAATACAAAGCAAATAGAGACAGACTGTACAAGCAGGTAGGACAGAAATACAATTTGTGCATCTATTATATATGTACAAACACATCTGCACAAGTTCCACAACCTATTGATGTCATTTATAATCAAATCCTTTTATGAAAACCTTATGACAAAATTTAGATTGACTCTAGTTCCCAAACTTCCTCTCTGACTCCCCTCCCCATTGGCTCCTCCACTGAACTCACTGAGTCCCAAACATCGATTTGTCTGAAGACCTTTAAAAATTGACATTTTATCAAATATTTTGTCTTTTTTTTTTCTCTTGTCTCATGTAAAAATAATTGTTTTAACATTTGATGTAAAGTCTTTTGTTGTGGATTAGACTTTTCCCGGCTGTTCCCTGAGGATGGGATGAGATGTGGCATTTGAGCTCATTCTTGGCTGAGTAGCCCATTTTCTTCTTTACAAGAGCCTGGAATGACCAGACCAGGGGGAATGGCTTCAAACTGAAGGAAAGCAGGGACAGATGGGATACTGGGAAGGAATTCCTGCTGGGAGGGTGGGCAGGGCCTGGCCCAGGTGCCCAGAGAAGCTGTGGCTGCCCCAGCGCTGGGAGTGTCCCAGGCCAGGCTGGACAGGGCTTGGAGCACCCTGGGCTGGTGGGAGGTGTCCCTGCCATGGCAGGGGTGGCACTGGGTGGGCTTTGAGGTCCCTCCCAACCCAACCCAGACTGGATTCCATGATTCTTCTAGTGCAACCTTTCCCTGATTTCTATATTTAATTAAAGCTTTTCAAACCATTATTGGTTTGCCAGTTCAGTTCTCTTTGCTTTCAGGTTTTGTGAGGATTCAAGACACTCATGGCATTTTTGGTTTCTCTCTCCCATGGCCAAAGGTACAAACCCTTGAGGTTTGGGGGTTGCTTTGGGTGCAGGAGCTGCTGACAATGCCCAGGTTGTGGTCCAGGATGGTCATCCCTGTTCGTCTGCACGCAGACAATGAGCCAGGGCAGCAGAGGAGCAGGAGGAGTTCCCTGCAGGGCTTCCCAGCCTGACCCCAGACAAGGCTGGGACTGTCTCCAACTCAACAGCACTTTGTTAGTGAAGAAGCTGAGAGGGGAAGAGTCCCTGAGCCACTGCAATTATGCAAAGGTGACACAGAAATAAAACCTCGAGGCAAAAGGAGCTGCCTTTTCACATTAGGAGTGAAATAATTCTCTGCTCAGGACTGTCTCTGCGAGCACTGTCACAGCAATTAGAGGGTCTGAGGAACCTCAAGTCATAGATAATGCATTGAACATAATAAAGTGACACTTTGATATGCAACCAGCAGACATTAAGGAAATGACAACTGACTCCAAAACATCCAGAAAGATATTTAAATCAGTATTGTTGAATAAATTAAGTGAGCAATTACTGGTATGTTTGACAAAGCATGATACAACAATGCATTAAGCATAAATTAGCTCAGCCCTTACTCACTGATCTTTATCTGCTTTTAATTAATGAATTTAATTGACTGGAAGGGAGATTTAAGAATGTCTTGTTAGAAGTCAAGGAGGAAAACCATCTGATATTTGGGAGAAGAGAAGCAAAGGGAGTCTGGACTGGGAATCCCTGGGTGGAGCCACTGGTGCTCTGTATCTGGAGTCAATATAAGAGTCATTAATAAATGGGATTTTCCCAGAGAACCCAATTAGTGCTGCACAGAAAATAAGCTCAGCCCATGCTGAGCTGCACCTGCAGCCTCTGGGCTGAGTCCACCTCGGCCCAGGGGGGTCTCTGAGGCATCTTCCCTAGAGACAACCTGCACACAGGGGGGATGGGAAACCCTCCTCTCTGCTCAAACACGCTCAGATCATTTCCTTTTAAATCCTGTATCTTATAAATATTCACAAATATGTGTGTGTTTCTCTGGACTGTCCTATGTAATTTCCTGTTTGTGCAGGTCTGTGTTGTTCTAAGAATATCTGTATTATTCAAAAAAGGATCAATAATATTAAGTAAGAAAATCAGAGCAAACTCTCTAAAAGTAGAGACTCATTTTGCTTCCATGCACATAATCCTTACAAAGAGGGAGGATTTTTTCATCTTTCTTTTCAATTGCATCTCAAATACCAGCTGTTTGTAGTTTTCTCTTTTTTCCACACCTGGGGATTAAAATAGATGTTTAAACTACTTGAAATTAGTTCTATTCTTCATATCTGAGGAATAAAATATAGGCTTAAACTGTTTGGAATTAGTTAAGGCTGGGAATGATGGAGATGAGTCCTGGAGTTTCTCATAATAAATGCTATTTAAATGGCTCATGGCTTTGCTAATTCCCGACTGGAGCTGTGTAAGGAGCAACAGCACCTGAGAATGAATCCCACCAGCTCCACTCCTGGGGCAGAGTGACAGTGCTGAGAAAGGCTGGGAGAGATCCCTGATGGTCTGGCACAGGTGAGAAATGCATCTTTGACACAACCACAGCAAAGCTGATGCCTCTGATAGCCCATTTTCCCAGTGCTGGGCTCTGTCACTGTGAGAGCAGAAGGTGCTCACCCACTGCAGTTCAGCTGGAGAGGGCAGAGATGCAGCCCCAGCCAGAGGGGACACTCCCTCTGCCACCCCTGAGCAGCCCCTGGGATGGGACACCTCAGGCTTTGGGATGCATCCCCAGCCCAGAGGGGACACCTCAGGCCTTGGGATGCATCCCCAGCCCAGTGGGGACACCTCCCTGTGCACAGACAGGTCCTGAGCTCTGGGGGGCACAGCACAGCCCTGGTTGTGTCTGCACAGACAGGTCCTGGAGCTCTGGGGGGCACAGCACAGCCCTGGATGTGTCCCCCTCGCCCACAGACAGGTCCTGAGCTCTGGGGGGCACAGCACAGCCCTGGATGTGTCCCCCTCACCCACAGACAGGCCCTGGAGCTCTGGGGGGCACAGCACAGCCCTGGATGTGTCCCCCTCACCCACAGACAGGTCCATCAGTGACCAGCCAACCAACACCACATCAAGCACTTCAATGGCACCATTAGCTGGGCAGCTCCTGAGCAGCACTCCAGAGGAGCAGGACAACAAGCTGATATGAAAGCTCTGCTTATATTAAATATTAAAATTGTGATAAATATTAAAACAAAACTTCTAAAAGATAAAAGCCAAGCAAAAGTCACCACCCATTCTAATATTTTATTTGGTTCTGCCTCAAAGTATTTTGTAATAAAAGTGGCCTGGGCACTTGGGAAAAATCAAAGGATAATTAAATTACAGTGTTAACCATCGAGTTCCTGGAGACTGAGCAGAACACAGGACCAAATAATTCATATTTGCTTAACAAAGCCACCTTCCTTTTCTGTATTGGCTGACTGTACCATGCTCAGGACAATCGAGAGGGTTCACCAAAGAAAGCAGCTCCTTTGAAATCCTCCCACTAACCTGCTCCTATACAAGGAATTATTTTTTTCTCTTTCAGAGAAGAAAGCTCCTTTTATTTCTGTATGTGCAGTGACCTTGATCAAAGCCATTTCTATTAACTGAGGGTGCAAGACAAGAGAAGGTTAAATTCTTTGAAGCCTTTGTCTAAAATGAAGGTTCCATGTTCAATGGCAAGAAATACATAGGTCAGCCAGGAGAGTTTCTATGGATTTTTGCTTCCTCCAAACCTCTGGCATCACAGCCAGGAGCACCCAGAGCTCAGAGACTGCTCCTCACCAGGGGCACCAAACAGGAGGCTGCAGATACAATGGCACAGGGAGTGGGAAGGAGAGAGGATGGGAAGGGAGAGGCAGACAAAAGAGAGCAGAAATACCAGGCTGCCAGTTCTCACTGAGCTGGGGGGGTGAGGAACAGAAATGCCTGTTCCAGCAGAAGGTGATCTAAGTCCATGTAGAAGGGCTGGACACAAAAAGGGAGACCTAAAAGCACACAAGAACTGGTGCTGATGGTCTTGAAACCTCAGAATAATTTGAGAAACTTTACAAGAAAAAATAGAGACTCACAAAATGGTTTATGTTGGAAAGGATCTCTCAGACACTGAGTCCAACCCCCCAGCACTGCCAGGCCCACCACTGCCCCCTGGCCCTGCTTTACTGGGCATTAAGGTGTTCACACCTGTGTCCTTCCAAGCAGCTGTTATTCACCCACTCATCTCTCAGCCAAGCCCCCAAAGGCTCCCCCTCCACTGACACCCCCAGAGCTTTGGGGGAACCACCAGACAGGTAAGAGAATAATGGCTGTGATCCCACACCAGAACCTGCATCCTCCTGGGCTTGGTGGAACACACAGGGATCCATCACCCAGAAGAGCTTTCCATCACACCTCGAGCCTGGAGCACGGGGGGTCCCCTGTGACACCACAGGGCCAGCAGAGAGCCTGGAGCACAGGGGGACCCCTGTGACACCACAGGGCCACCACCACCCCTCCCACCTGCAGGGCCAGCAGAGAGCTCTGTAATTACAAACCGTGATGGAATTGGATAAATACACCTAATTGGTTCTTTGTTTGTTTGTACAAGGAGGGGCGAAAAGCACCTTTGAAGGACGATGAGAGTGAAATGCAAGCAGGATCTCCAGCTCCTCTCAGAATAATTGTCCCTCCATTCATGGCCCAGGGTAACCATGGCAAAGACCTGCTCTGTGCTCAGCATGAGGTGCCCACGTTCCTCATTCCTGGGGCCGAACTGCCTCTTCACAGAACAACTAAACTATCATGAAAAAGGGATTTTTTTTTCTCCTCTGAAAGCCCAGGGATGCACATTTATGACATTTTTTAAAGCTTTCCAGGAAGCTTTATACGTACCAAACACCCTTGGCCACTGCTACTTACACACACCTGTATTGTACTAAAATTACATCCATTAAGAGAAGGAGAAGATACCAGGAGGAGTGACTTTCAAACTGACAGAGAATAAGTTTAGATGAAATACTAGAAAGGAATTCCTTGCTGTGAGGAAGGTGAGGCCCTGGCCCAGGTTGCCCAGAGCAGCAGCTCATGTGGGGCTGCTTGGAGAGGTCTCCAAATGCAGGGCCAGGCATCCCCTGAGAGTGCAGCATTTCTGGGACCTCCAACCCTTCTGCGTGCTGAGCTCCCTCCCTGGGATCCTCACATCTTCCCATTCAACCAGCACTGTTGGCTTTGAACCCCAAATCCAGCTCTGCCCCTTTGGGTCATTGCAGCTCCTTCCTCCCCAGCTCCTGGGTCCATTTACCTGGAAGGTCCTGAAGCACCTCAAGCAGCTCTGACACCTCCTGGAGCTCCCCTGGAACTCAGGGGCCACGTGCTCAGGAGGAGGGCAAGGGAAGAGCAGCAGAACAATGCACAGGAGATGTTCTGCAGGATTAGGGATGAGCTCTCTCTCAGCCTGAGCAAACCCAGATGGTGCCTGGTGCCCCTGGGGAGCTCCTTGGCCATGGCTCCATTCATGATACACCCAATTCCTCCCACAGACCTGCCAGATGCAGCTCTTGGAGCCCTCCTGGAATTACAGCAACCTCAAACAAGGAAAAGGCCATTTGAGGTCAAAAGCTGGAAGGGGTGCCTGGGCTGTCAGGGGACCATGGAAAGCCCTCCTGGAATCCAGCACAGCAAAGGAGAATCCTCTCTGCAGAATCAGAATTCACAATAGATGGCTGGAAATTAAACTCTCTTCCAAGAGACTTTTTTCCCTACTATTATTGCATAACACAGCAGTTTTAACATGACGGCAAAAAAGCAACAATAAATCAAATAACTTGTTTCTACCAGCACACCAAATATTTCAGAGAGAAGAAACCAAGCGCTGGATGTACAGACAGTGCAGCCCTCGAGTACATGGACTACAGGAATCACAGTGTCCCAAAAGAATTCAGCATCAACAGGCACATCTCCCTGGCCCCAGTGGAGTTCATGTCCCACCACCCTTCACACCTGGAGCTGCTCCTGCAGCAAAGGCTCCTTCAGCCTTTTCCAGGCTGGAAACCCCTGCCAAGGCCAGGCTGCTCCAGAGCCCTGGAATGAGGGCTGCTCCAGAGCCCTGGAACGAGGGATGCTCGAGGCCCTGGAACGAGGGATGCTCCAGGCCCTGGAACGAGGGATGCTCGAGGCCCTGGAATGAAGGCTGCTCCAGAGCCCTGGAACGAGGGATGCTCGAGGCCCTGGAATGAGGGATGCTCCAGGCCCTGGAACGAGGGATGCTCCAGGCCCTGGAATGAGGGCTGCTCCAGAGCCCTGGAACGAGGGATGCTCCAGGCCCTGGAACGAGGGATGCTCGAGGCCCTGGAACAAGGGATGCTCCAGAGCCCTAGAACAAGGGATGCTCCAGGCCCTGGAACAAGGGATGCTCCAGGCCCTGGAACAAGGGATGCTCCAGAGCCCTGGAATGAGGGATGCTGCAGAGCCCTGGAACGAGGGATGCTCCAGGCCCTGGAACGAGGGATGCTCCAGGCCCTGGAATGAGGGATGCTCCAGGCCCTGGAATGAGGGATGCTCCAGAGCCCTGGAATGAGGGATGCTCCAGGCCCTGGAATGAGGGATGCTCCAGGCCCTGGAACAAGGGATGCTCCAGGCCCTGGAATGAGGGATGCTCCAGGCCCTGGAATGAGGGATGCTCCAGGCCCTGGAACAAGGGATGCTCCAGGCCCTGGGCTCAAACCCTCCCTGATAGAAGAGGAGTGTGGGCACATCCCCCAGGCGTGGGGAGCCCAGAGCTGGGAAAGGCAAAGACCACATGAATTGCCTAAAATTTCATGCTACTGAATCTCAACCAAATGCACTGGAAAATCTCTTTAGTAAGAGCACACCACACTTAATTTGGACTACTTAGAGATTAAAGGAGAGGAAAGGTTTTACCTCAAATATTAGAATTTAATGAATTTATTATACAGATATAAGTAGCTGGTTTTAACTGAAATTCTTTGGGAAGCTCGTGCTTTTTGGAGGTTTATTGGCATTAAGGTCCTGCTGCTCCTCTGAGCATTCCCTCCCAGCTGTCACTCACCTTGGCTGCACAACAGCTGAATAATTACCTGAATATTCAAATATTTATTGACAACAACATCTTCAAGGTATGTATTGATTATTTCCTTTCCCTCCACATCTCACCCATTTTAATCTCTCTCAGTGCAGAGCAGTTATAACCCAATAATTAACTGACCACTCCACTGAGATTTGGTTTATCAAATTGGGCATTTATAAACCTGGGTATCAACTGGCACTGCCCATTGGGGGTGAGCTGTGGGCAGTCCCTGGTCCTCCTTTCCCAGCAGGAGCAGCTCTCCCTCCCCCTGTGCTCGGCAGTGCTGGCCCCTGCCCCACTCCCGTTATTTTCCAGAGTCCTGACCTGCATTCCAATGGGAGAGGGAAGTGCAGCCTCCCAGCACTTCCTGGCGCTGCCCTTCAGCTCAGTGCCAGTGCCTGCTGGGCTCAGCTGTGCCAGGAAATACCTATTCAGGTCACACACGTCCCTCACAGAGCCCCACATGCCTATTTACAGTCTCACTGCATCCTCTGAAAACCGAGGATACATTTAGCTCAACACTGTTTATTGCTCAAGCCTGAAAATAGGAATTTCTCTGGAATTTCCCTGCATATGAAATATCTCCCTCATTCCTTGCAGCTCCTTTCCTTGCTGCCCATGGAGCCCTTCACCTCCCAGACTGCCACAGACCCAGGAGATCCACCCCTGAGACAACAGTTCACCTACAGTTCAATCCAATTTTGCTTCCCAATTCCCCATGGGATCCTTTCAATGATGTGCCTTGTGCTGTTTGAGAGACTTCTCAGAACGCTTTAATGCTGTGAAATAGGAATTCAGCTGCCCCAAATTTAAATTACCGTGGCCCATCCCATGGCAGAGCCAGGAATCCCCTTTGGAGAGAGGCCTTGGGAAGGCAGAATCCATGGCAGGGAGCAGGAGGGGCTGCATCCCCCTCCCCTGGCAACACACCTGGAAGATTTTTCTCTCTCTCTCCCTTTATTTTTGTTTGGTTGGTTTGATATTGTTTGTTTGTTCCACTGTTTGTTGATTTTTGTTTGGGTTTTTGTGTGTTCCTGTTTTTTGTTGTATTTGGCTTCTTTATGTAGTAACAATAACATGTTTTTTCTCCCTGTGAATGGCTTGTGTTCCACAGACCTACATCTTTGGAGACACAGCCACCTCCAAGCAGTCCCAGCGTGGGGAGGTGCAGAGTGATAGAATTACACAGATTTGATGTCACCTCCCCCAAAATAGCGAGTGGCTGCTTGTTGTGCACACACAGGTGCGGCTCCTCCAAGCACTTCCCACACCCCCGAAAAGCCTCTCAAAATTGAGCACTGAGGAGCTCCTGCAAAGCAAGAACACCTTCACTGAGCTCTCTGCACAACTGCAAGAACAGGTGAGGCTGGAAGGGAGCACAGGGGTCACCTGGTCCCACCTCCCTGCCCAGGCAGGACCAGCCCAGAGCCCCTGGCACAGGGTTGTGTCCAGAGGGTTCTGCAGGATCTCCAGTGAGGAGACCCCACACCCTCTCTGGGCAATCTGTCCCAGTGCTGAGTCACTGCCCAGCAAAGTTCTTCCTTGTGTTCAGGTGGAGATTCCTGGGCATCAGTTCCTGCCCATTCCTCCTGTCCCATTGCAGGGACCCCCCAAGCAGAACCTGGTCCATGCTCTGCCCCCTCCCTGCAGGCACTGCCAGCCATGGGGAGGTCCCTCTCAGTGTCCCCTCTGGAGGCAGAACAGCCCCAGCTCCCTCAGCCTTTGCTGCTCCCAGAGATGCTCCGGTCCCTTCAGCATCTCCACAGCCTGTGCTGGACCAGCTCCAGGAGCTCCATGTCCCTCCTGGCCTGAGGAGCCAGAGCTGGGCACAGCACTGCAGATGTGCCCCCCAGGGCTGGGCACAGGGGCAGGATGCCCTCTCTGACCTGCTGGCACTGCTCTTTCTGATGCACTCCAGGATCCCACTGGCCTTCTTGGCCCTTGACACTGCTGGTCAGGGACAGTTTGCTGTCCACCAGGACCCCCAGGTCCTTCTCCCAGAGCTGCTCCAGGAGGTCACCCCCAGCCTGTGCTGGTGCTTGGGGTTATTCCTCCCCAGGAGCAGGACTCTGCCTTTGCCTTGGCTGAATTTCAGACAGTTCTCTGCCCAGCCCTGCGAAGACAGGAGTGATTAAAGCAGGATCCCTCCCTGCACAGAGGCAGTGCCACGTTTGCCACCCATCCTCTCGGAATCCCCAGCAGATCTATCAGAACCTGCTGAGTTCAGCTGCTCCAGGAGCAGAGGAGCCCCCAGCTCTGGGCTGCTCTCACCCAGAACACTCTCAGAGCACGGGCAGACTGGAATTCCAGTGCAGGAGAATGGACAGGTCCCTCCCCCTCCCGCTGGGGCCCCCTCGGCCCCTGTTTGGAGGGAATGTCTTTGCACACACCGGCAGGACCTGTGGTTTGGCAGAGCCTGCAGGTCCCAGTCCCATCGGGCCAAACCTCCTGCTCATTCCCAAAGAAAGCCTTTGCAGAGCTGGTTTAACAACGGGAATGGCTGTGCTCCCCCTGCCAGGGATGATCCCTGCTCAGTCACTTCCCATTTGCTGGAATGGCAGTGCAGGAGTCCCCCCAACAGGCAGTGCCAGCACCGAGGCTGCTCCGGCTTCGGGCAACCAGAGCCCACCAAGGGCTCCTCTTACACCCGAGTCACTTCCAATCTGATACAGCAACATCGTTTCCACATGGTGCTTTCCTCTTTTCCTTTGAGACAAAGAAAAATCCCTAACTTAGGAAATGGTGGGCAGTACCCTGAGCTGGTGTTAGGAATGGTATCACCAAGGTCATGAATTAAAGCAGACCTAAATTTGGTTAATTTAAATTGGCCAAAGTACTACATTACTGTTTAATTAAGAGTATTTATATTATTGTATTATTACTTTGTAATATATGCATCTATACATATACATATATAAGTAATATTTCAGTAGTGTAACTTCCATTTCTCAGGGCTAAGGAGAGGCATGAAGTGCTCATGGATAAGGAAGGGACTGTCCTCTATTTTTCGCAAATGTACCGGAAAATCTTAATGTCTTTGGAACCCTCACGCTTCCATCCCGCTCCAGCCACCACGCGCATCCTGGTTCCTCCCTCCTCCTGCTCTTCCTCAGTTTCTGTCTTTAAAAGAGATACAGATCAAACATCCTCCACCGGGAGCGCCTTTGCATGCTAATGCCACTGTAATTAACGCCATGGCTAATTGCCTGCAGGCAGAGGGAGCTCTGGCTCTTCGAGCGCAGCTCCCGGCTCAGAGCTCAGCACAGCCCAGATGTGGGTTATCCATCCCAAATAGAGCCCGACATTGCCGGGAATTCCTCCTCAGGCTTTAGTTGTAGAAATAAAACCTGGTCATAGTAACGATTCTCAAGAGACCCTTTGAAAGGAGCGATGGAACTTCACCCAACGCCTGGAGGAGCCACCTCTGTTCAACACCGAGTGTTCTGTGTGACACACAAAAAGGGACAGGATCACATTTACTGCCCGGGGGCAAATGTCATTTTTTATGTGCAGATTTTGAGCAGAAACGGGCTCGGAATTTGCATTTGAGCCCATTTCCCAAATGTAAGTGAAGTCCTTGTAGCTGCCTCAAGGACAAATGGCAGTGAGAAGGGCTGGGCTCAGCTCAAATGCTTCTCCCCATCCCCATGGCCAGGGCACCGAAACTGAGCCCCAAAGCTGAGCAGCCGCTGCCCCTGGGCCCACCTATGTCCCACTGCTGCCCCACTGCAGCCCCACTGCTGCCCCACTGCAGCCCCACTGCTACCCCTGGGCCCACCCCAGCCCCACTGCAGCCCCTGCCCCTGGGCCCACTGCAGCCCCACTGCTGCCCCACTGCAGCCCCACTGCAGCCCCTGCCCCTGGGCCCACCTCAGCCCCACTGCAGCCCCTGGGCCCACTGCAGCCCCACTGCAACCCCACTGCAGCCCCACTGCTGCCCTACTGCAGCCTCTGGGCCCACTGCAGCCCCTGGGCCCCTGCAGCCCCTGGGCCCACTGCAGCCCCACTGCAGCCCCACTGCAGCCCCACTGCTGCCCTACTGCAGCCTCTGGGCCCACTGCAGCCCCTGGGCCCACTGCAGCCCCACTGCTGCCCTACTGCAGCCCCACTGCAGCCCCACTGCAGCCCCACTGCAGCCCCTGGGCCCACTGCAGCCCCTGGGCCCACTGCAGCCCCACTGCAGCCCCACTGCAGCCCCACTGCTGCACTGCAGGACACAAAACTACCCCACAAACCTCTCTCGGTTCGTTTAAAGGCTGCAATTTGAAAATAATTAACATCACTTGCTGTAAACTTGTGAAGATGAAGGGACAACTTGACATAAATCATAGAATGAAGGGTTAGAAGGGCCCTTAAAGGTCACCTCGTTCTGGTCCCTTCGTTCTCCAGGCAGTCACGGAGCCCAAATACCCAAATCATGACAATCTTTGCATCCTGGGATGTTCAGAAAGCCCCATTGCAAAACACATCCTTTGGTTGCATAAAGTCATCCCCCTGGCCTGAAAACACCCCACCCCTGGTAGTTGTTGCAGGGACAAATAACAGAAAGCCCCTGGAGAAAAGTAAATCAGCTCTTTGATCAGATATGGCAGAAAACCTGCCATGTGCCATTAGTTTGATGCAATGTTTTCACTGAAGGCACAAATTAGGCAGGGTTTGGCTGCATATGAAATAATGTAATCAGAATTATGAAACAACTTTGAGAGGGGAAAAATACCCTTCCTCTTATAGAGGAATTTTGGAAGCTGAATTAGGATGAACAACAGTTTTAAAATTATACCCCAAATTAAGTCGATGTACTCAAATAAACACATCTCATCATGTTTGTAGCTGTCAACATGTCTCTAAACAACTGCTGTTAACCCTGTGCAGGCACCAGAGCTCTGTGTGAGTGTCATTGCCCCAGATGGACACGATGTTGTGGCTGCCCCAGCCCTGGGAGTGTCCAAGGCCAGGCTGGCCGGGGCTTGGAGCAGCCTGGGCTGGTGGGAGGTGTCCCTGCCCATGGCAGGGGTGGCACTGGGGGGGCTTTGAGGTCCCTCCCAACCCAGCCCAGTCTGGCATTCCATCATGCCCTCGCTCACTGTTTACTATACACTTAAGTACCGTTTGGTTTGACCTCTGGGCCACCTGTACTCGAATCTGAGCTCTGTTTGATGTTCCAATAAGCAGAGGAAGAACCATTTGCAGTTTGCTGGAGGTTATACACACAGCCAGAACAAAGGAGAAGAGCAGGGAGATTACCAGCAATGATTACAGAGCACCACATAATCGCCTGGGATTACCCAGCTGAATTGCATTAGAGCTTTTCCAGCGCAGTTAAACCTCAGCAAAGTAAGACACGTGCTGCAAGAACAGCTGGGGAACAGGTGGATGCTGCAGCCAACCCGTGTGGCAGCACAGCCATAAATCACAGAACTGGCCCCTCTGACACCCCGACTCCAGCAGGCAAAATGAATTGCCAGGCACAAAGTGTAATAAAGAGAGGTGCCAACAAATAGTCATGTCTGCCAGTAATAATTTGAAGTTGAAATATAATCACACACAATATATGATAAATAACAGCAGACAAGGTCTCCAGCAACAAAGGTAAATAATAAATTTGTGTGGAAATAAGGATTTACACCGAAGCTGTGAAATGAAACCAGAGAGATACTGTAAATATTGTCCTTTCCAGCTGATGACTAATTTGTCAGAACAATAACTTCAGGTTTCCCATGGACTTGCTGAACCTGGAACCAACACATCCTGTATCCCTAAAGTTTGAGAACAGGATCTGTGTTTCCTGCCAGTGGCCGTCGCTGTTTTGAAGAGAACGGTGTGTTTGACAATTAAATTATCAGTTAAAATTTAATTGTGAAAACTATTTCAAATAGGACAGGTTGGACCTTAGAGAAGAAACAAGGAAAGGGGAGGCTCTACATACGAGCAGCTCAGGGAGGAGCCCAGGCTGACACCTGTGAAACTCAACTGCTACGCACGGGATTTCACCCATGATCTCAACCTCTGCCAACACGGAACTGCAGGGACAGAAAACATCACTCTGATAAATCTTGCTTTTCAAATTTAGCTCAAGGCAGATAAATTTATCTCTGCCACATGGCTATGATTTTTTCCAGCATAATTACTATTATTATTATTATTCACACTTGAGTCTCAGTGGTTCCATTACACATACTTAAAGGCAGTTTAGTTAAATGTTGAGTTTCCTTGGTTCCATTACACATATAAAGGCAGTTCTGTTAGAGTGGAGAAGAGTGTGCAGGGCAGGGATGTGCCTGCACTGGCACTGCTGCACTTGTCCAACATTCCCCTCTGGCAGTGGCTGTGCTGCCACAAAGAACCAGGGCTGGGCTGGGCCTTAAAAGGCAACACAACATCGAATCTAAGATGAAAAAGTGGACTGAGCCATGAGCCAAAGCAGCACAGGTGACAGACAGGGAGGGCCAAGGGTGTGCTTTGGGCAGGGGATGATGGCTCAGGGAGGCAACTGGTGCTCACTGGTGGCATCGCAGCGGTGCCAGGGGTACCCTTGGGGTGGGAATTGCACCAGCACAGCTGCAGGTAACTCACAGTGACTGTAAAATAAACCCACAGTGACTGCAAAATAAACCCCCAGTGATTGTAAAATAACCCCCAGGTCAGTGAGAACAGCACAGGGGGTGCAGCCCTGGCCGTGCTGCTGCGGGATCTGCTCAGGTGGCCCCTGTTTGCCACAGGGACAGTTCATGGGGACAATCCCTGGGGCTGGGCAGATTATCCAGCTAAATATTAATTTAAGGGTTTACACCAGGCCTAAAGCAAATGACCTCAGCCAGGAGCCTGAGGCAATCCAGGCATGGCTGGGCCAGGCTCTGCTCCAGCCCCAGCCATGGATGTGGAGCTGCAGAAGGAACACCAAGTCCCTCAGAAATGTCTTTGGCAGCCCCGGCACCTCCTGCAGAGCCAGGGCCACCCCACAGACCCTGCTGGGGAAGGCCACGTGGCCTGAGGAGCCACAGATCTCCCTCACCAGCCAAGATGCCTCCCAGAGCTCACCACGGGCCCTTGTAAAGTCAGGGCTCAAATGGGATCAGAAGCTTTGGATATTTGGGGGCAGAATAAATAAATGGGTGGCCTGGACAATCTCCAGCCAATCCCCACCTTTTCCTTGCTCCAAATGCCACTGGAGGGTCTGACCTCCCACACCAAGACTCCAGTCCCATCCCAGGGCCATGGGGGAGAGGCAGGACCCCTTGGGATGGCCAGTGAAGCCCAACAGAGGACAAAGAGTGGCACAAAGCACGGGAGCAGCTCTGCAAAGGAGGGAACAGACACCCCTGGGTGTAATGAGGCAGCTTCAAAGAGAGCCCTCATTAAACCTGGGGGCCAGAGCATGGCTGATTGAGATCTCACTAATTGGGTCTGTGGGTAAACAGGCAGAGATGAGAAAGGGAAAATATTTAGGGTAAGAAGTGGCCTAGAAACATCCAAAGCTCTAGTGAAAAATGAACCGAGGTGCCTGTTCCAGAAAGTGCTTTTGTGCCCACATTTGGAAAGGAACTGCCCAGTTTGGGGTTGATGTGATGCTGCACAGGTATCTGGGGAGCCCAGAGAGTGGGCCAGTGTCCCACAGCTGCAGGAGAACCTTCTGGGGCTGTTTGCAGTTCAGTTTGACTGTTGTGCAGAGCAGACTCACACATCTTTAAATGTTTGGTAGCGTTTTGCTGTAATGCAATGGAATCTAACCCAAAATAAGGGTTTTACTCTCCTATGGAGACAGGCTGGGAGAGCTGGGGGTGTCCACCTGGAGAAGAGAAGGCTCCAGTGCCTAAAGGGGCTCCAGGAGAGCTGAAGAGGGACTGGGGACAAGGGATGGAGGGACAGGACACAGGGAATGGCTTCCCACTGCAGAGGGCAGGGAGAGATGGGATATTGGGAAGGAATTGCTGGCTGGGAGGGTGGGCAGGCCCTGGCACAGGTTGGGCAGAGAAGCTGTGGCTGCCCCAGCCCTGGGAGTGTCCCAGGCCAGGTTGGACAGGGCTTGGAGCACCCTGGGCTGGTGGGAGGTGTCCCTGCCCATGGCAGGGGTGGCACTGGGGGGGCTTTGGGGTCTTTTCCAATTCAGACCATTCCATGATCCCATGAAATTCCCTTCCCCCACCACCCAGCACTCAGGGAGCTCTGCTGCTGCTTCCACTCTCTGCGTGGGTTTCATGGCATGTTTGATGGTGGGACTGAAGGTGTTGGCCATGACCAAAGGACCAGAATCCATGAGCTGCTCCTCTGCCCTTGGAAAGGAAATGGTGACTAATCCCAGCCGTGAAAATCAAGGGCTGTTCTCCAAAACTGGGGAGGGAACAGTATCAGGAGGAGCTTTGCAAGATCTGAAGGACAGGGCTGACCTGGGGGGGAGGAGGGTGACCCCACACTGCCAGAGGAGACTTTTCCTCTTTCCTTTCATCCAAGAATTTTTTCCTTCCTTTTTGTTTTTCATACTAACTAGGAGTAAAAGGGAAGATCTATTCTGGATAAAAATTGTTGGCACATAAATGGCAAATAATTTGTGCTCCTCACAGACAGCAGAGCATCTGTGGTTGGTGATCTGTTCCTGCCCCATCGTTCCTAAAGGACAGAACTTCCCCCTCACTCTGCTACTGTTTATGCCCATTCTAGGGAAGGGACTTATTATATTTAAGGGATTATCTCTGCTGCCTCGCACGGTTCAAAGCAATAAATGGCTGCCAAGTTTGGTTAATGGCCAAGAGGAACCTCAGGCATTTAATCAATTGCAAAGCTTTTTTATTGCAAATATTCCACCAAGAGCTTATTCCTATTATAAAACAAACCATGGAGCGAATAGAGAGAACTCTCCTTCCCTCCCCTGGGAAATCGCAATCTAACCCAGCCCTGCCCGTCCAAGGGGGGGGATTTGTGCTCCTCTCCAGGCAGGCACAGCTTTGTGTGGGGAAAAGGCATTAAATAAAGGACTGAGTGGTGTGTGTGGAACACGAGGAACATTCAACACCTGAGGCACAGCTTGCAGAATTAGCCACACAAAAAGGGGCATGGAATTGCAGACCACCAAATAATGGCCTGATTTGCATATGTAATGAGGTCTGAGGCCACCCCTTCCCGGGAGGATTTCGGTGTCATTGAGAAGGACCTGCCCAGGGCAGAAAGACAAGGACTGCCAGGGTCAGCTTCCCAAAGTTTATCAGGAATTCAGTGCCCAGGAAAGGAGCCAAGAGAAGGCTGAGGAGATCCAACATTTCCTGGAAGGCTGGACAGGGACTGTGCAAACATCCTGTGATGGGGTCACTGTCCTGGCTGGGATTGTGGGAATAACAACCCTTCCCTGCTGAGGAAAAGGGGCTTCTAATACAAACTACCCCAGTGTCTCACCTCCCCAGTCCAGAGCTCAAGGATTTTAAACTGAGGGTGTGTAATGAGAAGGTAATTCATTTGTGTGCAGGTGTGATAAGCGGGCAAAGCAAACATATTTAGTGGGATGGTGGTGCCTGATTGAAGGTTGGGCTTGATGATCTTGGAGGTCTTTTCCTGCCTTAATGATTTTGTGATTCTCTGTCTTTTGAAACCTTCCTGAGCCACATCTTTGCCTGCCCGTGGTACCAAACCCAGCTGGGAGTGCTGTGAACACATCCCAAACTCAGCCCAGACCGACCCAAGCACAGGAATGAACCACAGAATCATGGAACAAATACAGACTCAGATGTCACTAAATGTATTTGCTGTAGCAGGAGCAGTGCTGTCCCCACCATGGGAGCTGAGAGGACAGAGCTCTGGATCTCTGACTGCTGCCAGCCCAAATGTTGGGTGAGTTCCCCCAGCCCTCAGCCCCCCCTGCAGCTCCACTCACATGAGCATTTATTGATCCCCCAAATGACTCAATCTACATTTCCCTGTGCTGTTCTACAACCTTGAATTTTATAGCAGGGAAGTACCACAGAAGTAAATATTTATAACCAATACTCAGACAACTCCAGCTTTTCCCAGTCACACTGGGGGAAGAATTAAACATTCACAACAGAAAAAAATAACAAATCATGAATGGAACCATAAAAACGTTGACACCTCATAAAGAAAGGATGAATTGACATCAAGGCTCTTTAACAACTGTCTGTGGGTGGGGTTTGGACAGACATCACCCTAACAGGCACAGAGCCCTCTCTTAGAGCAGCTCTGCATTAGGGAGCCACAGACCAGACTCTGAGCAGGAGCAGCTCCCACAGCCAGTCCTTGGAGCTGCCAGTTATGCCCCAGGCCCCCTGCCAGCTTTGCTTCCCTCTGCTGGACCCACTCCTGGACCCCTGGGAGCTCCTGAACCACTGGGGGCTCCTGGGTCACTGGGCACTCCTGGATCCCTGGGTGCCCCCAGCTCACTTGCTGACACTCCCCACAGACACCTGGACACTCTGGATGTGCCCCCCTGTTGCAGGTGCACAGGTGGCACCTACACAGGGACAGCTCCTGCTCTCATGGCCTGTGGAAAGACATTTCAGAGAACACAAACCAGAGCAATTCAAGGTGTACAATGACCAGAAACGACACAGGGATTGCTTTCCTCTGCCTCACAGGCATTCTCACAGAGAGTCCCAGAATCCCTGAGGCTGGAAAAGCCCTCCCAGCCCGTGGAGCCCACCCTGTGCCCAATGTCCACCTTGGCAAAGCCCTCCCAGCCCATGGAGCCCACCCTGTGCCCGATGCCCACCTTGTCCCCCAGCCCAGAGCACTCAGTGCCATGGCCAGTCCTGCCTTGGGCACCTCCAGGGCTGGGCACTCCGACCCTTCCTGGGCAGCCCCTGCCAGTGCCTGACCACCCTTTCCAGACAGAAATCCCTCCTGATGTCCAGCCTGAAGCTCCCCTGGTGCACCCTGGGGCTGTGCCCTCTCCTCAAACAGGAGAGGTCCGTGCTGGTAAAATAATTCAGCTGTGGGGACTAGCACGTAATAACTGAGTAAAAATGACTAACATTTGATTTCTTACACTGAACTCCTCAAGTCCTGCTCATGTCTGGAGCTGTTTGTTTGTCCAGGTGGCACCTCAGAGGTTTTGCTCTGTCTCCTCTGAGCCTGTCAGCTGGATCTGCTTGTTCCCCTCACACAGCAACGCTCTGAATCCTCCAGGAATTTGCCTACTTGCAATTCATATTTTATAGGCATTAAAAGTCTGCAACTGAGTGTCTTGGGCTGAGAAGATTTTCCAGATTTCCTCTGTCATTCATTTGTTGTCTTTTAATATTAATTTGCATTTGCAGGGAGCCTGAGAGCTGTCAGGAGGAACAAGCCTTTCAGCCTGCAAAGATCCCAGGAATTTGGAACCCACACACTTGGATTTGGGAAGAAAAAGCTCTTTAGTTGTGGGTTTGAGTTTTGTTTTTAAGGACTGCAGAATGAATAAATTTCCAGCTGAGCTTTCCCTGTTAATGCTGCAGGGCCAGTGATTGGCACAGGAAATCTCTGCACTAACCATGATCAGGGGGATTGCAGACAAAGGGAGAGGATTCAAAGGACAGAATTTCCAGAGATCACAGGAGGCAAATTTTAGGGCACATTTGAGTGAGTTTCTTGGTCACTGCAAATTTCCCTGTCCAGAGTTTCTTTCTATGATGTCAAATGTCTGTAAGAATTCAAAGAATATTCACTGTATTTTAGTCTTCCATGAGGAACTCACTGGACCTTTGGGAAGTACCTGAGTATTGAGCAGTTCTACATTTGGGGGTTTTCCAGAGCAGCTGCAAATCAGAACAACAAACAACTTTGGTCAAGAGACAGAGTAAAAAGAGGCTCTGAGACAACCTGGTTGCGTTCAGCCCAAGTCCTGAAGGTGTCTCAAGTGTGAGGTATCAAATACTGACATACAATCAACAGAATTTCACTTCTCCAGGAACCAGGTTTGAAAACTTACAGTCTGGAAACATTAAAGAGTTCCTTTGCAGGGAACAGCAGGGCCCAGGAGAAACACTTGGCTGTTTTAAACATCTTTTTGCTACCCTATGTTAAAAGCCTTGGCCATTGTACTTTAATTGTCATAATCTCAGGGCATAATCAACTTCTGCAGTGCACTCCTTTGATTATCTGCCTGAGAAATGTGGCTTCTCCCTGTCAAACTTCTCTTTCCACTCCACAGACTCTCAGACTAAGATGCTCCCAAGGGCTCCTTTTCTCTCTTTGTTCTGTTTTTCTCAAATTTCTAACAACTTAATATTTCTTAACGACCTTAATTGCAAAATACCAATGACCAAAATTCCAAAAGCCCAAAATTCCAAAATCCCAAGCCTTGGATTTGTGGAGGGTACATGGAGGACATGCAGTAATGAATCTTTTTTCCTTCAATGCCAGGTACTACTGAAATATTGATAAATACATACATTGGGTATTCACAGCAGAAAACCTGCTCTCAGGTTTCCTTCAGTGAACAATGTCACATATACTGAGAATGGCTCATTGCAAATTCTGCTGTTTAAATGGTGATGGGAGATTAAAAATCCCTTTCAATAAAGGACAATATTTTATTGAGTACACCCAACCCACCATTTATTTAAAGGCCATTGTTTCAAGAGCAAGAAGATCAGTATTTCGTGGCTCAGTCAATAATCCAAACACAGCCACAATTCATTCTTAATAATTAACACTTAGTAAATCCTCTGGCTTTTAAAACATGTATGTTCTGCTGAATGAGGCAAATGCCAGGCTCCAGAAATGCACCTTTACTGGGACACCTCCCAGGGCGTGTACAGAGTGTGCAGAGCCAGGGCCAGCCTGGGCTGCAGGGGACAAACCCACCCCAGGGGCTGCTTGGGGACCAGAGGGGTGGCACCGTCCTGCCCTGCTGACCCCAGCACTGAGCCCCATGGCTGACCACTGACCCCCACCACTGACCAGCACTGAGGCCCATGGCTGACCACTGACCCCCACCCCTGAGCCCCATGGCTGACCACTGACCCCCACCACTGACCAGCACTGAGGCCCATGGCTGACCACTGACCCCCACCCCTGAGCCCCATGGCTGACCACTGACCCCCACCACTGACCAGCACTGAGGCCCATGGCTGACCACTGACCCCCACCCCTGAGCCCCATGGCTGACCACTGACCCCCACCACTGACCAGCACTGAGGCCCATGGCTGACCACTGACCCCCACCCCTGAGCCCCATGGCTGACCACTGACCCCCACCACTGACCAGCACTGAGGCCCATGGCTGACCACTGACCCCCACCCCTGAGCCCCATGGCTGACCACTGACCCCCACCACTGACCAGCACTGAGGCCCATGGCTGACCACTGACCCCCACCCCTGAGCCCCATGGCTGACCACTGACCCCCACCACTGACCAGCACTGAGGCCCATGGCTGACCACTGACCCCCACCCCTGAGNCATGGAGCCCACCCTGTGCCCGATGCCCACCTTGTCACCCAGCCCAGAGCACTCAGTGCCACGGCCAGTCCTGCCTTGGGCACCTCCAGGGCTGGGCACTCCAACCCTCCCTGGGCAGCCCCTGCCAGGGCCTGCCCACCCTTTCCAGGCAGAAATTCCTGCTGCTGTGCCCCCTGCCCTGGCCCAGCCTGAGGCCATGCCCGCTGCTCCTGTCCCTGTGCCCTGGGGCACAGCCCGACCCCCTGTCCCAGCTCCCCCTCCTGGCAGGGATTGCAGAGCCAGAAGGTGCCCCCTGAGCCTCCTTTGCTCCAGGCTGAGCCCCCCCAGCTCCCTCAGCCCTTCCTGCTGCTCCAGCCCCTCAGTGTGTCTCTTCTGAGGGCCCAGAACTGGGCAGAACACCTGAGGCACCTCAGCAGTGCAAAAAGCTTTGTCACAAAAAATATAATCCAAATCCTTGTCAGCAAACCAGAATTAATTCCTTGCTATACATAGAAAAAAATGATTGCTGAATTTTGTTCCTACCCCAGGAGAATAAGAGAGTAAATGTAGAAAGGAAGCAAAACCTCCAGCAGTGCCGTGGCCATGGCAGGAGCCTCCAACCTGACCCAGCCCATCCCTCACACCCTGAACTCCTCTGTAAAACAGCTCCCACTGTCTCCACTCTGAGTAGAGTTCCCTGATCAATAGAGCCTCCAAGGAATACTAAACACTTTCCAGAGAGAGAAAGGGAATTTAGATTAAGATTAGAAATCAGCTGTTGGCAGCGATGGGCGGGGTGAGCTGGTTCCTCTGCAGCATTTCAACCAACATGTCCCATTTTGCTATAGGTACTCAGATTGCTCTAATAAGACCAGCTTGTTCCTTACAGCAGAACTCATCCATACTTATTATTTTTCCAATAAAATAGAAAGTTTTTTCAGCTCTGGGCAATCACAGACAATTCCTCACACCTTATTTTTCAAAATAACATTTAGCTTGCACCAGTGTTTTACTTTTTAATGGAATAGGAGTAAAACATCTGATTCTTCTCAAAGCAAGCTATAAAAGCTGGAATGAAAAGCAACAGAGAAGGAATGAGGCATCACCCTAATGAGGAAAAATCACTTTGGCTACATTTGTGTCTATCAGAGACTTTCAGAATAAATCTGAGGGGGGTTTAGGAGAGCAAACAAAGCTGCAGAGCCATTCAGGGGAGTGTTTAACTGCACTTGGACGGCAAGAACTGCAACAAGTACCGGGCTGGAATGGGCTGGGATTGGCAGAGCAGCTCCAGGGGCTGAGCTCACAACTCACCTCATGTGGAGCTGGAAGGCAGAACCCCCCAGAATGTGCTGCCTGTGCTGGTGTGGGACCCTCTGTGACAGTCACAGAGTGAGGGAACCCCACACTGGGGTGGGGTTGGGAGGGACCCCAAAGCCCCCCCAGTGCCACCCCTGCCATGGCAGGGACACCTCCCACCAGCCCAGGCTGCTCCAAGCCCTGTCCAACCTGGCCTGGGACACTCCCAGGGCTGGGGCAGCCACAGCTTCTCTGGGCACCTGTGCCAGGGCCTGCCCACCCTCCCAGCCAGCAATTCCTTCCCAATATCCCACCTCTCCCTGCCCTCTGGCTGCAGCATTGCCATGGCCTTCAGCCTGCAGGGCACCATTCTGGGCCTGGCTCTGCAGCATCAGCACTTGCAGGAGAAATCAGGCTGGGGGGTTCTTGTCTGTGTTTGGGTAACAGGTCTGGAAACAGCCCTGGAGCTGAGATGGGCTGTTGTGAAGATTAAAAACTGTGGCTGGGAGAGCAGCAGTGCAGCACCTCTTGGTGACAATCAAATACTGGATTTGTGGATGAAAACAACTGTATGGAAAAGCTCAGGGACATATTTGGCCTTCAGACAACTGGGATTTTATTTATTGGATGTCTCTGATCTTGCTGGTACAGCCTTTATCCAATAAAGGCCTCCCTGCTGTGTGTACCCAAGGGCAAACACAGCAACCAAACATCTCCTGCTCCTCCCTGCCCCCGGCATCCCCTGAGCCTCCTTTGCTCCAGGCTGAGCCCCCCCAGCTCCCTCAGCCCCTCCTGCTGCTCCAGCCCCTTCCCAGCTCCCTCAGCCCCTCCTGCTGCTCCAGCCCCTTCCCAGCTCCGTTCCCTTCCCTGGACTTGCTCCAGCCCCTCAATGTCCCTTTTTGGTCTGCAAACCTCCTGGAGCAGAGACTCTGTCTTGTGTTCATTTAGATTTCCTCTGGGACAAGGAGCAGCATCTCAGAGGGTTATTCTGCCTGTTCCACCTGCATCCCACCCAACCCTGTTCAGCAGCTTTACTTCCACCATTCCTTGTGGAATTTCACAGCCCCAAAGCAATCCTGGGTGCTGATGAAGAGGATTCCACTTCAGAGGGGTTTAAAGTACCTTGGGAATACTGGAAAGTTCTGAGATCCTGAATTTCTGCCTTTCACCTTCATTTCAGAGGTGATGCCACAGAATCCCAGACCCCCCCGAGCTGGAAGGCACCACAAACCCCTGGCCCTGGGCAGGACACCCACCAACCCCCCTCTGCCTGAGGATGATCCCAGGAGGAAGCAGCCAGCTTTGTATCCAGAGATTACTAGCAGAAAACATCTCCCTTTCAACTGGAAAATATCTAGAAATGTCCAACAACTGCTGAGTAAATCTTGTTAAGAGAAAGAGTCTCACATGCAGCAAAGCTCCCAATTACAAACTTATCTTCCTTTTTCTATAATGCTTCAAAGCTAAAGAAAGAGACCTCACGCTGAGAGCAGGAAGATAACACACGAGATTTCTGTTGTCATCTCTTAATCATGATTAGGCAATAAGGGAAAATCCGGATCAAAGTAGGAGGTAGGAAAAATACTGACAATCAGAAAAAGAAAAACAATCCAAACCATGTTGATAATCTGAAAGGCTCTGGGAAATCTCCTAATTGTGCTCACAAAGAGAAGGGAAAAGATGCAATGATACAGTGGGAAAAGCATCATGCCAGCCAAGAACCTGGTGCCAGGGTGCCCATCCTGCCTGCCATGCACAGCTCTGGCACTACCACCCCAGCCCCTGGAGTAATACAGAATCCAGTCCTTGTGCTCTGGGTAACCAAAATGCAGCTCTGTAAGCACAGTTCATCTCCTACACTCCTGCAGCTTCACTGGCTGCAATGGAAGTGCACACAGACACTTCTGGCACCTTTTATTTTGCTGATTGCAGACCCTGCTCCGGTCCCTTCAGGCCCTTGGAGGCCCCTTGCTGGGCTCTCCCCAGTATGAGTGCCCCTCTGCCATACTGGGAGCCCAGCATTGCCCCAGCACTCCCAGTGGGGCTTCCCCAGGACTGGGTGGAGTGGAGGGACCTCCCTGGTGGCACCAAACACATCCCTGTGACCCCAGCACAGCCCCAGCCTGGCACCTGCACAGCCCCCCAGCTGCTCCTGCCTGACCCCTGTGCCATGTGGGGCACTTGAGAGGGACCCCAACTGCCCAGCCAGCCAAGGGACCCTCCCCAGGGCTCCCCCTGCCCTTCCTCACACAGGTGGGTGCCCCTCAGACCTGCCCTGGGGGCACCCACAGCCCCTCTGCTCCATCTCCAGCCTTTCCTGCTGGAGTTACAGCAGCAAATGTTCCCTCATTAACAGTCTCTGTCCCCTGCTCTGCCCTTTCCTCACAAGTGTTTGTGACTGAGGGGAAAAAGCTAAAGAACATACCAAAAGCAGGATCCCCCAAACCCTCAGAGGAAGCCCCAGGGCAGCAACCCCAGAGCTCAGGAAGCCCCCAGTGCAGCAATCCCAGTGCTCAGGAAGCCCCCAGTGCTCAGGAAGCTCCCAGTGCAGCAGCCCCAGGGCTCAGGAAGCCTCCAGAGCTCAGGAAGCCCCCAGGTCAGCAATCCCAGTGCTCAGGAAGACCCCAATGCTCAGGAAGCCCCCAGGGCAGCAGCCCCAGGGCTCAGGAAGCCTCCAGAGCTCAGGAAGCCCCCAGGTCAGCAATCCCAGGGCTCAGGAAGCCCCCAGGGCTCAGGAAGCTCCCAGGACAGCAAACCCCCCGCTCAGGCACTTTCTGAGGGGTTTGTGTCCTGGTGTGTTCACGAGGCCACACAAGTGCAGCTCCTCACCCCAAATTAACAGTTCCTGCTCAGTTCTGAGCTGTTCGTAAATGCCACTCAATGCAGTCTTTGTGCTGCAGCAAAACACGACATTTTCCTTTCCTGATCACATTCTGTTCAGGAAGGAGTTGAATTTGCAGGACAGGAACACCCCATGTTCCCCCCAGTGGGTCAGGATGAGAGTCCTTGCAGCTCCTCCATCCCCCCAGGAGCTGCACCCAAGGGAGAGGTTTCTCAGGCAGGAGGGTGGGCAGGAGCCAAGGAGAATTTGGGCAGTTTAATGTGGTTTGGAGCTACAGGAAAAGGGCCACAGTTCCTCAGTGTTCTCTGTTAGCTCATAAACACAGAACCTAAATTATTAAAACCAAAAATTCCTCTCTAGATCCAGCTGAGAAGCAGAAAAAGGTGATAAAAACCTCTGGTGGTGCTTGACTGATAAACTTCACAATTAAGGACACAAGGAAGGAATTGCTGGTTGGGAGGGTGGGCAGGCCCTGGCACAGGTGCCCAGAGCAGCTGTGGCTGCCCCAGCCCTGGGAGTGTCCCAGGCCAGGTTGGACAGGGCTTGGAGCAGCCTGGGCTGGTGGGAGGTGTCCCTGCCCATGGCAGGGGTGGCACTGGGTGGGCTTTGGGGTCCCTCCCAACCCCACCCCAGTGTGGGGTGCTGGTATATTATAGCAGGCAATAATAAACCAGTCTTTTCTTGGACTCACGAGCACCTCTGAGGACTTTTCATCCCAGCCACAAGCCAGGCATTTATATGCAGATAATACAGTTTAAAATGTGGCAAATTCAAGTGGTGGTATTAAAACCACATTATACCAAAATAAATGAGGGTGTGGGTGGTGAATTTGGGCTGTCAGACCCCCAAGCTGTGATGCACATCCATCTCTTCCTGCAGCCTGTCCCACGCAGAGCCTGAGTGAGGAGCATCCCTGCTCTGCACACCAATTCCCTCCCTCCAGCTCCTCCTCCCAGTGCTCAGAGAGCCCAAGGCCCTGGTTATTTCTGGGAGTGCTCACAACTGGCACCCCCAGCTTTCACCTCACAGTGCTCAGCACACTCAGCTGTGGGCCCACAGCAGGGCAGGACCACCCTGGACAGCAGGAAAAGTGGCTCCTTTTTGTGGGTGCCTCCATATCACCATTGCACATTTCAGACCTTCTCCCTCTAAACCACAGAAATTCTCTTGTTTCACTGACATCAGGGCAGCTTTATTAAGATCCCTCAGTCTTGCTCTTCATGTTTATTCACTCCCTGTTCCTCACTCAGAGCAATCACCAGGCTGAGAGTTTGGCTGAGGGTTTAAGGGCATGGCAGAAGCTCCTGCCGTAAATAAAAAGGGTCACACTTCCAAGTATTGCTTGGGAAACTAATCCAAGCAAGTGGTAAGTCAGATGTGCTGGTTCACTGATGCCACACAGCATGGACTCTGCTTTTGGGCTCAGGTGATAACAGTCAGTTGAATCTGTTCTCTTTAATTCTGACACAAGTCAAAACTTCCACTTAAATTACCCAAATTCACTCTCATTTGTATGAAGGAAAGGGAAAAATTCAGGTGGCAAGGAAAACAAGGACAAATTTTAGAGTCAGTCTCAGTGCTGACATTTTTTTCTGTGCAGATGCATTAATGGAGGTTAAAAATGACACCCAGAAGGCCTAAAGGAAAAAAAGGAATATAAGAAGTGGCTACTCAACAATGTTGCCTAAATTATCACTGAAATAGCACAAAGTAGTCACTCAGACAGCTCTTGGAAAAGACACCTGACTGCATCTCTAGGCACTGAAATAAACTCTGGCCACTTCCTGGTGCAGGAGCAGAGAAGGGAAGGTCAGTGAGAGCCTGGCCTTGAACACCTGCAGCTCAAGGGCTGGAAAATCAGTGTACAGAGAGCCACCCATAACACAGGGGGTTCCCCATGTCTTGTTTTCCTATTAATGCACAGAATGAATAAAAACTCATCAGAGAAATGCAAGAGGGAGCTCAGATCTGTTGTCTCAGCCCAAGATAAACCCACCCATGAAGCATCCTGGGAGGGTGGGTCAGCTCCCTGAGCCCTCCAGGACCAAATTCCACAGTCTCCTTGGGAATTCTTTGCACTGGTTTGAACTGTGGTTCCAAGCCAAGTTTTCCTTCCTGATCCTGACCCAATTGCTATTTCCTTTCTTGACCCAATTGTTATTTCCACTGCTGGTAACTCTAGAAATGCCCCTGGCTGTGCTGGCACAGCTGCAGCAATGCCAGTGCCCATGGCAAGGGCTGGCCCTCTCCAGGGAGGCAGCAACTCCCAGCACCTCTGGGCATCTCTGGGAAAAAGGCAGGATGAATTTTAACACTTGGCCAAGGGCAGCCCCAGTGTTCAATCTGAGCTGGTAGAACGTGGTGCCACTGCTGGGCCTGCCTGGGCAGGGCTGGGTGGCACACTGGGCTGGGAGGTGGCCCTGCCCATGGCAGGGGTCCAACCCAACCCAGCCTGGGATTCTGTGCCAGCAGCAGGAAAACAGGGGGTGGATTTGTCCTTCTCACACTGGGATAAGCATTGGTCCATAGGGAATTGAACAGTTTGCTGGAGAAGGAAGTGTGTGGACTGGGACCAGTGGCTAATGCAGGTTGGAGGGGACCTCTGACAGCCAGGGAGTCCTCCCCTTCACACTGACTAAATCAAAGCCCAGAACAATCAGAATCACAGAATTGCCCAGGTGGGAACAGCCTCTGACATCATCGGTTCCAACCATCCCCAGCACTGCCAAGGCCACCACTGCCCATGGCCCCAAGTGCCACATCCCTCCAGCAATGGGGATCCACCCCTGCCCTGGGCAGCTGTGCCAGGGCTGGACAGCCCTTTCCAGGAAGAATTCTTCCCAATATCCAACCTAAACCTCCCTGGCACGACTTGAGGCTGCTTCTCTTGTCCTGTTTTAAAGTGAAGGCAGGAAGGAGAGGATGGAGGACACCACTGGCCATTCACCACCACTGGGGAAGGGCAGAGGAGCCCTAAAAAGCCCCAGCCAGGGCTCAGGCTGTGGGTGATGCCCATGTCTAGAGGGGACAGACAGGTCAGCAGCCCCCTGCCCATGTGCTGCCCACCAGAGGGGTCTCACCAAGGCCCTGGCAGGTGCCCCAGGAGCGCTGCCATCACTGGGGGGGCTTGGCACCATCCCTGCCACGTTCCTGCCCTGGGCACTGGAGCAGGGAAAGCTGCTGAGGCAGGAATTCCAAGCAACCAAAAGAACATTCTGCTCTTTCATCTGTGAGGGGAACAACTGCTCTGCATTGATCCTGGATCACTTTATTCTTGGCTTTTCTTGGAGAAAGCAGGAAGGGGTTAGATGATTCCTGGGGGTCCTGTTGAGCTCAGGAGTTTCTGTGATTCTGAATTTGGTATTTCTGTTGTATCCTGCACATAAACCACACACACCTCCTGGGCATTTGGGCATGACAAGGAAGAGGGAAAAGCTCCCGTTTTCCTTTTGCTTTAAAGACTGAAAGCCCATGAGTTTCTAATCTGAGTAACAAAGACTTCCAGAGCTTATGAAATCTGGAAACATAACCCTGTGCCCTCTGATTTCTGGCATCAAGATTTTACCATCTCAGACTTCAGAAAGGGAGAAGACTCTGATTATGAAACATTGATTTTATATCACTGCCATAAGCCTGTGATAGAAATGAATTCATGAACACAAACACATTTAAGTGTATCTGATTAAACCAGAGAACCCTTTAAGAATCAGTAAAAGAAGTGCCTTCCAGTGACTCTGTCACCTATACAAATTTAAATTACAAAATGAGAAAAATAAGTTTCCTTACTATGTAAAATACAAATATTGTCAAAGCAGAAGCACCAGAGTGGTTTTCTCTCCTTTGGAAGTGAAAGTCAAAACCCTCCAGATCTTCCAACCTCCTGTTTGATTAAAAATATGTGACAGGTTTGGGACTGTACCAAGCAAACCCCTTTGCAGCCACAGGACCAGCCCCTGCCCTGGGCTGCTCCAGCTTTTCCAGCCTTCTTTCCTTTTCCTTGCATTCCCAACAGGGATTTCTGAAGCAGCACCTTCATGTTCACCTGCCCCAGTGCAGGACCTGCTGCTGTGTCCTGGGCAGGAGGGGCAGCTCCAGAGAGCCAGAAATGCCCTTTTGGCAGCGCCGACAGTCCCGTCTCCCTCAGCTCTGGGACATCTGAACAGCCCCTGCACTCACCTGCCTTTCCAGCAACATCCAGGGAAGACATTTTTTCACAAAGACACAAGTTTTGCCCCAAAGCTGATTCCTTCCAAAGCAGAAGGTAAAATGTGATTCCTTCTGCTGCCAAAGAGCTCAGGGATCTCCCAGAACTTTCATGGTTAAGGTTAGGAAATTGTTCTGCAATTCACTAAACAGGAAAATATTTCAGTTACTCAGAACCCTTAGAGGAGCAACCTCAAACAAGCAAGAAAGGCTTTCAAAAGAGGCAAGAAAAGACAAATTACACAGGGATGCTTTGAAGATGAATTATATTTAGTGTGTCTCTAATTACTCACACCCGTCATCTCCTTTAATCAAGGGTCACCTGCTTTGTTTGTCAGGAATTGTGGGTTAAACAATTTTCAATGCAAGATGCAATAATTGCATTTTCTGCTAATGAGTCCTGGTGCATATTATTTGTCGCTGGGTTTAATGAGGAAGCTTTAAATACAACTTTTTGTTAAAATGTGACAAAAAACTCAAGCAGCTGCTGTGGCAGGAAGGCTCCCCCAGCTCTCCTGGCACAGAGTCCAGGCAGGGGGGGCCACCCCACCCCAGAGCAGCCACACAGACACGTGGGAGCCCCAAACCAGAGCTGGGGGTGACCCAGGATGGGACTGTGCCATGGCAGGTCACCAAGGGGAACCTCCCAGTGCCAGCTCAGGAGGGGCAGGTAAATTGGGGCCAAACTGGGACTGGGAAGTGAGTTTATCTTTGGAATGAGCTTTGCTTAATAAAGGGAGAGGGTCAGGCTCTGGTTACACAACCAGGAATTGTAGGAAACCTTAAACTTCACCTTTGACCACAGAATAACAGAATGACCTGAGGTGGGAGGGACCACATTCCCCCTACCATGGGCAGGGACACCTCCCACCAGCCCAGGGTGCTCCAAGCCCTGTCCAGCCTGGCCTTGGACACTCCCAGGGCTGGGGCAGCCACAGCTTCTCTGCCCAACCTGTGCCAGGGCCTGCCCACCCTCCCAGCCAGGAATTCCTTCCCAGTATCCCACCTAACCCTGCCCTCTGGCAGTGGGAAGCCATTGCCCTCTGTCCTGTCCCTCCAGGCCCTTGAGAACAGTCTTCATCTTTCCCATCAGCTCCTTCAGGTCCTGGAAGGGACAATAAGGTCACCCAGCAATTGGAGTGAGCAATTGGATAACAATCCCAGCTCTCTCAGCCTTCCCCTGTAGGAGAGATGCTCCATCCTTCTGATCACCTGAACCTGAATGACAGCAGTGGGACCAAGGTGGCTTTGGGGTCCATGTCCCAGCACTCTGGTTCTGCTTCCCCCTGGAGCCACCACGTGGTGCAGAACAGCTTTGGAGCTGCATCTGGCTCTCCTTCACCTTCTGGAACTATTCAGTGCCCCATCATTCTTCCCCAGCACTGCAGAACACATCAGTGTGAGGGACACTGAGCAATGCTCATGGGCAGTTGGAAGGGTGGGCCCTGAATGAACAGGAAATCCCAAGTGCCTGGGAGCATTCCCAGCATTCATCAGGATGGATGGGCACAGAACTCTCAGCTCTGACTGCTGTGCTTTGGGTAACTCTTGGTGTTCACCATCCACTGGAAATGAGCAGAACAGAGCACAGAAATTCTTCTCAACCACTGCCAAGTCCAGAGCAAAATAATTGAGTAATGTTTTAAAAAGAACAACTAAAGGGTTTGGCTTCCAGGAGCCACGAGCAAAGCCTGAGAATGTGGATTTCCACTTCAGACACATCCATTCTCCCAGGAAGTCCCAAAGACACCATTTATATTCATTCTGAGGCACTGCCAGTGCTGATTGATGGGAACCTGTTCATATTTAGATAACCTATGGATCAACAAAATTAAAATCCTTGGATTAGGAAGAAGAATAAACCCAAGAGAAGGAGATGATACCAACTCCATCTATCCAAAGCCATCAGCAGCACCCACAGAGGGGAAGCTGTTCCCACATTTCCTTTGGCACAGACATTGCACCCCCATGTCCCAGCCCGTGGCTCCTCCCTGGCAGCAGAGGCACAGCCCCACGTGCCCAGTCTGGGAAAGGGGTTCCAGTGCCACCCCCAGCATGGGCATGACTCTCTGTGCCATGGCACTGGTGCCGTGGGGCATACTGCCCCCCACAGCCAAGACCAGCCAGAATCCCCCACCCCCACACACTGCCCTGGGGGAAAAAGCAAACACCCCCCAGAACCCCAGAGTGGGTCAGCACAGGGCTCAGGGGGGCAGACCAGGGAAGTGCCAACCTGCAGAATGCTGGGATTGAAAGAGAATGTGATGGAAAATATTCCCCAAAGGCTCAGCTCTGTACAGGTGCCACAGCAGGCACATGCTCTGCAGTGAAGCCTGGCTTTAGTCCCTCTTTGCTGGGTAGGGGATTTGGGAGCCCTCAGGAGAGGGTTCAGACCAGATCAGCCCCGGGTAAGGAAGGTGCCATCACAGGTGATGGCTGGGAATTCCCACCTTGTGGAGTCCTCAAGGTGCAAACCCCACAGTGCTCTGGCAGCTGCTGCACAGCCTGTCTGGTGCCCCATCAGAGCTGCCACCCCGACCCCCAGGATGCCACTGGCTTCTTGGGATCCCCCCTCACCCTCTACCCCATGCCAGCCCCAGCCCAGCCCAGCCCAACCTCATGCCAGCCCCATCTCAGCCCCATGCCAGCTCCAGCCCAGCCCCATGCCAGCCCCAGCCCAGCCCCATGCCAGCCGAGGCTGCCCGCTGGAGGAGCCTGCTCTGCTCCTGTCCTGGAGTACCCCATGCCAGCCCCGTGCCAGCCGAGGCTGCCCGCTGGACGAGCCTGCTCCGCTCCTGTCCTGGAGTACCTTCCCATCGACTGCTCCAACTATTGACTTTCTCATTCTTTAATGCACTGCTGGGAAGCTGCAGCAGCTGCAAATGGATCAGGGAGGTCAGAGGAGGCTGAAAGCCCCGTGTGGGGGAGGCAGAGCTGGCAGAGCAGGCCCCCCATGGCCAGGGGGGTTTGCTGGGCACGGAGCGGTCACTGCTGGGCCAGGCCCTGGACAACCATCACCCCAAACTGGAGTGGAGCCCAAAGGCACTGCATGGGCTTCCCGTGGCCTTTCTGGCCTTAATGCTCTTTCAAAGCTCTACTTGGTTCAAATTGGAAGCCTTATCTCCCAATCTTGGATGTAGCCAGGTTGGCACAAACATTACCATCAATGCCATCGGGCAGTGACTGGCAGAGGTCAGTGTGCCACGACTGGGAGGAATATTCCCTCCAGGATTCATTTGCATTATCATTTTGAACCCTTTTTATAGAGCTTGTATTGATTTGCTGCGTTGAGCTACTTGCATTTTCAATCACAACTCTGGTTCATTTCCATCTCAATGTACTTCATTAGAAAGTTGCAGTGCTAATATTTCCCCTCATTGTCAGGAAATCAGCTGGTGCAGAGGATCCTTCCCAGAGTTTGTGGCCTCCAGCCCTGAGTGCAGGAGAACAGGGGGGGTTGGAACTGCTGAGTTAGAGCTGCAAAATCCCAGCATGGCTGGGTTGGGTTGGGTTGGGTTGGGTTGGGAGGGACATCAAAGCCCACCCAGTGCCAGCCCTGCCACGGGCAGGGACACCTCCCACCAGCCCAGGGTGCTCCAAGCCCTGTCCAACCTGGCCTGGGACACTCCCAGGGATGGGGCAGCCACAGCTTCTCTGGGCACCTGTGCCAGGGCCTGCCCACCCTCATAGGGAAGGATTTCCCCCAAACTCTAATCTGGCACTGCCTCCTGGCAGCCGAAGGCTCTCCCCTCCTGCCGGGCTCCTCCCAAACTGGTTGTGTCCCTGGTGCCCCATCCGTGCCCCCAGCGGTGACAGCCTCCCTGTGGTGGTGGTGCCAGGGCAGGACTATGCCAGGACAGTTCCCTGGCTGGGGCTGCATTTCCAAAGGTGCATTTCTAAGGACCAAAGGGTAACAGGCTGGGAGAGCCGTGCAGGAAGTGTTTGCCCATTCTCCCAAACCAGCAGCTCCCAGTCCCACCAGCATGAGGCTGGACAAGCTGTGAGAGGCACTGGGGGCATCTGCAGAGGGTTTTGCTGTCACAGACATTGTGCCATGGGGTTAAACCCCGGGTGCCACCTGGCCCCTGGCTCTGGGGTGTCTGAAAGCAGCTGGTGCAGAAGGTCCCTGCCCCAGAGCCACCCTCTGCCCAGGCAACAAGCAGGACCAGGACCCAAGTGTAACTGATGGATTTCTGCTCCCTTTCCAACAGCCCCTCCACACAGTCCCTTTTCCCACACTCAGTGGAATCTGCTGTGCAGATTTCCCTACGAGACATTTCCTTTAATAAGATAAAGTGCTTTAACTCCTCTGATTTTGTCTGAGTAGCATGCTGCAATTTGTACATTGAAAATAATCATTAAAAGTGTATTTTTATCCTCCTCCATATCCCCATACAGATCCCTACCCATCTCATTCCTAAGCAGCAGAAAACATATTTAAATGTGTGGCAACATCAAACATTTCTGTGTGGTGAATCAGCCAAGCAACAGGAACAGCACAGAGGCAGCAACTCTGCAGCTCCACATTCAAATGCTCCATTTCACATCGTAGCAGAAAACACAAGAAAGATTCGTATCTCCCATCTGCACTTTCTGTTCTGCAAACGGAACATCACTAGTCCTGCCCACGGCACAACAGACACACCCAGATCATCGCAGGGGTAAGGGGACTGTGCTACAACTTGTAAAGTATCACCTGTAACACAGGTCAATATTGCAGCAATATATTAATCCATAAAAGTGGCTGATAAAACCCACAGAGATTTGTTGCTTATCTTTTTTATATATACATATGAGAAAAATGTGAAATATTGATCCCTTTTTCACCTCATCACCCACCTCAGTGCTGCAGGTGCCTCCTGTGCAGAGAATCCCAGAATCCCTGAGGCTGGCAAAGCCCTCCCAGCCCACAGAGCCCACCCTGTGCCCGATGCCCACCTTGTCCCCCAGCCCAGAGCACTCAGTGCCACGGCCAGTCCTGCCTTGAGCACCTCCAGGGCTGGGCACTGCAACCCTCCCTGGGCGGCCCCTGCCAGTGCCCGCCCACCCTTTCGATGCAGAAATTCCTGCCGCTGTGCCCCCTTCCCCTGCCCTGTCGCAGCCTGAGGCCGTGCCCTCTGCTCCTGTCCCTGTGCCCTGGGGCAGAGCCCGACCCCCTGTCCCAGCTCCCCCTCCTGGCAGGGATTGCAGAGCAGGAGAAGTTCCCTCAACATTCTGGTGCCCACAGTTCCCTCACCAGCCTGGTGCCCACAGTGCCACCACCTCTACTCATTGGCTGTACCAAGTGTAAATTCCTCAGCATTTGCTCCCCCCTCCTGTGAAAACCAACAATAAAACTTTATGTGCCTCCAACCACCTCTGTATTGTTGGAGGACTTGTCTCACATCTCATTAGTAGCTTCCCTTCATCTTGCGACTTTAATTAGCAGCTCCAGTGTGGGATTTACCTCTGGCTGCCATGGGTGAGCTAATGAATTATTCAAAGTAAATTAAGAGACTGAGGGAGTTCTCTACCTGTCTCACACTACCACACACTTCATCAGCAAATATTTTCACCTGTGACAGTCACAGGTACCTCCCAGGCTGAAGTGGGTTCTGTCTGTGCCCCTGGGAATGGCAAATGAGGAGTTTTACTGCACCCATCCCATTAACAGGGACTGGCAGTAAATTGGATGCCCGAGATAAGGGGGCATGTTCATCAAACTGGGCCAGGCTAGGAGTGGGTACAGGGGCAAAGTCACCACACTGGAAACACCCTGGTGGGGTTGGGGGACCCCACACTGAGGGACCTGCCACGCTGCCAGGCTCTCTGGGGACCCTGCCCCACTGCCAGGCTGCCCATGGCCCCTGCCACACTTTGCAGAGCCCCTGCCACACTGCCACGCTGCCCATGGCCCCTGCCCCACTGCCAGGCTTTGCAGAGCCCCTGCCCCACTGCCAGCTTTCAGGAGCCCATCGCCAGGGAGCAGAAATTCAGCATTTCTTTGACGTTGACAGAAATCTCTGGTTCTCAAAAGTCCTGACTTTCACAATGTGCAGATAAAATTGACTATTCAATTGAACTGTTTACTTACAGCACAGATTTATGGGTGTATGAGCAGAGGGCACAGGAGTAAATTGTTTACTAAATAACTGCAGGGGGGAAAGGCACAGAGACGTTTTGAGTTGCCCAGCTTGGCTCCACAAGTGGCTCAGATCAGCACAGTTGCCCTTTGCAATCCTGTGCCAGGCCATGACCACAACAAGGCGAAGGGGAAACAACTCCTGAACCTGGGTTTGTATTTTTTTCCACACCTCCATCCTACATAAAAAAATCTCAGTGACATTCCTACACACAAAGTTCGTTTAGGTCATTAAAAAATCAGAGGTTTTACGTTAAAATTAAATGATAATATGTCCTAAAGAACAGGATTAATTTCACAGAGACATTGAGAAAAGGTTTGGATACAGGAAACCTTCAAATGGGCAAATGCCATTGGCAGTGCTGGTGCCAGGGGAGTTGGGGCTCAGCACAGCCCTGCACCCCTCTGGCCTGGGCAAAGGGGAATTTCTCCCACAACTCTGCCAAGAACCCCCTTTCTGGCATTATTCAGCTCCACAAAAGGCCTGAATGTCTCTCCTGGAGAGGTGACCAGCCACAAGAGAGAACAGTCCTGCCCTTCCTTGAGAGCTGATCCCAGCAGTTAATTGCCTCTAAAACACTCACTTCCCATTTATGTTGGAATTGCTCACTCTCAGCTTTTAGTCATTAGTTTGCATTATGGGGGTTTTGCCAAGATTGGATGTTCAGAGTTTTCTGACATTAAAACATTCTTCAGCACAATGAGGTTGCCTGTTGCCATTCTGCTCAACTAATTAGCCAGAGCTCCTCCAGCTTCTCCCTCTAAATATTTTTATTTCCTAGGCAATATTTGTCTCTCTCCTCTGCCCCTTCCTGCTCTGTCAGCAGCTTTGAGGAAACGTGGCCCAGAACTACAAATCATGTTTCTCTGTCCTATCAGCAAAGCACTGGGAGTCCTGTCCATGCCCAGCTGTGCCCACCTCTGGATCCTGGCACTGGAGCTTTGCCACACTGTTATATTGGGCTCAAACTAAGCTATTTTTAGAATGGATCCAGTCCACTGTGAGAGCAGCTGTCCCCACGTCATTATCTCCTGTTCCACCCACCCCTGTGTCAGGAGGAGTTTCTGCCTGGAAAGGGTGGGCAGGCCCTGGCAGGGGCTGCCCAGGGAGGGTTGGAGTGCCCAGCCCTGGAGGTGCCCAAGGCAGGACTGGCCGTGGCACTGAGTGCTCTGGGCTGGGGGACAAGGTGGGCATCGGGCACAGGGTGGGCTCCATGGGCTGGGAGGGCTTTGCCAAGGTGGGCATCGGGCACAGGGTGGGCTCCATGGGCTGGGAGGGCTTTTCCAAGGTGGGCATGGGGCACAGGGTGGGCTCCAGGGGCTGGGAGGGCTTTGCCAAGGTGGGCATGGGGCACAGGGTGGGCTCCAGGGGCTGGCAGGGCTTTGCCAGCCTTAGGGATTCTGCCATTTTCAAATATCATCCCAAAGTTTCTATCAAATTCCAACACTTTCCTGCCAGCATCAAAGCTGCCCCCCTTGCTCTCTGCTGAAGAACCCACCAGAAATTCTCTTTCCACCCCCCTCAGTGTTGATTCCACACTTGGTTTTTCTCAGGTCTGTGAGAACCACAGGTCAGTTCTGCTGCCTGAAGATCCAATGAGAAACCTGAGCATACACATGAGGAAAATGAGCTTTGCTGTGCCAGGACCTTCCCCTGCCAGGACTCGGGGCAGAGTCTGCGCTCAGCCATTCATACATATATTCATAAACTTGGAAACTGTAAACTGCATTATGGGCTGGGTTCAGCCCTGGCCAAAGCTGCATCTCCCACTGCTGATCATCCATCACAAATAAACATTTGCCAGCACACCCAGAGCGTTTTCCTCGACACTCACTCACCTCCCAGTGAAAGGCAGGGAGGGGTCATTCATAACTATGATTCAAATTCAAAAATAAAGCAATTTGGGAAATAAATTATCATTTAGAAATATATTTAGAGTCCTTTCATTTAAATGTAAAACTTTCTCCTCTCTGTCTTCATTGTTTGCCATTCCATTTCCATGGAGAGCTGCAGCCCAGGCTGGGCAATGAGCAGCTCTGTCACTGGCACATCAGGGCAGGGCCAAATTAAAGACATTCATTTCCACAGTTATTGCTACCTGAAAAGCTGCATGTAGAGACAAACATCATTCCTGCAGAGCTGGAGGCGGAGGGGACACTGAGGGGACACTGCAGCAGGACACACAGAGGATGGGCTGCAAAACCATCTGCCCCCAAGGGCTGGAGAAACGGCCCAAAGCAAAGGGGGTTCCTCACACTCAGAAGGGAAATAGTTCATTGATCAGGATTAAAAAGCCCAACCAGGAATTTTCACAGGATCACAGTCATTTATGTTGGAAAAGCCTTTGAGCCCATCAGATCCACCCACCCCCAGCACTGCCAAGGCCACCACTGACCGTGTCCCCAAGTGCCACCACTGANGCCAGCACTGTGTCCCCAAGCGCCACCACTGACCATGTCCCCAAGGCCACCACTGACAGTGCCCCCAAGTGCCACCATTGTGTCCCCAAGTGCCACCACTGACCATGTCCCCAAGGCCACCACTGACCGTGCCCCCAAGTGCCACCACTGACCGTGCCCGCAAGTGCCACCACTGACCGTGTCCCCAAGTGCCACATCCACACGGCCTTTCAATCCCTGCAGGGCTGTGGCTGCTCCCCTGCCCTGGGCAGCTGTGCCAGGGCTGGACAGCCCTGCCCAAGAAGGGAATTCCACAGGGATTCTACCTGGAAAGGATCAGCCAGGTCTGGAATGAGAATGGGCAGGAGGGCCAGGAGAGGGGACCAGGAGAGGGGACTGGGCTGGCAGCTGGATGGAGAGTGGAAAAGGCATTTATTCACTGGGGACAGACACAAATGAGACACATGCCATTTTTTGACCTTTTTTCTTGTTTGTTTGGGGTTTTTTTAGTGAAATGTACTTTAAATTTCAATTTCCATGCTCTTCTCTAGGTACCTACCAGGAGATTTCAGAAGATAAAATGAAGGTTTCAGTTTGCAAATCCAGGATGCAAATCTGCAGTGGAAACACAACTGTGCATCACCTTCATGCAGATCCCAAGTTAAACACCTCAGAGCAGAGGAATAAGAAATGAGGGAGTAACTGAGAGGTCCAGAGCCTTCTTCCATGGCAAAAGTGTGGAGTGATAGGACTTTCCAAAGAAAAAGAAAAACTTTTAAAAAATAAAAATCCTATAATCTTTACCTAAGAAATGCATCCCCAGCCCTATTTGTGAAACCATCCCTTGGGAACAGATGGTCGATAACTGAAATAAATTATTTGGTCCAGCTTTCTAAGAAATCTGAAATATTCTGTTACTGCCTAACAAGGGTTGCCCTGGAAGGAGAAGCTGAGCAAATGAGCGTGGAAATAAATGTTACAAGATCTTGCCTGGCCCTTTTCCTGCAGGACTTGGCACAAATGGTTCATCCCATGGTTCAGCTCCAGCTTCAGGGACAGCAGAGCTGTGGCTGTTCCCAACACACCCACCCACTGCCAGAGGGAAGGGCTCTGAAGGAGCAGCTGGGACTCTGCTTTGCTACAGAGATCCCTTCCTGGGGAAAGGGGAGCACCCTTGGAAATGTCCCCCAAATGTTACTGCTCCAGGCTCATTTCTCCCCAAAACCACACCCAGAAATTCATCTTGCAATAAGGAACCAAATTTGCAGCCCAGCTGCTGCTGAAGTCAAAGCTGATTATTAAAGCACCTAATTCTTCATTTCCTCCTGTATCCACCACCAGGTTCAACAGATCCTCACGTGGTGCAAAGGCTTTTGTTATTTATAACCACTTTCAGAGGATTTTACAGTATGGATTTGAACTTACACAGACCAAGATGATGAAATCACCTCCCTTCTTAAATAATCAAGCTAATCTACTAATTTAGAATTAATGGGATGGAATGAAAATGTTGGGCAGTTTCAAAATAAATTAAGTGTGGAAGCAGGTTACATTTAATCAAGCTGTCATGCAAATTAGCAGCTACACTCAGTGAGTGCTATTTAAAGAACTCTTTGCCAGTGAAATGGGTTTGGAAGCATTACAGGAACAGTGTCTGTTTTGCTAAGGCAGAGGAATGCTAAAGAGCTCAGCTGGCCTGAGCCAGGGCAGAGTGGGGATCCTGCAGAGCTTTGCTGGGCAGGGAGAGGCCACTGGGGCTCAGGGGGCACACAGTCAACATTCTCCAAAGCCACTGGGGATCTGGGGTGTTCCACACAGCTGCCAGAACAAAACAAAGAGCCAAAAGAGAGGAAAAGGGAAGAAAAATCAAACAAACAAACAAACAAACAAAACCAACAAACCTCAAGCAAACAAAACAAAATTCCATAAACACGGGTTTCTTACAGGGAAAGAATCCCAGGATGGTTTGGGTTGGGAGGGACCATCCAGTGCCAGGGTGCTCCAAGCCCTGTCCAGCCTGGCCTGGGACACTTCCAGGGATGGGGCAGCCACAGGAAAACCTGTGCCAGGGCCTGCCCAAGCCACAGGGAAGGATTTCTCTCCCACACCCAAACTCGTTACCAGGAGATGTGCTTGAAGTCTTGTAATTTATCTGCTTCTAATTTATGAATAATACGGCAAGTGCTCTCCAAATACACCAAAAGTGTGCACAGAAACTGCATCCAGGTGACACAGCCTTTAACCAACAGCAAACACTGCCCAGCACTTGCTACAACAGAAAGTAATGGGACTTCATCCCATGGCAGTATCTGATCTCCCATCAGAGAACTCAAAAGGTTTTCAAACCATGGTAAGACTCAGCTTATTCTGCTGCCCCCCAAAAGAGTCACAGGAACTGAGAGACTTTGAACGAGGCCTGGAGGGACAGGACACAGGGAATGGCTTCCCACTGCCAGAGGGCAGGGATAGGTGGGATATTGGGCAGGAATTGCTGGCTGGGAGGGTGGGCAGGCCCTGGCACAGGTGCCCAGAGAAGCTGTGGCTGCCCCATCCCTGGGAGTGTCCCAGGCCAGGTTGGACAGGGCTTGGAGCAGCCTGGGCTGGTGGGAGGTGTCCCTGCCCATGGCAGGGGTGGCACTGGGGGGGCTCTGAGGACCCTCCCAACCCAACCCAGTCTGGGATTCTGTGATTCCAGGAAGAGGCACCCCAGAGCCTTTACCTGAGCATCTGTGGAATGCCAAAAACTCTTCAAAATTTAGAATTACACTTGGGCAGCCAGTGTGGACTGATCCAAGGGTTTGGGCATAGATATGGCAGTTGAATTTAGAGATTTCTTTTATTCAGAGCTGCCTGCTCTCATCAGCAGACTGCAGAACGTGCAGCTTTCCTGAGAGCGCGGCCAGAGCCACCCTGGCAGTGCCACAGGGGCTGAGTTGGGCACCCTGGCACAGCCCAGCCTGTGTGGGTGATGCCCATGGGCTGGGGGCCCCTCTGGTGCTGCAGAGGGCAGAGTTGTTCCTGCATCCCCTCCTGCCCCCTCACGTGGTGTATCCACATGTCTGCAGTGATTGTTCTGTTCTGGTTTTGCCCCATCACCCCCCTGTGACCCCCTGGCACTGACCTGCTCCCAGTAATGTGCTCACCAGGTGCTGGCCTTGCCTTGGCACAGGTAAGAGCCCTTCCTGTGCTGGTCACCCCCCTGAGGGCAGCAGTTTGTGGGAACATTCCAAGTTCCTGTGTGTGCTTTGCAAAGCACCAATACTTAAGTGGCACCGTAAATAATTGATCTCTCAGGATGCCTGGGCTCTCTAAATATAGGCCCTGGCAGGTGGGGAGCTCTGCTGCCTGCAGTTGGTGTTCTGCACCTCTGGCCTTCCTCCCTCCCATCTCTCAGCGTCAACGTTTGCTGCAGTGAAGCAATTCCTGCCCAGGGAACTCATCATTCTGCCTGGGAAAATAACAATAATCCTCAACACTCTGTATGTACTTGGGACTTCATTTAAATAACTCTTGAAACATCCCATTTCCAATGGACTGGGCTACTTCTTGCTCTCTTTTATATTACCCAGGCAAAGGGAACAGTGAAGGAAAATATTTGCTGTAACAAAATTCATTTGTAATTCCAGGGTGATACTCCCTGCATTGAAAAGCTTGATTTCTGGGAATTTCATCAATTTCTTCATTCTGTGATCTTTGGTATTTTATACACATCCCGACCCATTTTCCTTTTACAAGATTATCCAAGTGAAGGATCAGAAGGAATATTGTTTCGAAGTATTAGTGCAAATAAGGAAGAGGCAGAGAATGCTAAGGCTGAGCCAGTGCATTCATCTCTGTGGCCTGAGGTGTCTGTGCCTCAGGGAAGGGCCAGCCCAGCCCAGCCCAGCCCAGCCCAGCCCAGCCCTGCCCTGACTGGGGTGGGGGGAGCTGCTCACACAGAGGGGTCCAGGGAGCCCCAATGGTGCTCAGATGGCAAATGCACAATGAGCTGACCTGCTCAGTACAGCTCCAACAAACCATGAGGAGAAGCCACAGCCTCCCTAAGTTCCAGCTCGGGATCCACAGTTTGGAGGTGCAATGCTTGGAATTGTAAGTGCAGGAACCAAACCCAACCACCAACCAAAACATCCACCTGAAGGGCCCACAGCCACTAAATGCAAGTACAGCTGAAATGCAGAGAATCCCACACTGCTGTGGGTTGAAGAATTTCCTCCTAAATATCCACTCTAAACCTGCCCTCCTTCAGCTCAAAGCCATTCCCCTGTTCCTGTAGAGCACAGCGTGTCCCATCATCCATCCCACCTTTCTCCACCCTCCATCCTTGGCACCCACCACAGGCAGTACTGCCAAACTCCTCCCCTTTTGCCTTTGCTAATCCATCATCTCCTCTTGTAGCTGGGCTTCAAAGAGCATTTTCAGTCCCAGTCCCCCCAGGTGCCAGGCAGGCTCAGCCCAGCCTGTGCCCCAGCCTGTGCCTGGCTGGAGGTGCAGTCACCCCAGGTGACCTGGCTCCACACTGAGGCTGCAGGCTGTGCTTCATCCTTAGCCCAGGCACCTTCACACTTCCAGAAATGGAACATGAGAAAGGTTCAGACAGGTTAAGAAACACCATCACAAATGAAACACAATTAATTAAATTGATTTTAAACTGATTTCTGGCAACGTGCAGGACTCTATGCTAAAAAAAAAATAGCCACGACAAAAGCTGTATTTTGTGCTCTCTTTCCCCACTCTTTAATAGTTTCTGAATGAAAAGTCGAGTACAATTTTCTAGTCCACTTGTTCCAGCCAGGGCAAACCTGCTCATCATAATTAGGCCATTTCATAACAGAATTCCTCCCACCCCATGTCCTGTGCATGTGGCCAGGGCTCCACACATGGAATAGTGACCCCCTCCCTCACTCCCCATGTCCTGTGCGTGTGGCCAGGGCTCCACACATGGAATAGTGACCCCCTCCCTCCCCATGTCCTGTGCATGTGGCCAAGGTTCCACACCTGCAATGGTGACTCCCTCCCTCACTCCCTCCCTCCCCATGTCCTGTGCATGTGGCCAAGGCTCCACACCTGCAATGGTGACTCCCTCCCTCACTCCCTCCCTCCCCATGTCCTGTGCATGTGGCCAAGGTTCCACACCTGCAATGGTGACCTCCTCCCTCCCCACTGGTCATTCTCCATTGTCTTCCCTCCTCTCCTGATGAGGATCCCCTTCACTCACAGACACAGGTCAGGGACAGCCCAGCCCTGGCAACAAACTGCAGGGAACATCTGCCGGGGAGTACTTGGGTTTGTGCCCACAGAACCCGCCCATTTTGCTGAGGGGCTGCCCTGGGGGACATGGGATGGTGCCCTGAGCCCAGGTGGGCAGCCCCAGGTCACACCCACCCCTCAGGGTGGGGCAAAGCTTGGTGAGGAGAGGGAATAAAAACAAATATCTACTCAAAACTGTCTCCTCCATGAACTCTGCAGGGAGCAAAGGGAGCTCTCCAACCCCAGAGTCTCTCAGATGATCCTTCTGTGATTCCCTGGGAGGGTGGGCAGGCCCTGGCACAGGTGCCCAGAGCAGCTGTGGCTGCCCCATCCCTGGGAGTGTCCAAGGCCAGGTTGGACAGGGCTTGGAGCACCCTGGGCTGGTGGGAGGTGTCCCTGCCCATGGCAGGGGTGGCACTGGGTGGGGCTTTGGGGTCCCTCCCAACCCAAACCATTCCATGGTCCCATAAGGTTGGACACAGCTCAGAAGTTCTTTAGCCACGAGGTTTTACCCATTACAGAAATACCTGAAAGAGAACTTTATAGCTGCCAGTCTTTGCCCCCAGTGTTTAGATTAGCATTTCAATGACTTTTTAATATTTAATTTGAGATTTAGTTAATAACGGCCTGAACAAGAATTCCATGAGGATTCCACAGCTGGAGAGGGAGTGTGAGCAGGGGCTGGGGATGCCAAGCTCCAAAGCTGTGCCAGGAGTGCAGCCCAACGTCCCCACAGGACCCAGAGCAGCGAACAGGGAAACACTTTAACACTCCTCTGGGTACAACACATTGAAGGGACATGATTTTGGCAGTATCCTGATTTAATTCCTATCATTAATTCAGGATAATTATGATATAACACATCAGGATAAATGAATACGTACTTTTAATGAATTAGTCCCAATTTGTAAATATTATATTACATCACCATATTCAATTTATAAACAAAGTATTTAGCATGATTATACAGATAAACGTTTTACTTATTGAATTATTATGTATTATTTTATTCCCTATGCAACATAATACCTGCAGAACTCTCTTGTATCTGTAACTCCCACTGGTAGAAGGTTTTCTATCACATCTCTCAGAGTTCACAACCAACTCAATGCTTCATAAGCACAGATCCCAAAATACACCAACTTAATAAAGTAAGTCCTTTCTGAGCCCTTCCTATCCAGTTGCATTTATTTCTTAACTACTTCAGTTCATCTGATCCAAACCCCCCATTAAAACCTGCCCTGTTATGCTGGGTAGAACAAGAGTAACAGAAACTCTGCTTTTAGGCTTGACAAGTTCCATATGGAGACTCTGCTCAGGAAAGGTGGGTTCATTTATCCTCAATACTTTCAGGTATGGGACACACCTGACAGACACTGAAGGAATTCCTTTTTTTATCTGTTTATATTTGCCAAGACATTCATTCTTCTCTCTGGCCTTGGAACCTTATTATTGCCACAGCTCTACCAAATTAATTTGGGATTTCACCAAGAACTGCATTTGACTCCTAAAGGATTTAAACATTCCAGGTCCAGGACAACCTCATCTGTCATTTATTTCAGTGTGTTCACACTGCTCAACCTCTTTCAATGTTGTTTCTTGATTTCTGTTAGAATTAAGCTAAAAGCATCTTATAAATCTAAAACTCTGGTAGGGCAAAAGTCTCTGCTTCCCTTACATGTGAGAAGGCCCGGAGTCCTCAGGAAGTGCCTGCACAGGAATGGTCTGAGGGACTGACACAAACACAACTCAGAATTAAAGAAAAAGTGACCCCAGTAAACCCTCTGAATGCTGTTATGGCAATGTCTGCCTTGGATTAAACTCCCCATGTCCCTCTCAGCTCCAAAGCCCCCGTGCCAGCATCGAGCAGGGGCACCAAGGGGCTGACCCAGGTCCCTGCTGAACACCCTGTTGGCAGCAGTGCCTCCATGTGCCCCCTGCACTGCACAGGAACTGAGCCCCCTCACATGGGTAACCCAACTCCTGCCATCTCCCCTTCTGGGTGTCCTGGAACCAGCACAAAGGCTTTATGGAGAGTCACCCATCCTCTCACCCTTCCTCCAGGCCACCTTGGAGAACCAGCTGCTCCTCCTTGCTCCCAGGGGTCATGGCAGGGCAGTTATTCTCCTCCTCTCCCTTGGAGGCAGGAAGAAGTTCTTGACCTTTATTCAGCCAACTTGGAGAAAATGAGAAGTTCCACATCTCAGAATCACAAAACCACTTGGGTTGGCAAAGAACTCTACAAGTCCACCCATGACCTTGCTGAATCCAAAGCAGCCCATTAACTTGGACTTTCTGTACTGCTTCACCTGCCCCTTTGTTAAACCCCTCCAGAGAAGCTGTGAGCCCATTTCAGGAGCCAGGGAAGGACACCCAGCCAGGCTGGGGGATGTGCTGCAGAGCCAGGAGATGCCCCATGGACATATGTCCTCTCAGTGGACACTCAGGTTTGGCAGCTCCAGGGCTGCAAAGCAGAGGCAGGAGCAGTGGAGACATGACCCATGGCAGTCCTGCCCTGGGGAGGGGCTGAGACCAGTACCAGGACTCCAAAACACAGTTCCCAGCTGTGACAGTGACTTCCACGTGTTTTCCAGCACAGCTCCACTGGGAGCACTCCCTGCCCAGCCCCAGCTCCTCCATCCCCCACCAGCCATGGCTTACACATGGTCACAAGGACACAGTCATTTAAGTCTCTGTTGTCTCCTCAATAGAAAAGCCTTTTGGATCAAGTCCTGTTTCTCATTCCTTACTGACTCCTTGTTTTGTTGGCTCCTCTACATAACAGCTGAAACATTCACCATCACTTAAAATGATAAATTATTTTAATTTACACTGAATTTATTTATTATTGTTGCACAGACAAGAGGCAAGTGCCAGAATGTGCTTGTTTAATAACTGGCAGGAATAGGAAAGCCTTACACAAACAACTTCATTTTCCAGGAGGTGTGCACATGAGTCTGCACATCCCAGGTCATGTTTCAGGAATGAAGCCTCCCAGAGCCAAAGAATTTGAGATCCCAAATTGCACCACAGCAACAAGAGAAAGGGAGTTGAGAACTGAACCTTTTAAAATCACAAAGGAAAGAAGAAAACGTTTATATTTATTCCACTCTCCATAAACACGTCTGCAGGTGTTTGCAGCTGCATCCAGCACTGCACATACACTGGGAGGACTGGGATGCTGGAATTCACCCAGTATCTCAGGATTCCAATATGCTGTATAAATGTTATCCACCTCCTCTTGCTCCTGCAATCCCTTTCCAAATGTCCAGTTCTCAGGAACAGGAACACAAAGGGAGGGGGAAGGTTTTGCAGATGTGCCACCAGCATTCCATGCCACTGTCACTCCTTGGGCAAAGACTCTCAACCTCACAGGGCAGTTCTTTTGGAACCGGTAAGTCCCAATCCCCCAAACTCACTGTCCCCCAGCAATTTAAATATTAATTAGGTGCCACATCCCCCTGAGGAGCTGAACAGCTTCAGAGCCAAAGCCTGCTGGACCTGCTGCCACAGGGGCTCCAGCCAGCCAGGCACCTCCAGCCATTCCCACCAGAGGAGTTGGGTGTCCTCAGGACCACTGCTCTGCAACTCCCTGGGATTTCAGAGCTCAAGAAATACTAGCAAGAAGCCCTCCAAAATAAATCCATGGTACTGGCCACAAGGCTGTAATTCTGTTCTTGGGCATCTGGAGTCTGAGGGAGCAGGACCAGGGTTTGTCTGGCCAGGGCCCCGGGGTGCCCATGGCAAGGTCCTGCTGAGCTTTATGGGGACAGGGAAGGGCAGGCTGCCAATCAGAGTGTTTGACAGCAGGAGATGTGGGTGTGGTGCTCACCCCCACAGCAGCCCCTGCTTTCAGACCCTGTGGTTTGGTGCCCCTAAAGGGACTTAGTTTAGAGAAATAATGTTAGGTGGACATCTCATCTCCCCCTGAACCATCAGCATTCATTGCAGGAGAGCCACTGGGGAGAACAGGGAGCACTCCCTTTCCCAGCAGGAGAGGAGGAGACAACACACAGCTGGGAAAGTCACGTTTAATGGACAGTGAGAACTGTGATTCTGGAAAGCTCGAGGGAGCACTGACTCATCCCTGAGCACAGGAACAGCATGTCCTGGCTCTGCCCCCCTGGGCCACCCTGGCTGTCAGGGCTGGGCAGCTCCCAGGGTGGGCAGCAATCCCACTCTCTGTGTTTGGGACAGTGGCACTCCCAGACACCAACAGGCACCAAGTGCTGCTCCTCACAGTCCTCAGATGGCAACTCCTTCCACCAGCAGAAAAACTTAGGGAAAACAAGAAGTTGCAAAGCTCTAAGAGCAGCCAGCAAAGGACATGGATAGTTTGGGATCAGCTGCCTACAATGTGTCCAAACCTTTCAGCACCAGCAAAAGCTCATCAGGAAATCATAGCCCTGGGCAGACCTATCTGCAGGCACAGCCCACCCCGCCCTGCCAGGGGCTCATCTGGAGGGTTTGGGCACTGCCCCAGGTCCCCACAGCCCACACTGCCCTGCCTGGGGCTCATCTCAAGGGTTTAGGGACTGCCCAAGGTACCCACAGCCCACCCTGCCCTGCCTGGGGCTCATCCCAAGGGTTTGGGCACTGCCCCAGGTCCCCACAGCCCACCCTGCCCTGTCTGGGGCTCATCTGGAGGGTTTGGGCACTGTCCACAGCCCACCCTGCCCTGCCAGGGGCTCATCCCAAGGGTTTGGGGACTGCTCCAGGTCCCCACAGCCCACTGTGCCCTGCCTGGGGCTTATCCCGAGGCTTTGGGCACTGCCCCAGGTCCCCATGGCAGAGGGCAGTGTGACTGGACACAACACAGCTCTGCAAACTCTCTGAGGTGCAGTGAGAAGCAGACAGGCTGCATGTGAAGAATTTCCAATTCAGCAAACCAACCAAAAAGGCCCAAACCTCCTGACCTGTGACCAAACAAAGGCACTCTCCATAATCACCCTCCTCAGGTGACTGTTGGCTGCCCAGACCTCAGACAACATTCGCGGGGTGGCCAAAAGGGACAGCTGTGGCCAGACATGTGTAGCAGCTCCTCGACCTGCTGACACATTGGCCTGGAGCTGATCCCCGGATTTGCAGCCAGCTCTGACAGAGCCCACGCCTGCTCTGTGACCACAGCTGGACAGGAGAGCTGCTTTCAGCCTCCACTGCTCCTGCTCCTCACTGCCAGCCTTTGGGAGCTTCGGTTCCACACAGCCCAGCTCCAGGTTTAACCCCTGCAAGTGAATAATTCCAATATTTTACAGACTGCAGAGCCCACATTCTCCAAATTCCTCTATAATCATACACTGGTAAAGCATCTTTTTAAAAGTCATGGCAACTTCTAAAGCTCAATTTGCTGTGATGACAGAACATAAAGGCACGATAAAGGTACTGCCAGGTAGACTTGCCTTCATTATCCATGAGCTTTGAGAAAAACAAAATGCAGGATAAAAACTTTGGCTTGCTAGAAAAAGCCTCTTTAATCATCCCCAGCATATTTTGCACATTCTGATACCCAAGATCATTTGGGCTCCAAACTGCAGGGGAGGTGGGTGGGGATGGCTCAGACACACATCCCTGTTTGCTGGGGTACCCAAAGCCATGGGGCATTTCCTGGGGTACCCAAAGCCATGGGGGCATTTCCTGGGGTATTTCCTGGGGTACCCAAAGCCATGGGGCATTTCCTGGGGTACCCAAAGCCATGGGGTATTTCCTGGGGTACCCAAAGCCACGGGGCCATTTCCTGGGGTACCCAAAGCCATGGGGTATTTTCTGAGGTACCCAAAGCCATGGGGTATTTTCTGAGGTACACAAAGCCACGGGGCCACGCACACATCAGTCCAAAGCAGGAGCAGCACCAGCACAGGAAGATAAGCAGCAATTCTTTCATTTCCCACAGATCTAGAGCTGCCTCTTGCTGCCACCGTGATGTGAGCTCTGCAATGTCTCCACCACATCACCAGGAAGGGAATGAAGCCCTTCCCAGGTGGAGGTGACCTCATGCCCCCTGGGCATCCAGACCTGCAGTGCCAGCCCTGCCCCTGGGGCACTGAGGGGGGAGGCTGCCCATGCCTCCTCCCTGCCAAGTGCTCTGCATTTGTCACCTCTCCTAAAACACTCCCCACTTCTGCTCTCAGTGGGATGGATATGCTGGAACACACGGTGATGCCTCTCCTTACAGCAGGTCTTGGAAAGGGTCCCAGGAAAAACCCAGCTCTGAAAATACAGCGTGTTTCCTGCATTTCCAGCAGTCTACAGTGCAGCAATTTATTCTTTTAATAAAATCATGGGTTTATAACTTGCTGTCTCTTTCCTCGTGTGTCCTCATGAAATCTTAACAGACTGCCTGGGAAGAACATGGGAGCAACGCAGGATGAAAAGGAGTGGCTTCCCCAAATTATTGTGCCATGCAAAACAACCACATTACTGACATGATTTCTTGTAACTTCAATAAACACAAATAGTGTTGAGACTGTGGGGACCAATCAGTGATTGAAACCAAACCAAAGGGACGAGGGTTTAACCACGGACACTGCAGAAATAACTCATCCCAGACAGAACTTGGCTACCAAGAACTGTCTCCTGGAAAATCCCTGTGCTGAGCTGTGTCTGTACCAACGCAGGTTCCCAGTGACATTCTTGTCAAACCTTCTCTTCTGTCAGCCCTTCAGAAGGTCCATGTGGGCACTGGGCCTCTGCCAGCATCAGGAACTGCTGTCCAGGGAGGCCTCAGGAGAATCCTAGCCCCCAGTGCCACCTGGGCACCTGGCAAAGCAGGACCCAGCCCCATGACTGTCCTGGCAATGGGGCTGGAGAGGACACCCACCCCGGGCTTCAAACTGCAGGGGTTTGGCTGGCCAAGAGCAGCAGACAGGAGCAACATTCCCAGAGCAACAGGGAGTGAAAGACATTACCAGAGCACAGGGATGAGGACTGATGTTCCCAGAGCAACAGGCAGGGAATGATGTTCCCAGAGCATGGGGATGTGGAGTGATGTTCCCAGGGCACCAGGCAGCAACTGATGTTCCCAGAGCACCAGACAGGGAAAGACATTCCCAGAGCACTGGACAGGGAGCAATACTCACAGTGTTGCTTCTGCAGCATTAAATAAATGCTGCCTGTATTTGATGCTGTACTGATTAATGACACTGCTATATGAATTAAGTATTTCAAAATGAGGGAACCAAACTACTTATTTTACTCTATGTTAACACACAGAGGCTATGAGGAAAATCTCAACAGTTTAAGGAGCCTTTATGGCTCATCTTCAGCAAAGACAATGAAAACTTTATGTGATAACTGGGCCTGGCCCATCCAACCTGCCCCATACCCACTGACACAGTCCATGTGCTGCCCTCCCTGATGTATCAGCTCAAAATGAGACACCCAAGCAAAAGGTGATCCTCAGTTCAACACAGGGAACCCCATTTTTTCCCTCTCCTGGGGAGCTCCGAGCAGGAGGATGTGAATGCAGCTGTCTCAGGGAGGCTGTGCCTGAGCAAGGGCACCCAAACACCCCTTGTTGGGGGATGGCTCCACCTCAACACACATCCCATAAATCACCCTTATCTTCTGACAGCCACAGAAATGCTGACTCAAAGCCACGGGAGTGACGCCCATATTCAGCTTTAATTATTAAAGCAGGATGCTATTGCCCCAGAGCTGCCTCAGGAGAGAGGAGAGCAGGGAGTGCTGGATGCCCTCACAGGACAGTCGAAGCAGAGAAAGCTGGTGCTGAGGGAGGATCAACAAATGCTGCCACAGGGAGCCCCTGGTCATCCTGCCCCAGGGAGCCCCTGGTCATCCTGCCCCAGGGGTCCCATGGTCATCCTGCCCCAGGGGTCCCATGGTCATCCTGCCCCAGGGGGCCCCTGGTCATCCTGCCCCAGGGGCTGGGAGCTGAGGAGCACAGCCAGCTCTGAGTGCTGTCAGGCACAGCCCCTGGCAAGGGCTGAATTCAGGTGGCTACAGAGCTGGAAGGAACAAACTCCTTTTCCAGCACCCAAATGGCTTTATCCAACTTACTGGACTTTGTATTTAAATAAAGAGTCAGCTTCCAACACTTCGGATGCTAATGGCAATTATTTTAGTGTATATTGCAATATGTTTATGACACAAATATCCAGTGAGGAGCAATCCTAGAGGAGCTGAGATGCTGGGCAGTGGCAGACCCAGGATAACGAGCTCTGCCTGGCTGCTGCACACTCTGCCCACAGTGATCCTGCACCGCCCCTTCCCAGTTACACCACCAGCCTAAAGCAAAACAAGCCCTGGTTTAAAGCAAGGCTGCTGCAGGCATGGCAAATGAGAGGAGTTAATCCCAGGGCACGAAGAATGAATTCCAGCTGGAAACCCACGGAATGTCAGCCCCTCATCCCTCTGTCCCAGAGCTCGGCAATGGTGGGAGCGTTTCCTGTAGCAACAGCTCTTTCCAAACACACACTCGCCCTCCCCAGTGAGACCAAAGGGATGTTTGCAGCCTCGAGCTCCCTTCTCATTTATGTAACCTGCCCAGCTGCACCAGCAGAGTTCCAACCTTGGGCCTGGAAACCTCCTGTGTTACAGCAGAACCCACCGGGAGGGAACCTCGGCAGTCATTACACCCGTTTGTGATACTGCAGGTTTAGACATATTTATGTCCTACTAGCACTTAGTACTGGCTGAGTATCTGTCTTAACTGCCTGGGAACCCAAGTTACCTCCTTTGCAACCTGTGAGCCTGAAGCAGTATAAATAAAACACTTTCTTTTATTATAATTTCCTTTGATCCTCCAATTGTGCTGACAGAAAGCACAAGGACCTGAGCACGTCTCAAAATACAGAGTATAACTGAGGCACGCATAAAAACCACTTGTCAGCTGCCCTACATAGACATCTACTGTATTTGCAGGAGCTACTACACCAGGAGCAGCCTGAAAATGCCTCCAAATCCCTACTAAAAATGCCTCATGCAGCATTTTACAGCAGATTGCAGGATCATTGAAAATGCTTATGGATAAAATACGTTGCAACCTGGAGATTCCAGTGACAGCCCAACAAAAGTAACACAGCCAAAGACTTCAGAGCTGAGAAGTGCTGCTCGTTAAATCAGAGATTTATCCCAGTCAGGAGATTCAACCCACTGCAACCCTATTCCAGAGAAGGAGAATATGTGAGGGGTTGGAACTACAGAAAGATCATGGCAAAAGTACCACACGTGAATAAAAAGTTAGGGGCTGGGGGAATAAGCAAAGCAGAGGATTACTGAACGCAAACCAGAACGAAGGACTGAGTAGATTAACTATGGTGTCTGACTGCTGGTAAACAAATTTGCCTCCAGTCAAGTAGCGAGGACATGCAGGAGCAGAGGGGCCATTAGGAGAAGCAGGAACATAATCTCCTCATGGCATAAAGCCAGCACACCAATCGTTGAGAAATATGGAAATATATCACAAAATAAATAACACCACTAACAATAATGCTTCTAGCAGAGCACAATCATCCTCTCCCTGCCACAGCCCACTGCTGCTCGCTCTACAGAGCCCCGAACTGCTGCCACAACTCAAAGCTGCATCATTTCACCCCAACAACCCGCTTCCAAACTTCCAGCGACAGCCCAGGCTTCCTAAATAGTTAAACCAGGAGACAGCGCGGAGCACAAGCACGGCGGGAGCGGCGAGCAGCCCAGAGCGCCGGGGCTGCGGGTACCGGGGCGGCAGGTCCAGCTCCCGCATCTCCGGGGCACCGCGAGCATCCCTGCGGGGATCGCGCCGCAGCATTCCCGGCGGGGCCGCGGGCTCCAGGCCGAGCCGGGGGCAGCTCAGAGATGCTGCGGCGGCGCCCGAGCCGCTCCGTCCCCGCATCCCTCCCGCCCGCGATCGCCTCCTACCTAAGCACGGCCGTGTCCCCTTTCCTGACCACCAGATTGTCCACGGCAGAGCCGGGGAAGTCTCCGCCCGGCGCGGCGAGTCTCCCGCGGGGAAGGAACCAGCAAAGGCCGAGGAAAACGATGGGCAGCCACTGGTGGGAGCCCCCGGCGCTCCGCACCAGCGGCACCATCTCCGCGCCGCGCCGGCCCCGGCAGCGGGGGCTGAGCGCTCCTCCTGCTGCTGCCGCCGGGCTCGGCCCCGCGTCGGTGCGGGCGGGCACGGAGCGGGACCGGGAGCGGGACCGGGAGCGGAGCGCGGCTGGTCCCGGGCGGCCGCCGCAGCATCCAGCGAGGAGGGCAGAGCGCCCGCTCTGCGCGGCGGCGCCGGGCGGTCCCCGCTGCCAGCCCGTTGCCACGCAGCCGTCGCCTTGGCAACCGGCCCGGCGGCGCAGGGATGCTCGGCCCCTTATCCCGGCCTTCCCGCTCCGCCCTCCTCGGCATCCCGGCTCGTGGGCACCCCCCGCCTCTTCCCACGGGCACCGCGGATCCCCCGGGCCCGCTTTGCCAGCCTGCTGCTGTGCCACAGCCCACCCAGGCCACTTTGCCAGTCTGCTGCTGTGCCACAGCCCACCCGGGCCCGCTTTGCCAGCCTGCTGCTGTGCCACAGCCCACCCGGGCCGCTTTGCCAGCCTGCTGCTGTGCCACAGCCCACCCAGCCCACTTTGCCAGCCTGCTGCTGTGCCACAGCCCACCCGGGCCGCTTTGCCAGCCTGCTGCTGTGCCACAGCCCACCCGGGCCCGCTTTGCCAGCCTGCTGCTGTGCCACAGCCCACCCGGGCCCTCTCCCCCGGCCGCTGCCACACAGAATATTGCAGGAAAATTGGCCACTTTGCCAGAAGCCAGCGAGGCACAGCCCGGGCTGAGGTGGCACTGCTGCAAACAGCGCCCTCGGCTCCGCCGTGAGAGGCCCCCGGTAGCTGCTGGAACATCCAAACAAACAATCCAGACCTTTCTGGAAGAAGGATCAGCCACTCTGGTACTTCCATTTCCTAAAATTCTACCTAGGAAAAAGATTCCAGCTAGAGACCTTCTCCAAAGAGCTAAAAAATGACAAAAAATATTCTATGTGCCAGGATATCCAGAGATCTTTACCCAGAAGCAAAAACTCACTGAAAGATTATTTCCCAAAATTCTTCCAGGATATTTAGAGGCCTTTCCCAAGGGAAAAAAAATCCACGGCCAGGTTATTTCTCAAAATTCTCCCAGGACAACTGGAGACTTTCACCAAGGAGCCGAAAACCACTGAGTTACTATTTCTCAAAATGCTACCAGGGCAGCTCGAGGCCTTCCCCAGACTGATAAACCAGTAAGACTTTACCCCAAAATTCTAGCAGGCATCTGGAGAACCTCTCCAAGGAGCAATAATCGACTGAACATTATTTCTCCAAATTCTACCAGAACATTTAGAGGCCTTCACCAAGGATCAAAAACTCACTGTGACAGATTATTTCCTAAAGTTCTACTGGAGACCTTCAATGAGGAACAAGAAGTGCCCTAACAGATTAATTCCCTGCAGACACCCAGGAGTGAGGAGTCCCTTTCCTCCCACGGTTTTCTCCAGCACACCCCCCATGTCACTGCCAGCCTCTGGCAAAGGCCCCGAGCAGGGAGTTGTGTTTGCTCCATTTGGTTACCAAACACCCCCTTTGCAGGTTCCTTGTGCACCAGGGCCAGGCTGGACCTTGCCAGGATCAGCCCAAATCCCTGCAGGAATGAGTCCCCTCCCAGGGATGGGGAGCAGCTGAGTAAGCCCCTCTCTGCTGGGAGCAGGAATTGCAGGAGAGCTCCACTGGGGCGGTCCTGAGCGTTCCCACACTAATTCCTGCACATCTGGCCCACACAATGTGAGGATTGTCCCTCTCAGCAGCTCTGCCACCCCACATGGGCCATTGCCCTGCAGTTCTCTCCCTTTCATCCACTGCCAGGGGACGGATTTTTCTGCTGCACCATTTTTTCCCGCCCCCCAGTTTGCATCAGAAGGACTGGGGAGTAGAAATGCTCCAAGTAAAAAATCTTTAACAGCCACAATGCTCCCACTGCCTGCTGTGGCAGTGAAGCCAGATCCCTGTTCCTGTAAGCTCTGCCCTCCATTACCACATCCCATTAGATCTTCCCAGCTGCCAAAGGAAATTCTAGTGCACACAAAAGGGAATTCTTCTTCTTCTCCTGCAGCACAAGATACTACAGAGTTTCCTTGATGAGGAAAGAGAGGGGGGAAGAGAGAGGGGATTGGCTCCCACGTGGTGGCTGGGGAGGCCTTGCTGGCGTTACTGTCACTGAACACAGTGATGCCTTTTTCATGTTAAGCACAAGTGCAGTGACACAATCCCTGTGTCACACAGACAGACAGACAGAGGTGCTGCAGCCCGCGGTGCCCTGGCATCATCCATGGCAGCAGGAGCCTTCTGCAGGCACAAACTGGACATAGAGTATCTAAAATACTGTTAGGAATGCCTCTGAGGCAGTGCCCTGCCCTTGGGCATGGGCTGGGCACAGGACACCGGGGCTGTCACTACCAGGGAGCCTTCCCACACCCTCTGCCACCACCCCACCCACCCAGAGACACACAGTGACCTCCCACGGGGCCTCTGCAGAGCCATGACCTCCCGGAGGCAGCAACCAAAACACATCCACACCAACCAGCTGGAAATGTGAATGTCCAGTCCCTAAAGGGACCACAAAAAAGGCTGGAGAGGGACCTGGGACCAGGGCATGTCATGATAAGACAAGGGCAAATGGCTTTACACTGAAGGAGAGCAGGGTTAGGTGGGATATTGGGCAGAAATCCTTCCCTATGAGGGTGGGCAGGCCCTGGCACAGGTGCGCAGAGCAGCTGTGGCTGCCCCATCCCTGGGAGTGTCCCAGGCCAGGCTGGACAGGGCTTGGAGCACCCTGGGACAGTGAGAGGTGTCCCTGTCTATGATAGGGGCAGGACTGGGTGGGCTTTGGGGTCCCTCCCAACCCAAACCATCTCCCGATTCTGTGCCAATATCTCATCTCTGTAGCTCTTGGATGTCTCTGTACCATCACACATCAGGTTCTGTTGCCAGCAGTGTCAGAGGTTTCCCCACATCCTCATGTGTTGGTTTGTAGAGGAACCTCAGCAATCTGGTTACTTTTTACTGTACATTTTTACTCTGATACTTCACCTGTGACAACCCCTCAGCTCCAAGAGCTTCTGCCTCCTGCATGACCATCCAGTCACAGCACAGCTGGTGCTGGCAGGGACCTCCAGAGGTCACCTTGTGCAACCCCCCTGCTCTAACAGGGCTGCTCAGGACTGTGGCTTGGTAACTTCAGAATATCTCCAGTGTCTCTCCAATCTCTCTGCTGCAAAATCAGACCCTTCCACTATTTACCAAGTCACATCTCATTATCTATCATGTTAAACTGTTTGAGTAGGGGAAGTTAAAAAATCAGAACAAACCCAAGAAAATCCTTACACCTGTTTCTCAAGGTTTTTACTCCTCCTTTTATCTCAAGCATGAGATATGACCCAAATTAGATAATGCTATTTATATAACAAATGTTTTATTAAAAAAGAGGACACCCACACACTCCAGGAGAGTTCAGATCCATCAGACCAGTCTCTCATCTTGCAGACTTGCACTCCAGAACAAACCACGTTTCCTCCTGTGTGTGTAAAATGTTTCTGTTACGGCTGCTCAGACATTGCCAAACGGATTAATTTCTGAGGCAGGACATTTAGGAACGTGTTTGTGATCATAAGTGCTGTTTCCGGGCCTTTGGGGGAAATCCCTCCCCAGATCTGAGGGAACCTCTGCAAACACGTCGGCGTCAAAGGAAGGTGACGGAGCCACGCGGGAGTCGGGGCTCAGATGTGAGAAACTTCACAGGGCTGTTGTGTGGGAGAGGCCTTTGAATGCTCTGCTACATCAGTGCTCAGATCAGCCACAGAGGGATGGGGTAGAATAGTCAAGATCTGATTTTGGGTAAAGCTCCATCACCTTTAATGAGTCACATGATGCTGCTTTTACTCAACCTGAACAAACAATCAAATAATTTGCTCCTCTTTGAGCAAGAAGAACAAAAGACGTTTCCCCAGCACCCTTCTATTAATTTTCTAAAAGATCACATAAATTTCAATCAGCAATAGCCAAGACGAAGCTTTTTCTTTTGTTCTGCTCATTTTTAGATTCATATCCCTGCCTTTCATGCTATTTGCAGATCAATGGAAAAACAGGCAGGTCAAGAGTCCACAGCAGTGATGCCACTCAGGGTTACTCCAGGGACTGAATTCTTTCATCTGGATCTCACCCACCTCCAAAGTCCAGGAAGCTCTCAGAGAGAAAATAAAAATAATGAAAGAAAGGCAGAAAGAAAATAAAAGAAATTCATCCCCCAGCCCAGAGCACTCAGTGCCACGGCCAGTCCTGCCTTGGGCACCTCCAGGGCTGGGCACTCCAAACCTCCCTGGGCAGCCCCTGCCAGGGCCTGATGACCCTTTCCAGGAACAAATTCCTGCTGATGTCCAACCTGACCCTGCCCAAGCAAGAAGGTCCCTCCTTTTCTCCAGGCTGAGCACCCTCAGCTGCTCCAGACCCTTCCCAGTTCCATTCTGGGCTTGCTCCAGCCCCTCAATGTCCCTCCTGGTGTGAGGGGCCCAAAACTGGACACAGGATGGAGGTGTGGCCTCACCCCTGCCCAGTACAGGGGCACAGTCACTGCCCTGGTCCTGCTGCTCACACCGGGTTTGCTGCAGGCCATGGTGGCATTGCCCTGGGTGGTCACCTGGGCACACCCTGCTGAGTGCACCTTTCTGTGAAGAGATGACAGAAATCTTCTTGAATCCTTGTGATTCAGCTGCTTATTTTTGTTTAGAACCATTGCAAAAAGCTAAATTTGGTTGTTGTTTGCAAGTATTCCTTCAACAGTTTGCACAAATACTCAAGACTGACTCCCAGACTTCACACTTGGCTTTTTGCTTCGTTTCCTTCTGTGCCTTTCACTCTCCTGCACCCATTCCTTCCCACCAGTGACAAAAGATGGAAGCTGAGGGACTAAAATAGTCTCCCAGGGAATTGATGCTTTTGATCTGTATCACAGAACCAGCACTCCCCCTGGGAGGAGGTCCCAGGCAATGGAATTAGGGTATCCATGGCTTGGCTCTCACCTGCAGGCAGAGCCCCCGGGGCCCGCGGGCGGGCACAGGATGCCTGTGGAATAATCTGCTCCAGAAAATCCCTCTCCCTCACACCATGGTTGGTGCCATGTGCCAGTTTTCAATCAACTCTTCAGCTTTAGTCCAGTTCCTTTCCATTCCTGGTCATGTTGACTCCAGTAGTGTCTTTGGGGTTGTTTGGGGTTTTTTATGGTTGGATTCAATGATCTTCGAGGTCTTTTCCAGTCTCAAGGATTCCATGATTTTCCTGTGTACTCTGGATTCCTACATTGTCCCTACATGCCAGAATCTCCATAAAATGCATCTTCCATTTTCTGCAGTCTGTGACGTGACTATGTAGAGAACTGCACAGTAAAGTGAAACCATTCCCTGCCCTTCCCGACCTGGGAGAGTCCTGGTGCCCCAGCAGCCAAGCTGGCACCTGCCAGCTGAGAGCCAGGAATCCTCTCAGCACACACAGGGATGAATGAAGGCCTGATTTGCACAGATTTGAGTTGCTGCCTGATTCAGTGTTCTGAGTTGACAGAACAAGGCTACAGAACATGCTCAGCCCGTGTCAGAGAGCAGCAAACCCGGATAACAAGGAGCTCTCGGAGCGGGAGCTGATCCAGCGGTGCCTGTTTAGAAATCACAGCCTCTAATTATGCAGACACGAGACACTGGCAAAGTCACTGCCCTGGCTCCTCTCCTGGCTAAGGAGGCTTCATTTGTGCCACATCCCAACCTGGTGGGAGGACAGATGTGCTGCAGGAGCAGCAGGACACACAGCCAGCCATGGGGCAGATCCACTCCCATATTACCCCCCCATCGTCCATGGAGTCACTCCAGGAAAAAAAGCCCTTCCTGAGCATCGAGTCCATCCATTCCCCAGCACTGCCAGAGCCACCACTGCCCATGTCCCCAAGTGCCACATGCACAGGGCTCTGAAATCCCTCCAGGGATGGGGTCTCCACCCCTGCCCAGGGCAGCCTGTTTTGATGCTTAACAACTCTTTCCATGAAGAAATGAAATAGTGGAACAATTCCTTCTTTAGCACCTGCAGAGGCACGAGGAAGAGCAGTGTTGCCCCAGCCCCTCAGAAACCAGGCTTGTCATCCCAATGCCTTTCATATACAAGATAATCCTCCCAAACCCCAACCCTTCAGCCCAGCAGAAGCACATGTGCCTCTCTGGGGTCGTGGTTGGCCTGACCAGCCATCAGAGGGGGGAGAGCTGCACTCAGCATGAGATCCTCAGCAAAACTTGAGTTGTACGTGGGGGAATGAAAACATTTTCCTCACCGTATGGTGCATGATGAAAATACTTGCCAACCAGCAGCAGCTCACCAATATTGGTGCCAACACAGAGCCAGTGCTGCCAGCCCAGCCCACTGCTCCCAAAATTAGTGCCAAAACCAGCCAGAGCTGCCAGTCCAGCCCACGGCTCCCATCCTAACTGGGAGGGCAAGTGCAGTTTGAAAACAGCCACCTGGAGCTTCAGGCTGAAGGACTCTGCACACACAGAGTCCCCACACAGGGGAAGTGCTGAGGTGTTTCATTGCTCAGCACTCTTTGATTCACCCAGGAAAGGGCAGAGTTTGCTGTGCAAAGAATCACAGACTCACTGAGGCTGGTAAACACCTCCAGGATCATCAAGTCCACCCTGTGCCTGATGCCCACGTTGGCAAAGCCCTCCCAGCCCATGGAGCCCACCCTGTGCCCGATGCCCAGCCTGAGGCCGTGCCCTCCCCTCCTGTCCCTGTGCCCTGGGGCACAGCCCGACCCCCTGTCCCACCTCCCCCTCCTGGCAGGGATTGCAGGGCCAGAAGGTGCCCCCTGAGCCTCCTTTGCTCCAGGCTGAGCCCCCCCAGCTCCCTCAGCCCCTCCTGCTGCTCCAGCCCCTTCCCAGCTCTGTTCCCTTCTCTGGACATGCTCCAGTTCCTCAATGTCTCTCCCTGTTGTGAAGAGCCCAGAACTGGAACCAGGACTGGAGGTGCCTCTCCAGGGCCCAGACAGGGGCACAATCACTGCCCTGGTCAAGAGTTGGCTTTGAACAAATCCCAGGGGAACAAAAAGCAGTGAGTGACAACACAATCATCCTGCTCTCTGCTCCTGTTCTGCAGTGAGGAAACATCCTCCTTGCTGGGCCTGGGAGAGGAGCAGATGAAGGAAATCTTGAGTTCATGGTGCCATCATTTACAACTTTCCACACTCAAGGCAAGTCAGAACGTCTCCTTTGACAGTGCGTTGCAATGCTTATAAATAAACTGAATTTTGAGCACGAAGTGCACAAACTCCTCTGCAAGGATCCCTCAGGACAATCCAGGCCATTTTAGAGCCTAAGGATTCTACATATGCAGAGTATCTCAAACTTACAAACAAACCCTCGTTGCTCCTTTGGTATTTTTCAGCCTGGACACGTGCAGGACATTCACTGCCAAAACTGATGGATTTTAAATTGTTTCCTAACAGACATTCCTGCTTTACAATGACTTGGATGGGGATCCCTCACTGCAGTCAGAGTTTGTAAGTCAGACAAGACAGGATGTGTTGTGTCAAACCCTAACAAGTGTGGACAACTGGGGACTGTGCTCAGCAGCTCAGATCATTCCTTTGCTTCAGGATTCCATTTCTTCATCATTTTGTCTCAAGACCCTCCAACCTCTCAAGCAAATGTTTCAGCCCTGGGAGAAAAGCCTGGTGTGGCTGAAGGATGGAAAGGCAAGGGTGGAAGAGCCAGGATGAGCTCCTTCTCTGGCTGGACATGGACCTGATAACTGGGGAAAAAAAGCCACCCCTGGTACCACAGAATTGATATTGCCATGAGAGGACCCCACTCTCCATTTTACAACCAAGAAAACAAACAGGAAAAAAACAATAAAAGAAAAAAATAAAAAAGACAGTCACCTCCAGCATAATGTTACAGGATCTCTTTTTTTCCCTCTTTAAATCTTTCTAAGAAGTACACGAGCTATCTGGGAATTGGAAACCTTATCACATTTTGGCCAATCACACACAAATCTTCCAATCTGTGCTCATTACTCTTCTGGCCCATCCCTGGCTCTTGGCTGTGCTCACTGCACTGTACCAATCAGACCACCACAAACCCTGAGCAACCTGGTCCAACTGCAGATCCATCCAGTGGTACCAGACACCCTGGAAAGGGTCCCTTGAGTCAGAGGAGGTTCAGGTTGGATATTACAAGAAATGTCTTCACAGTAAGGGCTGTCCAGTCCTGGCACAACTGCCCAGGGCAGGGGTAGAGGCCACACCCCTGGAGGGACTGAAGGGAGGATAGAACATGAAATGAGGTTTCTAAAGGGGCTTTTTTGCTCCTTATTTTTGGTATGCAGCACAGTAGATGGAGGACACAAAGATTGCTGATCACAGCACATCAAATAAACTAACCTGATAAATTGATTAATGTGCTGACTTCATGTTATCCCACTGTTTTCTGTTTGATTTACATGTATAATTTACTTACTCATTTAATCTCATTAATAAAATATCAGACTGAGAGGCTGTATGGACTGCATGTTTTCTCCCAGGGTGTTGAGATTAAAAACCTGAGGAATCTCCAGATAGTGCCTTTGTGAGTCCCTGAGCGATGGTACAAAGCTGTGCCTGATGGCACTTCCACAGCTGATGCTGGAATCACAACCCCACTGGAGTCCCTGGGAAACGGCATTTGCATATCAGTCATTTCTGCTGCCTCACAACAGGGGGGCAGGAGCTGGGAGGGGGGGAGAGAAACAGCCTCAGAAAGGCTGAGCACAGCTCGGAACAATCAGTGCCAGCGGCAGCAGGGCCGGGAAGGGAAAGGGCACCTGAGCCACTCAGAGTCAGTAACGAGAGGGGAGGTTGGAATTCCAAAATCCCTGAGGCTGGCACAGCCCTGCCAGCCCATGGAGCCCACCCTGTGCCCAGTGCCCACCTTGGCAAAGCCCTCCCAGCCCATGGAGCCCACCCTGTGCCCGATGCCCACCTTGTCCCCCAGTCCAGAGCACTCAGTGCCACGGCCAGTCCTGCCTTGGGCACCTCCAGGGCTGGGCACTCCAACCCTCCCTGGGCAGCCCCTGCCAGGGCCTGCCCACCCTTTCCAGGCAGAAATTCCTGCTGACTGAGGACATTATTAGCAAAACCACATGAACAGATGAAAATGAAGTCACCAATGGCCGTGCTCATGGTCAAGAAGAGAAGCAGAATTTCCCAGTCACGTTATCAGAGCCCAATTATCCTTCTGAAAATGGGAGAGTTTGCACAAGAGGAGGTGTAAGAGCAGCATGAACAGCCCCAAAGGAACCACCAGGAAAAACAGGATTTATCTCTCCAAACTGAAGGCAGCACTTCAGCTCAGAGTTTGGATATTCCCACTCCGTCCTCAGAGGTCCATTGGAAGGACTCTGTGTCTGAGAGAGAAAGTGAAGAACTGCCAGAACCAAACCCCAATCTGCTGGGACATGAAAGACTCACAAAATAAGGTTCATTCATCCCAAAGGTACGCCCTGCCCTGCCCTGCACACACTCCTGATTTCTCAGCCAGGAGTTACCTGCACACACAGCCCTTGCACACAGGGACACTCCAGAGAACAAGCTCACATTTCCTTCCACTGCAGCAGAGTTCCGGCCTGAAGGTGGCCCAGGGAACCTGAGCTGCTTCAAAGGCCACTTTGGGAACAGAAACTTTGCAACAGCAACTTCAAATAGGAATTTTTAGGTATTCCAAAACCCCCTCAAAGATCAGTTCTGTGACACCCACCAAGGAAACACCCATTTGCACATTTTAAAATAGTAAATCTAAATTCCAAATCAGAGGAACTTTAAATGAACCAGTCAGATATTATTGCCCCAAAAGCAAACTTTTCTGTGGAATTACCTAAAATGTTTTTAATTACCATGTTTTCAAATTAAAATATCAATGAAATGCCTGATCACAGCCCCAGGAATTGTTTATGTCAAGCATAAACTGATTTATTAGGCTTTAGCATAGTTCTGGGTTTTTTCCTGTAAGCAAAGGAGGCCAATGGCAATGTCAGTGCCCTGCCAGTGTCTGTGCCCACCCACAGTGCCTGTGCCCACCCACCGTGCCCAGCTCTGCAACCAGCTGAGCCACTTCAATCAGGTTTGTCACAGAGACAAAGGTCTAAATGAGAATATGCTCCTACCAACACTAGGAAATTAAGTAACCAGAGATGCTCCATCACAGCCCCATGAGGGAGAAATCTTGCAACACAAGTTTGTCCCTTGTTAGCCTCAAGAATTCCATCCTGAAATGCCAACTCACAGGACAGGGGACTTGAAATTAAATCTGGATTTACAATAGATTTAAAACCTGGTATGTCTGAGAATTGAAGATGCCCCTGAGCAGATCAGTCATTGGGAAATGTCAAACATTTGCAGAGTTTTTTGGCACCTCTTTACTGCTGCTGGCAGGTTCTTCCACAAAGGAACCACAATGCCCCCAGAAATCTGGCCATGCAGATCCTGGTGGGCAGCAAGAAACTCTCCCCCTTCACCTCTAACCTTGCTATGGCAAGGCCTGTGTTTCAGACCTTCAGGCAGCCTTGGGCACCATTTCTTTATCTATTTCCGACTTTTGGTGCCTGTTCCCAAGCACACAGCCCGACTCCAAGCCCAGCACTCAGAACTGGCCAACCATCCCAACGGTGCTGCATCTCCCCTTGGTGCTTCACCTGCCCCAGGGCACTCACAGGGTGGTGCCTCCAGGGACCCAAACAGAGCAATCTGCTCTCCTTTCAGAGCTTTGGGGATTTCAGTGAGAAGGGATGTTCAAACTCAGCACTCACCTCACTGGTCTGACTCTAAGGAAGAGCTGCTGCCTTTACAGGGAGAGTTTTTGGGGAGCATCACAGGAGGAGGGCAAAGTTACAGTACAAAGAGTAAACTGACACGCAGGTGAAGTCAAGACCAGTCTAAATTAAGTCTTGTCAAGAACGAAACAAGGAATTATGATAAAGGCAACTTTTAGGCAGTAATGTAATCTTGGGGTCTATGGCAGAGATTTTCTGCTTGTGCAAATGAACAAAGTTGAACTGTTTGTGCCTGACAGATCAGCAAGAAAAGAAACATCTTAAACAACGAAAGAAATATTGGGTTTGATAGTCTGGGACACAATTTCAATTCTTAATTGAGCTCCCAGAACCAACTGTGGTTCATCTGTGCACATGGAAAGGCAGAAGAAGCAGCAACTCCATCAATTGCCAGCAGCATTTGAGCCCCTCCAGGAACCAAAGCACAGAAGTGGGATAAAAAGTGGGTTTGCCCAGAGCAAAACCTGGGAACTGATGTTCAAATTCTCATCATTTGTTTGTAATTAGTCACAGCAGTTTGAAACAACACATCTCATACAAGAGTCATGATGTGTCACTCACAGTTCCAGAGGTGCCACAGGTACAGGAATCCTGATGTGCAGCTGAGACATCAGGGACGGCACCACATCAGGGGGTAAAACACAAACTGGTGTGCTGGGGGAGACATTGAGGCCCAGGGCAAGGGAAACCTTGGCAGCCAGAGCAGAGGAGGGGCCCAGCCCTGGCTCCTGAGCTGCTCTGCCCCTCCCTCTGCAGCTCAGCAGGGACAGGCTCAGAAACAGCCCCAAACTCCTCACCTGCCACCAAAGTGCTCATTTCCACTGCAGGTGCTGCACCAAATGAAGTCAGTGCAGCACAACCAAACCCAGGACTGTAGGAAATGTGCAGATTGAAAGGGTGCAACCATGTTAATGAAATAGCTGACTCAGCTGTTAAAAATTACTCCTCTCATAGCTGAAAATCTCTGTATTAATACATAATCAAAACATCCAGAGGTAAAACAATCAGGTGCACCAGCTAGAGGATGAAGGACTGGAAGGAAATGGGGTACAAAACCTTGGGGGGCAGTGAAGAACATCTAAATCAACGTGGCAGATACTAGAAAATAAATACATCATGCTACTGAATAACACTACCCAAAAGATGTAACTCCCAAGATCTAGGAAATAACAACCTTCAATAATGGAAACGCACAAAGAAGTTCATGTCAATAAACCCCAGAGACTGCAATCCCCTGCCTCGACACACAGCACTGCAGAGCAGGTGACACAACAGACTCCCCTTCCCCAAAGAAATGCAATAATACACAAGTTGGTGTGTGCTGAGCTCTCCCAGGGTGGGACAGGAGAGTGGGACAGAAACCTGGGGCTGCATTCCCTGCCACACTTGGATGGCAATGCAAACAAAACACATTGTCTCAAAAGACAGATTTCCTTCTCTCCAGAAGAAGCCTCCCATGTAACCACACCCTGCCACTTCCACCAGTGCAAGGGCACTGTTTGTCTTGCAGGACACGTTAGCCAGAAGCTCCATTCTGTGTGACTATCGAAGAGCAATCCCACCCCTTGCCCAGAGGGCATTTTCAGCAGAGCAGCAAAGGCTGGAGCAGCTCCTGCCCAGCCCAGAAGGCAGTGCGTGGTCCGCACCAGAGGTCACTGTGGAACCACCATTGCCCCAAGGCCCAGGCTGGGCTGGAGCTGCCCCAGAGCTGCGGCTTCAGCAGAGCCTGGAGAGGCTCCATCCCACCAGCCACACAGCCCTGAAACGTCTCCCAGGAATAGGACGCAGATGGAAAAGTATTTCCTGAAGGCACCAGCAGTGCCAAAGGCAACCAGGTTCCTGCTGGCATGGTCAAACATCACAGAAACACTGAGTCAAGAATATAACCAGGCTCCTTACCCCAGGCCAGGCACAGTGACCACAGTCTCCTCTTGGTCATGGAGCAGCAGAGGAAAGGACAGCAGCCTCCTGGAGCAGGAACTGAGCATTCCCTCTGTGCTGTAGGGCTGGACCTTTTCTGCCATCATTATCAGCCTTCCCAGTGCAGCTCTTGCCAGTCCAGAATGGTCCTCTGGCAACAGATTTGCCATTCCTGGGTGATCAGCCAGAATAGCACCAGCCAACTGTGCACAGGCCAGGAAGGAGCAGCTCCCTCCTCCTCCTCCTCCTCTTCATTGTTTGGGCAACAAACACCCACACAGGAGAAGGGTCCACACAGTCCCTTTCCAGGCATCACAGAAAAGCCAAGTGCCCCTTCCATTTTCAGCACAGGCCCAGGGGCACCTCCAGGCACCTCCAGCCTCGTGTTGCACTGGCACAGTCAAGGGGGAAAGTCTGGAAAGTCTGAGGCTTCCACTGCCTGTTCATCCTCCAGGGTGGGCAGACAATTAAACCAGGAAAGGAATATGGAAGCACTTCCCAATTCCAAATAGGCTGGGACACCTAGGAAAGGAAACAAAGCCCATTAGGTTGTGTGTGATACATGGATTCCTGTATGACCAGATACCAAATCTATCTTTAGTGTTCAGTCAAATTAAAAGCCAAAAAAAAACCCAAACAAAACCCAATCAGACAAACAAAGGCAAAAAAGCTGCATTTTTGTAGAAAATTAACTCAAGTCACTATTTAACATAGTCACTAACACAGGGAAGCTTTACTAACAGCACAGTTTCCAGTGTACATTCATGGGTTTCTTTCCATTTTCAGAGAACTGTTATTGCCTGATTCCCTTCTCCTTCCCCAACAGGCACTTACCTTGGCTTGGATTTTTATGTGTATTTTTATTTCTACTGTCTTAGTCCTGTCAGCAATATTGAGTGGCAAATATTCACAGGATTTATTTCCAGTGTGTGTGGAAATCAGGAAGGGACCAGGGAAGGTCTAATCCAGAGCTCCTTGCAAAGCCTTTGGCAACAGAGCTGGGTCTGCAGAGGGACAGCTCAGCACAGAACTGACCCTAAACCAGCCCCAAATTGGTGTTTTCAGGCATTCATTTCTATGTTGCTTCAAGAAAACACTTTTACCCGCTCAAACTCAATTCCAATTACTTCTGAAACTTGAAATGAAATTAATTGGGGGGAGAAAAATAAACTGGAGAGAGGAATGTCCTTGCAGGTTCACAGTCATTGCATATTCTTACACTGAACTGCTGAGACTTTGCCCAGTCAGTGCTTTAAACCTCCCAGTGAGGAAACACATGGAAGGGATATTTCATCTTCACAGACAGTTTAAACACACAAATAAAATTGCTCTGGTTTAGCACAGCTGAGAGCTGAGCAGCAGAGAAATGCAGGTTAATATTCCAGCCCCCCTGACCAGTCCCCAGCCATCAGTGAGGCAAGGACGGAAGAGGGACCCGACAGAAACTCCTGCTCATCTCGAGCAAACTCACCTTGGGATGTGGGGAGAGGTCTCAGTTCTGCCTAATGAGGGGCAGGGGCTGCCAAAGGGAAAACTCCTCCCTGCTGGCTGTGAGGGGGCACCCCCAGGGCCAGGCTGGGCAAGGAGGGGGGGGACACCCCCAGGGCCAGGCTGGGCAAGGATGGGGGGGGACACCCCCAGGGCCAGGCTGGGCAAGGATGGGGGGGACACCCCCAGGGCCAGGCTGGGCAAGGGTAGGGGGGGACACCCCCAGGGCCAGGCTGGGCAAGGAGGGGGGGGGTCACCCCCAGGGCCAGGCTGGGCAAGGAGGGGGAACACCTGCAGGGCCAGGCAGGGACACCCCCAGGGCCAGGCTGGGAGAGTAATGCAGAGGCACAGACACTTCATCACGTGTCCATCAGACAAGTGGAGCTCATGCTGCCCAAACAAAGCATAAAGAACACAGCAAGCAGAAACTCCAGCAACAGCATCTGCCTCCAGTGTGGTTCCCCAGGGCTGGAAATCAGGATACTGCTACTGATTTCAGTCACAGAAACACAGGATCACGAAGGTTGGAAAGGACAAATGAGATTAACAAGGTCCAACCTTCACCTCAGCCCCACCTCCATGTTCCCCACTAACCATGGCCTCAAGTGCTACAACCCACATGGTTTTAAAACCCTTCCAAGAGTTGGGGACTCCACAACTGCCCTGGGCAGCCGTGCCAGACCTAGAGAGCCATTACTGTAGGAAAATGTCCTTAAAATCCAACCTGAATCTCTCTTGGCACAGCTTGAGTCTGCTTTCTCTCATCCTGTCCCTCGTTACCCAGGAGAGGAGAGTCCAAAGAGGCTGGGGCAGGTCAATCCTGCCTTTATACACGTGGGTGTTCATGGAAAGCAAAACCTTCTTGTGGAAGAAATCCAAGGCATCACTTAAGGGAGCAGTTTGGGTCAAAAAGTTATTTCTTTTACCAAGTGCTTGAGTAGCTTTTGTTGGAAGAGACATTATTTAAAATACTCTTCAATGCCAAAACCATTTCATAAGAAATTTTAAACCAGATTTAAACTCTGTCACCTCCAGTGATAGTGTTCAACTTCAGGTTTTTCTGGAAAAACAAAGCCCTCAGTTTGGAAGCTGTGGACCCTTCTACCTGCAGCAGCTTCAGTGAGAAACCGTCATCATCCTGCCCTGAATTATTGAGAAAGGCACACATTTCATTCTTGTGTTTGTGATGGCAGAAGGAAGATCAAAGAGAGCTCCAAAATTTGTTCCAAGCCTTTTGAAAGCCTCTGACAACATGCAAGTCATGACAGCTTAGTTACTTAATTTTTTATGGACTACTCCATTTATTACAAGGAGTGATGCCTAAACCTTCAGTGTTGCTGCTCTGCTCACAGGAGGGCACAGAGCCCATGGCACAAACATTACCCCACACGTGCCAGCAGATGGATGAGCAGTGACATTCCTTTGGAGTGGACTGAGCACTCAAATCAACCTCAACCCCAAACCCCATCCCTGGGACTCTGCCACACAACCACCACAGCATTTCATGCAGAGTTTTAAAGCAGATGTGAGCAAAGCTTAAAGCAACCAAGAGACAGGATCCCTCTCCAGACTGTTCAGCATTCAGAGCAGCAGAAACATGAAGAGCAGCTCTGGGGACGAGGCACATCTGGGCACAGAATCCTATTGCAGCCCTTCCCTGAAGGGGCATTTCTCCTTCAGCCCAAGGAGTGTCCTTGTCCTTGGTGACCACCTGCAGCAGGGGGAGGAAGGTCTGCAGGAGACCTCTCTCTGCTGACAGATCTCAGCCAACACATCCAGGAGCTTCTGAGCCAGTTTGGGCAAACAGCAGGAATTCACAGAAAGGCAGGAATGAAACACTTTTGAGCAGCAAATGACAGGTGGGAAAAGCTCACTGGCAAGTTTTGTGGTTTATCTGTTGGGGCTGTTGGCACTCACTGTGTGGTTCCTCTGGGGGTGGAGGATTCAAGGCTGGGTTGGGTTTATGGCTCCAGAAAGCAGCAAGATGGTTGAGACCCTGCCAGGGACCCAGTGTGGCCACCACTGCACAGGGTCCTGCCCTCTGGTTTGCATCTGCCAATGTTTGCAGGGAAAGCAGAAGGTTCCTATGCCCAATTCCCACAGCCCTGTCTGTGAGACCAACTGACTTCCAATCCCAAGAAGTGGAATGCCCAGTCACTCTGCCCAGAGACTGCCCAGGACAAGGAGGCCTCCAGGAAAAGCACCCTTGGACTGGGCACTGGTGGGCACCTCAGGGCCTGGCTCCAGTTCTGGAACTGCAAGAACAACATTGAGAGGTGGTAGTGTCTCCAGGGCAGGGAATGGAGTTAGGAAGGGGCTGGAGCAGCAGGAGGGGCTGAGGGAGCTGGGAAGGGGCTGGAGNCAAGGTGGGCATCGGGCACAGGGTGGGCTCCATGGGCTGGGAGGGCTTTGCCAAGGTGGGCATCGGGCACAGGGTGGGCTCCATGGGCTGGGAGGGCTTTGCCAAGGTGGGCATCAGGCACAGGGTGGGCTCTTCCCACTCAGTGGTTCTCTGATTGTTGCCAGGGGCACTTTTGGTGCTGCTGCAGAACCTCCTCTCTGGTCTCTCCTGCAGGAACCCCCGAGATGCTCCAGACCCACAGCACGTCCCTTCTCTGCCTCCACTCCCAAATGGCAAACTCAAAAAAAGAATAACATTTGCCTTTTACATTCTGGTAACAACTCACTCAAAATAAGCAGATCAATCACATATAATTAAGTTGTCAGCCCTTAATATAGGGTGCTGAACTACTTTTTAAAAAGCACATATAAATACCAAAGCAAAGCAAGAGGAAACAAGAGGTTGAACTGCTTTTCATGGCCAGCCAATACCAAGGCCTCTGGTTTTGCCCATTATTCTGGTTAAAAGCTGGAATTCAGCTGTTTAATATTTAGCTGGATAAATGTCTCAAATATGGCTGAGATTTAAATCTGCCGTTTGTGGCTATGCAGCTGACCCTTAGCACAGAACAATCCCTGCAATTTATTTATGAAATACAAACCCAACCACAAGGACCAGCAGCCACAGCCACCCATGAAATAAAATCTCTTTTCCAAAGAGTGCAGAGGTAAATCAATAGCAATGATTTACATGAGCAAAATGCAGCTCCAACATAAAATAGAGGTGCCTTACCCTTTTATAGAAAAATATTTCTAACAAAAATTGACATTTTGATGAAGATTGTTCCAAGTTTTAGTGGCAAATATAGAAAAGCTGCAATAATTCTAAGTAAAACACTGTCTGGAGCAGTTGCTGTAAAGGCTGATCTTGCCCTGAGGGGGTGGCACCACCTCGTTCCTGCCCCACTGTGGGCACCAAACACTCAGGGGCACCTCCCTGACTGTGGGTGCACCTCGACCATCACCATTTCTGTTGACTAATTCAATTTGCTGTGAGTTATCAGCTTCCAGCACAAAGGCTGCTTTATTTATTTAGCTTTATTCAGGTCCTGAATGATCTTTCTTTGGCTGCAATCTCATTTACAAGCTGCATTATGAACCTGTGAATGGGCTTTGCTGCCATCCAGCAACATCATCATTTCCTTGGCTTTCCACTCCATTAGTCCCATTCCTCCTTTGCAGGAGGTGTCCAAAGAGAAAAAGAACACACCTATTTTTTTGAAAATGTTGCTCAAATTGTCTTTTCACTTTGATTAGTTTGGGACTGACATCAAGCAACTGTTTCTGTGTTCCAGAACAGGTGAAATGCATTTCCTGGCTGAGGCACAACAACCCTCCCTTGGAATTTCCCTTCGGGCATCGAGATTGTGACACAAATCACCTGGGAAAAGTCCCACGGCTTAAACTCCAGAAGGATCCATGCCCCAAACCTCGGGCAGGCAGCAGGGGCTGGTCCTGTCTCTCTCAGGTGCCAAATTAAAATTCCTAACTCTGAGATCTTTGACAGGCGAATTCCAAAAGGGATTTTCCCCCTCCTCAAATTCCAGAAAGATTTTGATCTTTGGCATCAATATGTATTTTAAACACAACTAAGTGTCAAAACCTGTTCTAAAAATCCATCATTTATTAAGCTGACAAGTTATTTCCTTTCTCTTGATGGAGAACTTACTCAGGAAAGGCGTTCTAGAAAAAAGACCTCAAAGAATCAGAGCAGAACCATCTCACAGGAGACCCCAGGGCAGCAAACACCTCCTGAGCTAACCAGAGACACTGGGGAAAGATGATCTCTTGGCAAGGTGCTCACACATAACAGCCAGATTTGCACTGGCAATAATGTCTCTAACCTAGAATTAATGATGGTTTACCAGTTCAGTTTCTTGGGGAAAGAAGGGTTGTTACTAAAGGCTGATAGAACTACACTTGGTGAGGACACATCGACATCCACATCAGAGAATCCCAGAACAATTTGGGTTGGAAGGACCTGCCCATGGCAGGGGGCAGAACAAGATGAGCTTCGAGGTCCCTTCCAAACAGTCTGAGTTTGGGAAGGGCTCAGTTCCAGGCACAGGTGGATTTGTTGGAGATATTCCTATGAAAACCTTTCAGCCTTCACCAGGAGAAACACCTTCCCAAAACCCACTCTGGGAATGGCAAAACGAGGCAAAATGCAGCAAATTGCTTACTGGGACCAAATTCCCATGCACAGTCTGGGTCAGTGGAAACTAAAACTCTTTACAAACCAGAGCTCTGAGTCATCAAATCTGTCACCTTATTAAAAACATTCAATTGGTGGAGCTTTTCAGCAAGCAGGTGCATGGACTGGAGTTCTATTTAGCAGGCAAGGTCTGATTTCCTTATTAGAAATCACCCTGTAAGCCTCTTATTTTTGCTATAGACATCACTTCTTTAATTTGTCTGCATGCCTGTTAGTGACTGGCAGGTGACTTTTCCATGAAATTATTTTGCCAGAAGTGTGCTGTGAATAATTGATCAGTTGTGGGCAGACTGACTCACAGGCTCAGGCTGTGCCACCTGCCTGAAACGTTGGGCACCCCAGGAACATTTGCCTGGCAGAGGAAGGCAGTGTGGGCAGGCTCCACTCTGCCTGCAGCCACAGCACTGGGGCTGAGACACATCACTGAGGGGGGAACCCTCCTCACAAGCAGCTCCGTTTCTGCCTGCAGCCTTGGGATGCTTCTGCTCATATCCCCCAAAATCATCTCTATTTTGTTTTTCCTTCAGGACTGGCACAAAGAGATGTGACATCAAGAGTTGACAATGGGCTTTACAAGGGAGCCTTTGATCAGTTAAAGCCCTGAGTGTCATTCACTTCTCCTGTGCCACTGATCTCTCAGCTCTTCCTCTCTGAGTGAACCCTGGTCAGAGCAAGACTTACCAGACCAGAAGGTGTCACTTTGCAGGCAACCTTTACTCTTTAACTAAGACTTAAACAACTACTGCAGGTTATTGACCTATTTCCATGTGTAAGTCACCCAGAGCAGCTGTGGCTGCCCCAGCCCTGGCAGTGCCCAAGGCCAGGCTGGGCAGGGCTTGGAACGACCTGGGATAGTGGAAGGTGTCCCTGGCCATGGCTGGGCAGGAATGAGTTGAGCTTTGAGGTCCCTTCCAACCCAAACTGCTCCATCATTCTGTGATTCATTGTGTAAGAAGTGGGGGGAATCAAATACTGACTCCATTTCTCAACCAAACACCAGCAAAGGTCATCAGATAATAATGATGACCTTTCACCAATAATCCTTTAAATTCGTCTTGGACAAAGGTGCTCAAAGACCAACAGAAAGTTGCAGCAAGCAGAGGTACAGGATACATGTGAAATACCCACCCCAAACCCTGAGCCTCCAGGCCCTGGGGAGCAAACAAGCCACTCAGTAACAAACAAGCCACAGGAACTCAGGGCCAGAATATTTTCAAGAGGATCAATCAATCAACCAGGGAGGTGAAAACCTCGAATTGTCTATTTTCAAGCTTCGTGCAAAGAACTTGGACAGACTACATGGCAAATTTGTTCCATCTCTAACCCTGATTTCATCATTTAAGCTACTCCTGAATCCTGGCAGGTTTGCTGTGAGTCCCCAGTTCCTTCTGAGCCTTCAGCATCCTCTTCAGCCTCATCTCAAAACATGGTGGGAGTCCTGAAGAATCCCTACACCTTCAAAACAAGAGACAAAGGTCCTGGGCCTGCATTTATGTACAGAGTCCTTTCCCCTTTGTCCCTGATTTCCACCCTGGAAAGCAGCCACACGCCCAGAGAGAGGGGGACACATCCCAGAGGCTGAGCTGGGGATGGTCCCACCTAGGGGAGGGAACAGGAGGCTCAGAGGAGAAGGGCAAACACTGAGGGGGCAAAGGAAGCTCCTAAAAAACAAATTTAGCCTTGTTAAAATGAGCACTTCAGAGACTTCTGGGTTGACCTTCTCTTAGTTTAGAATCACACAGTCCTTAAGGTTGGAAAAGCCCTGGAAGATCCTTCTGTCCAACCACTAACCCAGCACCATGTTCCCCAGGAAACCACTTCTTCAAGTGCCACATCCAGTTTTGAACACTTCCAGGGCCAGGGACTCCACCTGTGCCCTGGGCAGCTGTGCCAGTTCTGAGCACCCCTGGGCAGCTGTGCCAGTTCTGAGCCCCACTGCCAGCAAACACCTTTGCCTAATACCCAACCCAAACCTGCCATTTACCTGGGAACCTCAGACTGAGACAGTGGCAGGCTCTTCATTTTCTACAAAAGGAAGATTTGGAGTAGTAGGAAGACTTGTAAGCACCTGGAGAGCCACCTCTAAGGAGGGGAAATGGGCACTGGTCCCTCAGCACTCACCCAAGGACATCTGTGTGCTTAAAGTCACCCCTGCAGGTAAAACTCCCAGTGATATTTATACCCACAGACACTGCAAGTTACTGAATACAGCTCAGACACGAGTAGGAAAGGTAAGAACCACGTGGGGGCCACACCTGGGCAGGTTATTTACGGAGCACTGGAAAGCAGCCCCTCCACTGGAGTTTCCTGCCAAGCTGTTGCTGCTCAGCAGCTCCTGGGTGGGCACAACCAGCCACCAACACACCGGAATTCAGGAGCTACACAAGGTGGAAGCAAATGTGATAATCCAAATAAATCAGGTAATGAGATGTAACAAAGACTCAGATGAAGTCTTGTAATTAAATACCATTTAATTACTCTAATTACGTGGAGAAAAGAACCCAAATCTCTTTGCAAAGAAATTGCTGGGTCCCTCCTGGTGCCTGAAGCACCTGCAGAGCTGCTGCTTTGCTCAGCACTTTGGGCTCACTGTGGTTGCTGCAGCAGCTCTGCCTCTCTGGGAGCCTCTGGGGGGCTTCATGGAAATCTTATCTGAATGTTTAAAACCTCCTAACGAAGAATCCCAAAGGCTGTGAGAGCCCTGGCACAGACAGGACAATCTGCTCCCCCAGGGTGTGTAAAACGCTCCAAACAGGTCAGGACTGACAGACCCAGAGCAGTTACTGGCCAAAACCAACAAGGAATGGCCCAGGCAAAGATGCACAATAACGTAATTTACACTAGCCAAAGGCAACACACTAGAGTAATAAAATCATTTAAAGATATTAAAGTTTGAACAGTATTTTCAGCTAAGAATGGTCTGCTTTCCTTCAATGCCTGACTACAACTGTGCTCTCTAATTCACATCACTCACCCACCCATATTTGAGGTTTAAATGCTGCCATCCCTAATCTGAGGGAGAGTGTGATAAACAGGTGATCGATATAAAATTTCCTTGTTAAACTGAGTTGATGATTTAATATAAAGTTTTTGTATTGGTGTTAATAAAGCAAAGTTTGTCATGTCATTGTGATTGGGGCTTCGCTGCTTTGGGGAAACTTGCAAAGCCTGAACACAGAACCAAGAACTTCTTTAAATGTATTTTGTGTATGCTAAAAATTGTTAACTGTGTAACCACAAAGCCAAACCGCAAGGCTTGGAATATTTCCCCAGATGTGTCTTGTGATGGTTTCAGCTTAGTCTTATATGGAAGCCTTATACCTTCTGATTTCTACTGGGGGTGTGGAGTTTCCATGTAGGATTAAAATTAACAAAAAGATGTAAACTGGACATGCCTGAAATTATTTTGGGACCACTGGACGGTCACCCAAAAAGAAGGAGGACATCGATCTCAAGGCAGAGGAAGCCCAGAAATAGAGGAAAATAGAAAAACCCGGATTAAAAAGAGGAACTGGCCACTGGCTTGTTGTTTCCACATCAGTCACGAGCGTCGATCACCAGCCAAAGTTGGGAGGGATTAGCTGAAAAGAGAGACTAAGAATGGAAAAATCAAGCTAAAAAGAGGAACATCCATGGTCTATAAAACCCAAGCCTATACCCTGTACCCTTTGCCAGCCAGCTGGGATCACTGGGCCCCCACGCTGGTCGCCCAGGGCATTTCCCAGGATGTCCTGTTTGCTTATTTGTCTAATAGTTGCTGTGGTGAATTATTAGTTTATTGTTGCTGCAATAAATTACTAAAAATTAAGGTTTGAGTGTTGGCCTCAATAATTTGGTCACTTTACCTATAACAGGTTAAAATAGACAAGCATGATTTTATACAAAACCTTCAGGAAAAGGAGACCAAGAATGACTCATAATGACCTGCAGGAGAAAATGGGGGGAGCTTTTCCCAGGGGTGCTCTCAGCATTTAAAATAAAGCCCAATAAATGACAGGGAGCAGAGAAACTTGCATTCTTTGGAGAATTTTTTCTGCTGGTTGAGGCTCTAATTTGGTGTGATTGTTAACAGCAGAAAGGGAAATGTTGGACATAAAATAAAAGCCTACAAATGGTTTTCCCCTCTCTGTGTCCCCCTAGTCTGGATTTTGAGCAGCAGACATCAGACACTGCTACCATTGTTTTTTCTTATCAAAAGCAAGATTAAAAGCCAGTTTTAATAAAAGCTATTTTAAGAGGAGTAAATGAATTATTTACTCCCCAGTTCACTGCTCTGAATTCCTGTTGTCTTGTCTTATTTGTCCTCAAGTGGCTGAAGAGCATCACATTTGGGATGACCTACATTTATCTGGGCAGGTACAAACCTGCTTTTGTTTCCTCCTGTTCCTACCCAGGTTTGCTCAATGACATAGACAGATCTTTAACAGGAATCTCACACTCCCTCTGTGGTTCCCCATGCCAAGGATTCACCCACAGCAGGGCTGGGAAACACCCTCAGGGGCATTTCTGGACAGGAGCTGCAGAAAGGCCCAAGCAGAGCAGGAGGCAGACGATGCTCCACCTCAGACAGACCTTGACCTGCTCAGCTGGAGAGGAGGAGACTGAGGGGAGACCTCAGGGCAGGGACAGGCACTGAGCTCTGCCCTGGGGACGAGGGACATGGCACAGGGAAGGGCTGGAGCTGTGCCAGGGCAGGGGCAGGGCACAGGGCAGGGCTGGAGCTGTGCCAGGGCAAGGACAGGGCACAGGGCAGGGCTGGAGCTGTGCCAGGGCAAGGACAGGGCACAGGGAAGGGCTGGAGGGATACCCCCAAGTCCTCCTCAAGTTTAACCTTCAAGCTTGGAACCAAAGCAGCTGAAAGGAACCAATTCTCCAAACACAAACAGTTATTCCTTCTACTATCTGGGGGACTTGCACATAATTTCAATAAAATGCGATAACTCCTCTTGCCATTACCCTGTTTGTGAGATGAAGTTCATTTTCACTTCTGTAGCACCAAGGCAGCTTTTAACAGGAGTGTTTAACAGCAGCAGAGTCACCTGAGCATCCTCCAGAATTCTCAGGAAAGCACATCTAAAAGCAGCAAACTGGCAAGTTTACATAAAAAATAAATACCTAGCAATAGATAAGTATTATTTATTTCTCAAAATTGGTTTAAAGAGAAAAAAGATTTTAACTGGTTCACTGAATGCAATTTAGCCTCAGACAGCTAAATTAGGCTTTTAGTTCACATCAGCTTTGGAGGGAAAAAGACTCTTTTCCTTCAGCAGCTTGAAATAGATTTGAGGAAGAAACATGAATGATGAACACATGAGGAACTGATAGCAATTATCATTCAAGAGATCAAATAAAGATACTCCAGGAGATACAGAATAACATGCAATCAGGGAAATACAGTAAAATTATCCTGCCACTGTAAGGCAACAATTTGAATCTTGGCACATTTCCATAAATTGTTAGAACAGGATGAGGTAACCTGGCCCTCAATGCAGAGAAGAAGCTGCAGATTAAAGAACAAATTTGGGGAAACTTGGAACTGTCTCCACTGCTTTTGGTTTTTCCTCAAAGTGAGGTTTGCAATTTTAACATGTGAAGCATATGGTTAGCACAGGGATTTCTGAGTTCACTATAAAAACAGCTGGAATTTCATCAGCTGGGAGGATGAACTGAGGGTCACTGACACAGACCCTTCCCCAGAGAGCAGGCAGAGCCAGCACTGCAGAGAGCAAGGAGTGCAGGGCAGCATCCTGCCCACCCTGGGAATGCCCATCTCCAGTGGGACAGGAGCCCAGGGCTGGAACCCAGCAGGGCTTTCCAGAATCCCTGAGGAACTGCCCAGGCCAGGTGTGCTCCCAGGAGAGGGGACACCCAGAGGGAAGGGATTCCCTGCACTCTCTGCTGCCACAAACCTCCTGTGAGCCAGGACAGAGAAGGGAGACAGAAGGAGCTTCTTTAAGTCACTGACATGTGTCAGTTCCCATTTCAGACTTGAAGGATTTTTGCTGTGAATTGGGAGCACGGACTGAGCTGCCTCAAACACCCAATTGCAGGTGAGAATGCAAAGGGCAGTTCAAGCTCTCAAGGGACTTCAAAGAAATCAGCCCTTTCTGGGGTTCTCACTGAATTCAGGACTTAAATTCCAGAAACTATCTGTTAAAAACTCACATCCCAATAATATATGGCCACACTTCCATCAAATGTGACATGGGAAAATTGCTCAGGACACTCCTCTTGCTCCAACATCACTCCTAAAGCTGTAAGACAACATCTCATCATGGAGCAAATGCACTCAGACTGCAGCACTTCTTTGGGTCTTGTTTGCCAATCCCATTCCCCAAAGGCTTTGGAATTCACAGCCCACTCTGGTAGGATTTAAAGGCCAGAAATACAGAGTCACTACATGGTTTGATTAAAAAAAAGGATTATTTATCAAAGCAACATCACAACAAGTGGAGGAGCTCTTGGAAAGCACTCTGAGAAGAGTCATCTGTCCTGGAGGGACCTCCCAGAGCAGGGTGGCCCAGGCAGGTTTGTGTGTGGAGCAGCTGCAGGAGAGCTCAGGCAAGCTCTGCAGCAGCTTCCAGGACAGTTCCCACTGATTTCCCCAAGTGGCTTTGGCCCATCATGTGAGGGTTCTCCCCCAGAAGAGAAGGCAGCAGACAAGTCCTGCTCACAGGATTTCCCCCATCTTGACCTTTTTTCCCAGATAGTTCCCTTTGAGTTAAAGGAAAACCACACCCAATATTTTCCCATAACCAGCCCAGCTGCTCACATGCCACATGTGCAGTCACTTGAGGAAGGGTTTGAGTAACTTCCAGCATTCAAAGGGGTGTTTAAGTTCCACTACTACCATTTGTTCATCTGGAATTGAGTAAATCATTAACGATTAAATACTTGCCCATTAATTGCTTAATACAAAGCCACCTGGACCTCCTGGCTGAGCTGGCTGGGGGTGGTTCTTCATGAAAACACAGAGTGGTTTTGCTAGTAAAGATGTGAAGCATCTGATGAGTCAGCCCACACAAATTCTAGAGGGTTCTGTGTAATTCATTCATAAGCCTTGATTGGGAGAACATCACGGGGAGAGATGGAAAAGCAGAACATCATTCCTACAACATTTGTAGTTACTGACTCTGGATATTAAATCATGCATATCTATTTCTAACCAGCAGCCTCTGCTCAGGGCTCAGCAGAAGCCCAAACCTCCTGCCTCAAAGTGCTCCCTGGGAACAGGCAAATGTGACCCAATCTCAGTGTGAAAGCCTCCTACTAAAGAATCCATCCCTTTTCTCCTCAAAGCCCTTATTTGTGTCTCAGCTTCATAAAATCTTGAATGCTCCAATTTGCAGGTGTCACATGAGGAAGTCAATCATTGCCAAGACTTAAATAGTGCTGTGTATTTCCTACCCCAGAATATTTCACCCCCCAAAATAACATGTCAATGCTCTTTGGTGCCTCTTTGCAACAGGAGGGTGCACAAGCAGCACCAGCCCCGAGCCCTGAGCCTGCAAGGGGAGCACATCCCATCCCACTGAGCTCCAGGGAACAGAGCCTGGTTTGCTCCCGGTGCCTGAACTCACTTATTTCAGAACTGTGAACACTTTGGAATAGAGAGATGAAGCAAAATGTGGGTCCTACCCTTTCCTGGACTATGGCCCAGAGCAGGTTAAAGTAACCTGGACTTTTCTTAACATAACTCTCCATTGACAGAATTGTGGAGCATGACCAGGCACAAACCCCAAATCATTTCCCTGCAGAGCCCCAGCCCAGGCCTGGGAAACAGTTTGGAACACATTGAGCATCCTTTAGAGTCTGAGGGCTTCTACTCCGAGAGAGTTATTGAGCAAAAACTGCAGAGGACAAGGAGGGGCACAAAGGACTGAAACCCAAAAATATCTGTGACTGAGCACAGGGGAAAGGGGAGCCAGGGGAGCTGGAGGCAGGGCAGAGAGCACTGGGGAAAGGGAAGCCTGGGGAGCTGGAGGCAGGGCAGAGAGCACTGGGGAAAGGGAAGCCTGGGGAGCTGGAGGCAGGGCAGAGAGCACTGGGGAAAGGGAAGCCTGGGGAGCTGGAGGCAGGGCAGAGCAGCCAGGAGTTCATCAGCTGGCTTGGAACCCCCACTGGCTCCTGAGGGACACCACCAGGGAGTCCCCGGCAAGGAGGGTGAATGCTGCTGTGCCTGTCACAGGGACAGCAAGTCAAGGAGGGCTTGGTCCTCCCTGGGTCCATTTCCCCCAGGGTTGCCATGTTGGGGCAGATAAACTCACTGAAATGGAGCTTTTACTTTGCATTAAGATATTGTTCCAAAGAAGAGAAACCTGTACCTCCTGCTCACAAGAGCTTTAAGGTGCCCTGACCAGCCATGGGGGAACCACCAGCTCCGGGAGGGCTCAAAATCTCATGGATAGAGATGGAAAGGACACCTGGGACACAGGTTAGTGGTGACCTTGGCAGTGCTGGGGGAACAGCTGCTCTCCATGGGGTTCTGGAGGGGTTTTCCAGCCCCAAAGGTTCTGTGATTCTATTGCAGCCTCTTATATCTGTCATTACTCAGGGTAGGTGGGTAATAAGAACAGAAGAACCTGGAAACGAGGCTGAAATCTTAAATTTATCTGGATTGTTCATTTCATTTCGTGAGGTCTTAAAAATGCAACATGGAAAGCACATTTCAGGCTTTCCTCTCTTCCATCCCCTCCTTTCTCTCATGTTTGTGTCCACAGCCAACACAGCCATAAAGATTCTGAAAACGAGAGCTGTGCCTGACAGACCTTTGCACCCCAACAGCAACCAAAGAGATCAAACTGGCAACAGTGTTTGCATCACAGATGCTGTGGAATATTTCTACAATTACAGCTGATTTAATGCAAGATAAATAGGGCTTCAGAGGCACATCTATTGGTCCATATGAAAGGGAACAAACATAAAAAGATTTATTTAATTGCCTTTGCATTTTGAAAGTGGAGGTTACAGCAATTAATCACCACGTGCAGACATGAAAGTGTCCCAGTGACACAGAGGGTGTCAGCACAACCCTCATGTGGGGACAGCTCAGAGCAAGGTCACTGTGGGGCCTCATGGCCACATTTAAACCCTGGGGATGGTCCAGACCATTCCATGTGAGGGCCAAGTGCCAGCCTTGAGGAGCAGGAGACTCAAACACACAAACACCAGTGGGGGAAACCAGCCACAGTCAGGGGCCAAACTCAACCTCTGCCAGGCACCACAACTGTCCCACCATGTCCCCACAGACAAACCCCCACCCAGACCTCAGAGCCTTCCAGCAAGCCTAGAAAGTGTTTGAGAAGCCAATTCCATGAGCAGCTTCTCAGGAGCTTCCCAAACGAGGTCTAACACCCACCTGGCATCTCTGGTCCTCTCCATTTTTTATTTCCACTTTTGGCTCATCCATCAGCACCCAACACACAAACCACACCAAAGCCCTGTCCCACTCCTCTGTTCAGGTGCAGCCCTTTGTACTCCCAAACCCAGTGGGCTCCCAGGGATGGTGGCCAAGGCCAGGCTGGACAGGGCTTGGGGCAACCTGGTCTGGTGGAAGGTGTCCCAGTGCCTGGCAGAGGGTGGGATGAGCTGAGCTTCGAGGTCCCTTCCCACCCAGACCTTTCAGGGATTTTATGAAAGCAGAGTTACATAAGGAATTGGACCACTCTGATTCCAGAGAGAAGAGAGTCCTGCAGAATTTCCATTTTTGTTATCCCCTGGTTTTCCCTACTTTCCATTATGGTTTCCAACTGAACGGTACATTCTGACCTACAGAATAGGCTTAATTTTTGTAAACACCTCCCCTTTTGCCATCAGTGAGGAGGAAAGGCAGCAGCCCCTGCAAACACCCTCCAGGCACTCAGGTGGGTACCAAGGAGTGACCCCACCCTGGACACAGTACTGAGCTCATTCCCACACAATGCTGCTCTTGGAGGCACACAAAGTCAGCCCCTAAAACACCACCAGCTCCTGCCAGCACTGGGGACACCCTCTGGGAGGGTGGGGGCCATGGCACCTGTGCCAGCTCCTGCCAGCACTGGGGACACCCTCTGGGAGGGTGGGGGCCATGGCACCTGTGCCAGCTCCTGCCAGCACTGGGTCTGGGAGGGTGGGGGCCATGGCACCTGTGCCAGCTCCTGCCAGCACTGGGGACACCCTCTGGGAGGGTGGGGGCCATGGCACCTGTGCCAGCTCCTGCCAGCACTGGGGGACACTCTCTGCATTCCTTTGGGTGGGTGGGGGCCACCTGTGCCAGTGCCATGTCCAATGGAAACATCTCCCTGGGTGCTGTTGGAAAGGGTTGGCAAGTGCTGATAACTAATTGCAAAACTACACTCCTTGCAGTTCATTAACAAGCATGAGTAATTGCAGGGCATTTTCAAGTGTCATAACAACTTCACATTAATGCAATTTATTGCTTCATGGCCCCATTTTAAGACACAGTGTTGGTTACAACAAACATTTTATCTTGCCAGAGGATAAATATCCCATCCTGAAACAATCCCAAATTACAGGTCTGCTCTGGCAGGAGTTTGGAGTCAGGAAGCCCCAGAAAGAGCAGGAGCAGCCAGGATTCCCTCCCCCAGTGATGTTCAGCACCTCAGCAGAGTCACCCCAGACTGTCCTGCCCCAGGGCAGGCTCTGAGCAGCCCCCCAGGAAAGCTGGAAGAGTTGGGATTGCTCAGCCTGGAGAAGGGAAGCTTTGGGTGACTCAGTGGTGGCCTCCCAGTTCCTAAGAGAGCTGACAGGAAAGAGGGAGAGATTTCCTACAGGGGCCTGGAGGGACAGGACAGATGGGAACGACTTCCCAGTGCCAGAGGACAGGGTTAGATGGGATACTGGGGAGGAACTGCTGGCTGGGAGGGTGGGCAGGCCCTGGCACAGGTGCCCAGAGAAGCTGTGGCTGCCCCAGCCCTGGAAGTGTCCCAGGCCAGGTTGGACAGGGCTTGGAGCACCCTGGGCTGGTGGGAGGTGTCCCTGCCCATGGCAGGGGTGGCACTGGGGGGCTTTGGGGTCCCTCCCAACCCAAACCATTCCACGACTCCATCCCATTGGTAGGTGTGACCCTGCCCAGTGCAGGCAGTGTCTGGCCCCTTTAGATCCCAACCCAAACCATTCCAGGACTCCATCCCATGGTAGGTGTGACCCTGCCCAGTGCAGGCAGTGTCTGGCCCCTTTAGATCCCAACCCAAACCATTCCAGGACTCCATCCCATGGTAGGTGTGACCCTGCCCAGTGCAGGCAGTGTCTGGCCCCTTTAGATCCCAACCCAAACCATTCCAGGACTCCATCCCATGGTAGGTGTGACCCTGCCCAGTGCAGGCAGTGTCTGGCCCCTTTAGATCCCAACCCAAACCATTCCAGGACTCCATCCCATGGTAGGTGTGACCCTGCCCAGTGCAGGCAGTGTCTGGCCCCTTTAGATCCCAACCCAAACCATTCCAGGACTCCATCCCATGGTAGGTGTGACCCTGCCCAGTGCAGGCAGTGTCTGGCCCCTTTAGATCCCAACCCAAACCATTCCAGGACTCCATCCCATGGTAGGTGTGACCCTGCCCAGTGCAGGCAGTGTCTGGCCCCTTTAGATCCCAACCCAAACCATTCCAGGACTCCATCCCATGGTAGGTGTGACCCTGCCCAGTGCAGGCAGTGTCTGGCCCCTTTAGATCCCAACCCAAACCATTCCAGGACTCCATCCCATGGTAGGTGTGACCCTGCCCAGTGCAGGCAGTGTCTGGCCCCTTTAGATCCCAACCCAACCTGCAGCTGGAGGGCCAGAGCCAAGCTCTGCTTCCAGCAGAAAGGGGCCCACAGACTCCTCAAGTACACAACCTGTAATACATCCTGGATTTTAAAAAGTTCTCCAGTTTCATTTCTCTGTGTTAAATATGTAAATTATCCTGATTAGCAATAAGTCATTAAATCTAAGATGTGTAAAACATTGTTATGATTTAATTGATGCAGCCAAGAGATGGCTGAACAAGCCAATACTCCTCCAGTCACACAGATGTACCTTACAGAGCTGCTCCCCAAAGCAGAGGAACACATTGTCAAATGCATTTAGCTGCATTTCTGTGTTTGCAGCACTGTAGAAAACCTCATTATTTTAGGTCTCATTTTGTCACAGCTGCTCAGTTTGACCTCCAGGAGCAAGTACAGCCTTATTTAACAAAAATGAGATTTAAAACAAACAGAAAGAGAGAAACATGGCACTGCAGGTATTTCACACCACTTCTACCTGTAAATTGAATGTTAACCTGAACACAGAGCTGAGCTGATGCTGTGCCCCTCCCTGCTTTTAGCAGAGCTCACACCATTCTCCCCACAGCTGGAAAAGAGTTGGACTTAAGTCAAAGTTGGTGCATGAGTGTAGAAGAGATGATGTAACAAGAAAAATGAGAGGTTTGCCTATTAAATGATGATTTTGGGTTGGTTTGTTGTCACACTCAAATTTCAGACTAAGTCATGAGCATTGAAAAATAAGCCCAATTAAAACCTCAGCAAGGGCCCTTTCCCCACCTTTGGCATCTTCTGCTCAGAAATGTATGTTGAGTCCTTCCCACGTGGCCTCTCTCAGACACCTGGAAAAGCTCTACTGAAGGAGGCAAATCCCTCCCATCAATGATGTTTGGATAACAAACATCCCCTCTCCCCAATTATTTTTGGAACACTTTGTTCCATCTCCCCTCCAGTGAGCGAAACATTCAGACACAGGACAGAGGAGGAGGAGGCAAGAGCAGCAAAGTTCTCCTACACATGTTCAAGTTCTGAGCAGAGTTTTCCCACAGAAACTGTCCCAAAAGCACTGACAAGTACTGAAGTGCTTTTATCACACAAGTGTTGTAATCACAGAGGTGTTTTGTTCCTTTTCCTGTTTTTTTTTCCCCCAGTCTGTGCAGAGCTGAACTGGAACCAGCCCCTCTCCTGTGCCCAACTCTGCTGGGGCAGCTCTGGGGCTCTGCTTGGGGGGCTGCTCAGCAGGCACAGCCTCTGCTCAGCAACAGAGGGACTCCTACAAATTAGAAGGTTGTTTTCATGATCCATCTCATCTGCTCCATCAATAAAAATAGACCAAAGCCTTCTGGCACAGCTCATTTCTCCCCCTCAAGTGGCTCCAGACACAGGCAGGGCCACCTGCCCAATTAATCACAGAGCTGAGCAGCCCCAGCACCTGGGGAGAGGCAAACCCACCACTGCAGCCAAGCCTAATTTAAACACTTGAGATAAATTAAGGAGCACTTGAAAAAACCAGTGGCAGTTGTCCAGTGAGAGGCAACAACTCATCTCCTGGCTTTTCCTTTGTTTTTCTTTAGTTTCTGATAAGGGCAGTCTGTCAGCCCCTGTAGGGCTCGAGCTCTGCTGCTGCTGCCCTTACTGAGGAGGAACAGGAAAGGAGAATAAAACCCACTGGTACACAGTCAAGCTCCAAATTACTGAAATTTGCACCCCAGTGACACAACCAGGCTTTCACATATGGTGTCAGCATACTCCGAGTTGTCTCCACCCTCTCCTGCTCAAGCACAATGCCAGCTCAGCACTCCCATGGCAAAACAGCTGAATGTGACACCACGTTCATGTGGCACGTTGGGAATTGTCAGATTGCATCTGTGGGACTCAAGTTTTTAAGGAGTTGTCAAGTTTAATTGGAGAGTTCACACAGTCCCAGTGCTGGTGCTGATTTATCCAGCAAGTGTTTCTCTTATCACTTTGCACTAATTCAGGGAGCTAAATAAAGCCATCTGTGAGTGGAGCAGGAGGGATTCAGCAAACAGCTCCAAGTGCATCGGTTTGCCCAACATTTTGACTGTTTTGTTGTTTGCTGAGTGTTTGGTTGTGTTTTAACCTTTCCTGCAGAGTTGGTGTTTGGTGATGCCAGTGAAGGTCCCTCCAGCCAAAGGGAACCTGCCAGCCATGCTTGGGGTGCTCCTGCCCTGCCCAGCACCCTCCAGGGTGCCAGCACACAGCACAGCTCTTTTGGGCCATATTCCCAAATTATCTGCAGTGCTGAGCATTAGAAACCTCAGGAGTGATGCACCTGAAGGAGGAGCAGCACTGCCCACCCACATCCCTCCTGGAGCTCCCTCTTCCCAGACTGGGGAATGGCCAGTGTTTGTTTTTCTGCCCCTGCCCAGCTGCTGCAGCCACAGCCCTGTCTGGCCCTGGAGCCCAGCACGGCCTGGGGACACTCCATGGCACACTCATTTGTATGGAAATAGAATTTCTGCTTGTAATATTTGGTGACCTTCGAGCTTGGGAGCTGAGGAATGGGGATGCCAACTGGGATCTGTACCAGGCACAACTCAGGACAGAAGGAATTCATTCAGTTAAAACACAAAAGAGCAGTTTAGCACCTCTCAGGAAAAGGAGTCAGTGCCACATGAGTCCCCTCCCAGCAGCTGAAAGTGACTGCAGCCTAAACTAACCAAAAATGGTTTGTAGGAAGTTAAACAGATATGGCAAAACTCACAGGGCACATCAGAGCTGAAAAGGCTGATGCACAGTAACCAACACACCTCTCTCTCACTCCTTGTTTTAGGGCAGGACACAGTGTTATCCACAAATTTGCTGGAGCCCACAAAGCCCAGGCTGAGCATCCTGCTCAGGGGCACTGCAGGAGGAGCAGGGTGGGCTCATGGAGGGGCAGGGCTTGGGCTGGGCTGGCCCAGGACAGCTCCAGGGGCTCTCAGGGGTTGGGCTGCGCCGGCCCAGGACAGCTCCAGGGGCTCTCAGGGGTTGGGCTGGGCCGGCCCAGGACAGCTCCAGGGGCTCTCAGGGGTTGGGCTGGGCCGGCCCAGGACAGCTCCAGGGGCTCTCAGGGGTTGGGCTGGGCCGGCCCAGGACAGCTCTCAGGGCTTGGGCTGGGCCGGCCCAGGACAGCTCTCAGGGGCTCTCAGGGTCAGGGTTTGGGCTGGGCTGGCCCAGGACAGCTCCCAGGGGCTGGCAGGGGTTGGGCTGGGCTGGCCCCGGACAGCTCCCAGGGGCTCCCCGGGTCTGGGC
>VWZD01003829.1:70424-83311 GCA_013396695.1 Sakesphorus luctuosus | reverse complement strand
CCCACCCCAGTCCCCTGTGTGTCCCCAGGGCAGTGCCCACCCCAGTCCCCTGTGTGTCCCCTGGCAGTGCCCACCCCAGTCCCTGTGTGTCCCCATTGCAGTGCCCACCCCCAGCCCCTGTGTGTCCCCAGGGCAGTGCCCACCCCAGTCCCTGTGTGTCGCCTGGCAGTGCCCACCCCAGTCCCTGTGTGTCCCCATGGCAGGGGCAGCCCCAGCTCTGGGCAGGCAGAGTGGGTGGGCACTTCCTGGGCGCTGGGGAGGATCCAGCCCTGGCACAGCATGGCCCTCCAATTCCTCACTGCCGGTTTCCTTGGGAGCACTTCCCAGGCAAATCAAGAGATTGTTCTCCAAAGACAGGCAGCTGGGTAAATGTCAAGAGCTCACAAAGTAAATTATAGTGCAAACAGGTTTGATATTTCTATGAAATGAAAGTTAAGCACATTTCTTTCTAAAATACAGAATTTTATTTAAAGCAAGAGAAAACCTTCCATTGTGACCTTTATGAGATCCCAAACAGTGACAAATTTGGTCATTACAAATAACCTTTTCCTAGCAAGTGCCTCACCAACGGGGACTTCTTTGCAGTAATAGATGTAAATTAATTTCCAACCTACAAAACAATAAATAAGAATCTTTTAAGGTACCGATTCTACAGTAAAATATGAATCACAAAAACCCAAGGCAAAAGGCACCTTGATGGCAGGTTTTATTTTGTACACAGCATTATGGGAACTCCAATCTGTTGCTCCTCCACTACTCCAGCAGTGAATAAATATTCCAGTATTTGCCTTGCTATTTGTCTGTATGATTAACCCGATGGTGAGAATGAGATCATTAACCTGCCATTACTTGTGTGTTTAGAGCTCTCATCACGCCCCTGGTGCCTTGTTAGGCAAACTAAAAATACCCCCAATTTTTCAGTTTTCTTTTAACTTTACACTGACAAACATTATTCTATAGTTGTAAATGAGAAAGAAGAATCAATGGTCACTGAATGAAACCCGAGCCTCTCAGTAATTAACCCACAGAGCACTAAACCATATCCCGTCATGCACCATCAGACTAATGAGGGGCTTTTGGAGACAAACTGTTCTTTTTCTATCCAGGGGCACTTACATTTGTTGGTGTTTTTCAAAGCACAAGCCCCACAGTCCCCTCTGCTGGGAACAAGCAGAGCCCAAGGAGCAGGGGCAGCTTTGCCAAGGGATCTGAGGCCACTTTGCCTGGTCCTTACCAGGCACAGGGGCTGCCCAGCAGGGAAGGGCTCTTTTCCTTGGCAGAGTGGCCCTGGCAGACCCTGCACTTGAGAGGAGGGTTCGATGTGAGCCAGGGCTGAGCTGGTGCTTGCAGGGGGTAAATGCACAGGATTTACCCTGTCAGCTTTATCCTACAAAAAATGTGCCACAACCTTCTACTCCCACCAAAAAGGGCACCACAACCCCCTGTTCCCCCTTGGAAACAGCTCCTGGGAGCAAAAGTCACTTTGGAATGAGCAGCATGAGGAGAACTGAGCCAGGGTGAGCACTGACCACCCCCTGCCCCTGCTGCCACATCCACGGGGAGGGACCCCTCTGAGCAGCATCCTCGGGGTGCCCACCCAGGGGACCCCCAAGAGAGGGGTAGGGAGGTGTCCTGTACTCTGTGCCCGGGGGATGCCACAGGAGGGTGTGGCTGAACATGAGGGATGCAGCCCCTGTGTCCCTGAGCCCCAGGGAGCTGGGGGTCCCACCTGCCTCCCCTGGGATCCGTGGGGAGTGCTGCAGGAGGAGCTGGGCCTTTGAGCAGGACCCCAGACCCCCAGCATCCCCCTGTGGCTGAGCAGCACTTGGGGGGCTTTGGTCACAGCAGGGTCCCCAAACCCCAGAGCCTCAGCATCCCCCTGTGGCTGAGCAGCACTTGGGGGGCTTTGGTCACAGCAGGGTCCCCAAACACCCACCTGACTGTGGTGCCTCCTCTTTGGGAGGGACAGGGAATGCAGATCCCACCAGGCAGCAGAGACATAAAGAGGGGGACAATAAAGGTGGGATTCCTCCTCCTCCTCCTCCCTTCCCAGCCCTCCCTGAGGCTCCACTGCCAGCACAGCCAAGCCTGAGAAGGCAGGGATGTCTCAGCCCCAAGGGAATGTGCAGAGGAGAAGAGAGGGAAGACAAACTGGTTTCTCTTCACTGGTGTCCCTATAGTTGGAGTGATCTCTGGTGCCTTTGCTGGAAACTGAAACTATCTTCAATACTGAGGATTAAAACAATTCTCTAAATGTGACAGTGCATTTAAAAATATTGATAATAAAGTATTTCATTTTTCACACTGTGGCCTAAGTCCAGCCTTCGCTTCCCATTCCCTAACAAGGTGTAGCATTTCCTATTTCATTATATCTAAAACAGAAAATGCAATATCTGCTCCACTATGGACAAACCCAGGATATAACAAGGAGTAACATGTTAGAACATTTCTGTGATAATTATAGGGAAGGGCCCCCTCTCCATTCCCTCCCTGGGGCCGAGGAGGTGTCCTGAGGCCCTGGAGGATGCTGTGGGACCAGAGCAGGGACAGTGGTGGCTGCTGGAGATAAAAGCCCTGCACAGTCTGCCATCCCTGCAGCTCCGTCAGGGGCTCTGTAAACATCAGCTCCTTAAACAGACAAGATGAAAGAACTAATCAGCACATAAATCTTCTCACTCCAAGACATTAGAGGCAAAATATTTATAAAAGAGTTGTAGAGTTTTCTATCTGGAGATGATGCATGGGGCTTGGAGACACCACTTGAATTAACACCGTGGTGGCACCTGAAAGAGCTGAAAAGAAATGTCCCCAAATCTATGTGAAAATCCCTACTTTTCCATTTGGAGTTTAGCTGTCAGGTGGGAACAAATTCAGGACAGAGAAGCCTGAGAGCAAAAGGAATTGAAGTCATGCTCAGGGAAAAAAAATCTGTTTAAATAGCACAATTCCTGCCTCTTGGGGCTGAAAACTTGCTCTGCAATGGCTGAGCCTGCCTGGGATTGTTGCTGTGGTCACTGCAGCCCCTGCCCAGCATCCCCCTCCTGAGCCCACCCTGAGAGGGGCTGGAAGAAACAATCATTGTATGGATGCACTTCCCTGGTTTCTGAGTGCCAACTGTGTCCTGGAGGCTGCTCCAAACCAAGAAAGGAAATCTTTGCTGTGAACTCTGTGGCTCAATGAACTGATGCACAAAGTTATTCAGTACTGAGGTAAACAGGAGGATCAGAGTTGGGGTCCTTCCCTTGCATCCTGCATTGCTGTTCCCATCTCTGTTTCACTCTGGGTGAAGAGCAGGGGAGAGAAGGAGCTGGACAAAGAGGAATTCTCCATGTCTGGCTTCAGCCAGTGCTCAGTTGGTTTTACTTTGTCTTCATCATTCTCCAAAAATAATTTTATTAGCCACTTAAGAACTCCTGGAGCTGCATCTCCTCCACCCTTCCCTCTTTATTCCTTCTTCTATTTTTCCCTTGATGTTTTCTCTCTCTGTTTATCATCATCATTGTGACAAATAGAGTTTTACAGACTAAATTGCTTTTCTTGCTGTAATTCCACTACCAAAAGAATGTTAATTAGAGTTGCTTATGTCTCAGAAGCTAAACAGTACTGTAAGACCATCCCCTGTTCTTCACCTCAGTGCACGACTCCCACTGTTGCTGGTAAAGAAATAGTTCTGAAGATTTGAAGACTGGATTTTTTTGTTTGCTGGGTTTTTTTCTCTTTTACTGTGGGTAGTATGAAAAGGAAACAAAGTTCAGCTCTCCAAGTCAGGGTCTGTCAAAGAGCCTCTGAAAGTCACAAGCACAAAAACCCAGCTCTTCCCACAGCTCTGCTGGAAATTTCCATCTCTGCTTCTCCACGGGGGCTCCTCGTCCCCAAAGGCTTTATGGAGAAAGGCAGTGGCTGCTCTGCAATCACAGCCTGCCAAAACCTGGATTGTTTCCTGAGAAGGAAGGGCTGGCTTTTGGAAAGATCTTGACTCCATGAAAATGTACCCACCAAAATAACCCCCCTGATGGCATGTGAGAGAAGGGGAATGTCCCGTGGGGTATTCTGGGAAGTGCAAAAGTTTTAAGGGACTTTTTCCCAGGCCAGGAGTGTCTGTGTCTGGGTGCTGGGGGTGGAGGGAGCTCTGCCCTGGCACATGGGGTCAGTCCTGCTCCTGCTTGTGCAGCCTCCCTGCTCTCAGGGGTGGATGCTGCTCCCAGGGATGGATGCTGCTCTCAGGGATGGGTGCTGCTGCCAGGGAATGATGCTGCTCCCAGGGAATGGTGCTGCTCCCAGGGATGGATGGATGCTGCTCCCAAGGAATGATGCTGCTCCAGGGATGGATGCTGCTCCCAGGGAATGATGCTGCTCCCAGGGATGGATGCTGCTGCTCCCAGGGATGGATGCTGCTCCCAAGGAATGATGCTGCTCCCAGGGATGGATGGATGCTGCTCCCAGGGAATGATGCTGCTCCCAGGGATGGATGCTGCTCCCAGGGAATGGTGCTGCTCCCAGGGATGGATGGATGCTGCTCCAGGGATGGATGCTGCTCCCAGGGAATGGTGCTGCTCCCAGGGATGGATGGATGCTGCTCCAGGGATGGATGCTGCTCCCAGGGAATGGTGCTGCTCCCAGGGATGGATGGATGCTGCTCCAGGGATGGATGCTGCTCCCAGGGAATGGTGCTGCTCCCAGGGATGGATGGATGCTGCTCCAGGGATGGATGCTGCTCCCAGGGAATGGTGCTGCTCCCAGGGATGGATGGATGCTGCTCCAGGGATGGATGCTGCTCCCAGGGAATGGTGCTGCTCCCAGGGATGGATGGATGCTGCTCCAGGGATGGATGCTGCTCCCAGGGAATGATGCTGCTCCCAGGGATGGATGCTGCTGCTCCCAGGGATGGATGCTGCTCCCAAGGAATGATGCTGCTCCCAGGGATGGATGGATGCTGCTCCCAGGGAATGATGCTGCTCCCAGGGATGGATGCTGCTCCCAGGGAATGGTGCTGCTCCCAGGGATGGATGGATGCTGCTCCAGGGATGGATGCTGCTCCCAGGGAATGGTGCTGCTTGAAGAGATGGATGCTGCTGCCATGTCCTGATGGAGATCAGTGTTGGGCATGCCCTTGCTGTGAGGGGTTTCATGTGTCACTCCAACCCAAAGGGATTGGCACAGCAAGACAATGGGTGGCAGAGGGGACAGTGCCCTTCCTTGGCCTGACCAAACCATTCCCAGGGACTGTTGTGTGGTAGAAAAGGCAGAGCAGGGAGAGAGAAGTGATGAACTGTGAACAGGCCAGCAGAAAAGCCACAATGGCAGCAAACGAACTGAAATGCCCCTGGCTGTGTCCATGCAGTGGAGCCAAGTGCTCCGTGGGATCTGTGCAGCCCTCGGGAGTGTTCACTGTCCCCGTTCACCCGAGCTGAGAGCAGGAACAGGCTGTCCCCTCCCTGGCAGAGCTGTGCCAGCCACCAGTGCCACAGCAGCAATCCCCACTCCATCTCAAACAGAAACATTGGCAAGGGGGAATCTCCCAGGATTGTTCCCATCAAGTGGGAGAGAGGGAAGAAACACTCACCTGGTTTTCTCTTTCTTTTTTCCCCCCTTCCTTTTGTTTTTATACGAGAACACAGAGTGATGTTCTGTGGAAAGGATGTTACTATGACACTGCTGAGATGTGCCGAAAAAAGGGACAGATTCATATAAATTATTTATGATTAATGTATTATACTTCACCAGAGCAATTGAAATAGAGAGATTTCAGTATTTCTTATCATTATGATGGATATGTAAAAAAGCATTAGCAGCAAATACCTGCTGCTAATAGGCAGGTGGAACAGGCAGAGGAGTCTGTTTGGGTGAGAGGAGGAGGAGGGTGGGAAACCCCAGGCAGGTGTGGGCAGCATCCCACTGGTGGCACATCCAGGGCCGTGGGCTCTGCCATCCAGGGGTGATTTCAGCTGCCCAAATCCCATCTGGCTGCCTGATTTGCAACTGTCCTTGTAGGGATATGTGCAGCAACTGAGAAGGTTAATAGGGTTAACCATGGCAATGAAGCGTTTTTCCAAGACAAGCATAATTACCTACTTATTAAAAAAAAAAAAAGAGTGTGTGTGTGTGTGTGTGTGTGTGTGTGTGTGTGTGTGTGTGTGTGTATATATATATATATATATGACCATATTATATACTAACCTGCCCACAGTAAGTTACCTCCTTCCAGGATCTGAAGGGAGCTGACAGGAAAGATGGAGAGAAACTACTTACAAGGGCCTGGAGTCACAGGCCAAAGGGGAATGGTTTCCCACTGCCTGAGAGCAGGGTTAGGTGGGATATTGGGAGGAAATCCTTCCCTGGGAGGGTGGGCAGGCCCTGGCACAGGTGCCCAGAGGAGCTGAGGCTGCCCCATCCCTGGAAGTGCCCAAGGCCAGGTTGGATGGGGCTTGGAAGGTGTCCTTGCCCACAGCAAACTCTTGGAACTGGCTGATCTTCCAAGTCCCTTCCAGCCCAAAGCAGCCCAGGATTCTCTGAGCACTCCAGGCATTTTCTCTTTGCTCACAAGCACAAGGCACTGAGCAGGGTGATCACATCCTCCCTGCTCACAGCATTTCTTACTTTGCCCTGGATTTACAGACACAAATCTGAGTGGACAGGAAAAGCAAGGGGTGAATGAGTAGGGAAAGAGTGCCAGGGAGGGGCACTGGCCATGCTCAGCAGCCCCAGAGTGTGCCTGGAGGGCAAGGGCTTGGGGCAGGACGGGGGGTGGGCACAGCAGGGGCAGGATGTGGGGCACGATGAGCAGCTGGGCCTCCAGCCCGGTAATATACACCAAAAATGAAATTAAAAGGCTTAAAAAGGTCTCAACTTTGTCTAGAATCTACTTTGGAAACCTGTGCCCCACTTGGAAGCACTGCCAGCCTCTCTGCCAGCTGACACCAGTCACAGCCGGGATTTTCACTGTCCTGGTTGTGACGATTGAATAATGAGCATTGTCAAGCTCCATCTTTAAATTTTAATTACTAAAAATTCATCTTTGAAAGATCTTTCTCAGTATCAAGAATGTAAATAGCAATAGGGCCAACCAGGAATAATATGAATAATTCAGCCTTACAATATGCAAGTTTTATACTTGGAAATGAGTGATTCACTCCTCCTGTATATTCACTCATCACAGAGTGCACATGCTAAAATATGGAAAAATGGGAATAAGCCATAATTATTTGATGGCATTGTAACACTAGAAGTTTTTTAGATTGTATTTTAATTATAACGTACCTTAGAGCACCAATTTTATGTCCTGAGTTTATAAATGAGGCAGTTTATTTCACAACAGGCAGTGCCTGGTGCCAGCTCCCCTGAGGGAGGGTTGCTGCTGCCTGAAGTGGGTCACAGCTCTCTGGGGATGGGGGTGGATTCCCTGGTGCCAGGCAAGGCTGGGCAGCACAGGCAGTGCAGGTGTTCCCTGGAGTCCTGGAATACTGACAGCTCCTGGGTCCCTCCAGGCTCCCTGTGCCCACTCAGCTCCTGGCTCCAGGCTCTCCATGCCCACTCAGCTCCTGGCTCAAGGCTCTCAATGCCCACACAGCTCCCAGCTCCAGGCTCTCTGTGCCCACTCAGCTCCTGGCGCCATCCAGGCTCTCTGTGCCCACTTAGGTCCAGTGGCACTGGAGGGGTTTGTTGGGAGCCCAACCCCATGGGCAGGGAGGTGCAGACAGGAGTCAGGGGGGGCACCCCTGTCCTGTTCCCACCACTCCCACCATTCCCACCCCTCCTCTGGGAAAGGAAAACAACAAAGTTCCTCTGTCCCCTCTTGACCCAGAGGTGTCAGTCAGTCTGCTCCTGCAACCAAACCTGTGAGAGATTCCAGCGTTTTCTAATTTGGTGAAACTCCTTTTCCTTCTGTAACTTTGGAATTTCTCCTTTAGTCCTGTAATGAAAATATCTCCTGGAGTGGAGCCAAAGGGTGACCCTCAAGAGACAGTCCTCGAATCCTCATTTTTTTACTTACAAACTCTCTCAATAAACAACCCAAACCACAGACACAGGTGAGCAGGGCAGGTGAGGTGGTGCTGCCTCCCTGCCCTCTCCAGCAGAAAGAAGACAAACCCTTGGCACTCTCAGTGCATTCAGGATTTTCTGAGCACAGAAAGAGTCCATCGTGCACCTCCAATTTTACCCCTCAGTGACTTCAATACTGTGAATACCACAGAGCAGCTCCAAAGGTGGCTGTGGGGCCACCTGGGGCTCCAGCTCCTTGTGCCATTCATCCATCCATCCATCCATCCCACACCTTGGATGGCAAAGCTCCTGCCTGAATCCTCATGGGCTTTGCTCCCAAAGTTCTTTCTAAAGACAGAAACGTGGACCCAGGTGAGCTGTGCTGAGGCATTATGTGGAGTCACCTGTAGCTGATGAGCTGCATAAGTGACTTCCCCACCCTCCATGCACAGAATTTCCCCATAACCTCTAACCTGCCCCTCCTCTGTCCCTGTGCCCCCCCTGCTCTGTGCAGGTGGAGGTCTGGGGGATGCCAGCCCCAGCCCTGTCCTGCCCACAGCTGCCCACGGCCACACATGCCCTTGGACAGCCAGGGCCCTGAGTTCCTGCCCCCATGCCCTCAGACAGGGGTGCTGATACCTGAGCAAACCTCATGGTAAAAGCTAAGCAAGAGCTCATCAGAAATTAAATGTACCCCTCTTTGACAAACAATATATCCTGAATTGCTGCTGAGGCTCCGCAGGGTCCCACAGCACATTGAGCAGGGATGGGACAGGCAGGGGCTGAGGCCAAGGAACAATAAATATTCATATCCAGAGTTAATACTAAAGCATTTTCTTCACTGTTTCCACTGCACTTATTTGTAGCTGCTGGAGAAGCAGGAGTATTAGAATATCAATTTTCCGCTTTACTGGAATGATTTCAGAGTCAAGAGCTGGCGGAATGCTGGATGCAAATGGGAGCAGAGAGGGTGGGACTCACACTAATCCACTTCACCACCTTGGCAAAAAAGGTCTGTTTATTTGCATTTTCCTTTTCAGAGCCTTCTTCAGGTGTTCCAGAACTGCTCTAGGGGAGGCTGAAGGCACATGTGTAGATCTGCAGCACAGAATCTGCTGCCTGTCCCACCCCTGAAGCTGTGTCTGCTCCAGGAGCAGCCACCTGCCCACGGAAGGGGTAGGCAGGGACCTGCCCATGGAAGGGGTCAGCAGGGACCTGCCCATGGAAGGGATCAGCAGGGATCTGCCCATGGAAGGGACCTGCCCATGGAAAGGGTCAGTAGGGACCTGCCCATGGAAGGGACCTGCCTATGGAAAGGGTCAGCAGGGACCTGCCCATGGAAGGGATCAGCATGGACCTACCCATGGAAAGGGTCAGCAGGGACCTGCCCATGGAAGGGATCAGCATGGACCTACCCATGGAAAGGGTCAGCAGGGACCTGCCCATGGAAGGGATCAGCATGGACCTACCCATGGAAAGGGTCAGCAGGGACCTGCCCATGGAAGGGATCAGCATGGACCTACCCATGGAAAGGGTCAGCAGGGACCTGCCCATGGAAGGGACCTGCCCATGGAAGGGGTGAGCAGGGATCATGGGCTCAGAGACAGAACCAAGCTGAAGGATGAATTTGGCATTTCTGCTGAATTTCCCCACCACTCCTTGCACATGGCCAGCTTTACACTCTCACTGAAATATGTATGTGCTGCTTATCTATTCACTTCAATTCTTCTCCCTGGGATGAGGTGTCAGAGGAAACAGCATTTTGTGGCTTCTCAAGGAATTCCAGCTAAGCTTGTCCCATGGGGAGAGACCCCATCCCCGGGGAGGCCCAGTGGGAAAGTCAAGGCCAAAGCAGCAACAGGTGGGGCCTTGTCAGGGCTCAGCTGCCAAGTGGGGACTTGATATCAAATAGTAAATTGGGTGTTTTCCTCCTGTAGAAAAAATGAGCCATGCCCTGAGCAGGGAGGAGAGGAATGTCCCCAAAAGACCTTCCTTACAAAGGCAGTAATGTTAAGTGGGCAACAATGCTGTTTAATTTTAATTAGCTGCTATTATTTTGGGAGGGCAGTGGAGGTTTGGACACAGTGATAGTGACAGTTTGCTCACCTTGTGGAATTTAATATCGGATCAATTGGTTTAGGCAGCTGGGGAGAAGGGTCTTCCTGCTGTTGGAGATAAAAAATGCTGTCTCTGTCTTCAATAAATCTAATCCAATCATTATTAAATCTTTTGGTAAATATCTTGGAGAAATTAGGTCTCCTAGTGTTTGTGCTCATGGATCAAGGAGAGAAAGAAGAAGTCAGACGGTATCCAGGTAAGCAAACAAGGAGTTTGTTATTTCAGGTCATGGATGGAGTGCTACCTACAACAAACAAACCAGCAGAAGACACAGACACACAGATTTTTTTCCAGGTACCACACAAAGCAAGAAGTGCTCCAGGTGCTCCTGGAGCTGTGCAGGGACCAGCAGAAACACCTCGTGCACAGTGGGAAAACAGAGCTGGAGATGTATCACCCCTTGGGCAAAGGTGCTGGATCAGTCACAGCACAGCAGGGAGGGAGCCCTTACCAGGCACAGCACCATCACTGGGCACTGACTGGCAGGGCAATCCCTGTGCCTGGACAGCACCATCACTGGGCACTGACTGGCAGAGCAATCCCTTACCAGGCACAGCACCATCGCTGTCCTCCCTGGGCACTGGCTGGCAGAGCAGTCCCTGTGCCTGGACAGGTGTGCTGTCTGTGCCATGTGGGTGTGCTGGCAGCGCACTCAGATTCTGGGCACAGGGCACAGGGAGCTGAGGCCCGTGCACAGGCTCTGACCAGGAAGCACTTTAACTCCTACTGGCTCTTCCCTCAAGTTCCCAGGATCCCTAAGGAGCACAAGCAAATGTGGGGAGTTTGTAATTCCAAGCGATTTGTTGCCTGCACCTTCAAAGGGCTGAGAAAGGCATTAATTACTCTCTTGGCAAGAGCTCCGGCAATCGTGTTCCTTGATGTCTTCCCTGAGCCAGCGCTGCAGCTGCTGCTCACCCAGAGACAGACACAACATCCCTGGGCTGATCCAGCAGTGGCCAAGCCCTCTGCAGCTCCCCAGCCCTGTCACAGGCAGCTCCAGGAGGAACCTGCTGCTATTAGAAGATCACATTTAAAATTTTGATATCTGCTTTGAAAGGGCAAACCCTGCCAGCTGACAACTAAGAAGTGGCCCTTTTGTATTCTGCTCCATTCTCAGCCATTTTTCATGCCTTAGCAAGGTGAAGCTTTCCAATCAAGGAACGGCAGCTTGGGCAAGTGCACATAATGTATTTTGATGGAGGCCTGTAATGAATATGGTATTTATGAAGATGCCAGTCATTAAAAGAAGCCTTGCATGGTTGTTGCACATTATTTTATTGATTTTTCCAAATGCAGGGATCAAGGCAAGGATGATACTTTACAAGAAACGTTTCAATTTCTAATCTTTAATTTGATAAAGCACTGCAGTATTTGTTGATTTGTGCCATTGAAGGATTGGTGGGCTCACTGCCTGTACACACTCTGTGAATTCTAAATTCAGAGTGTACTCTGGGAGAAGAGGACTTGAGCAGTGGAGAGTAATGGGAAAAGTTTGGAGAAGAGGTGGAGGTCATGTCTCCTCTTTTCAGTCTCTTGTTCTGTGGGTGGGTGTGGGTTGAGCTGACTCCCCTGAAGTCAATTCTAATTCTGCTTGTCATTGCAGCACTGAGGGAAGAAACTCCTTGTAGACATGACAGATGTCAATTGGAAAGTCCTGGAGGATGAGCAATCATTTTTATCAGCAGAATAAACACAGCCTGGGCACCAGCACTGAGAATCCCTCCAGCTTCTCTCCAGTAGGAGTTGGTCAGTCTGTACTGACCATGGCCAGTGTTTGGACTCTGGCAGGAAAGTCTGGCTGGGGCTGGTGTACCTGGCTGAGGCTGGTGTACCTGGCTGGGGCTGCCTCCAGCTGCTGCCCAGCTGGGCACACTCCCTGCAGGCTCTGAGCACCAACACTGCTGGACGTTTGCCTTGTTTGTGGAGAAATCAGATGGTGATGCTGGTGCTTCTCCCCATCCATCACTGCACGTCTGGGGGCATTTAACTCACTGGTTGGTTTTACTTGACATATGCAGTGCAGTGCCTCCATGTTTCTGTCTTCCCTTATATAATACATATATGTATTTACTGTTTTTCTGTAATAGAATATACCTTTTTATTTGGGAAGATAGGAAAGCATAAACCTACTTAGAGGACAGTGTGAGGTGAGGAGATGCATGCTGCTGAAGCCCCAGTGGCCCCCAGTGGCCCCCAGTGGTCCCCAGTGCTGGTGTGGGATGGCAATGCTGCCTGCCTTGTGCTATAAGTCCACAGATGGTGTTTGGATTTCTTTCAAGGTAGGTAAAAGGCAGTGATCTGGCAGAAAGTGCAAATAGCAGTTAAGATGAATGGGTTAATAACAGATTATCGTTTTCTGTATCTGATCAGCAAAGTTGGGGATAAACAAGTCTTTGGTGAAGAAATGCAGGGGGAAAAAACAGCAAAAAAGAAGAATTGGAGTGTTCTTGAACCCCTTATCTCAGTGCAGAGTAACTTCCATCCTGATGGGGATGAACTGCATTTTAATGGGTGTTCTGGCTGTGTCTGGGGCTCCTTCCTGCAAAGAAAGGGAAGTTCTTCACCTCCCCTTGCAAGTGGGGCTTGGCAAGGGCTGGGCTGGAAGGAGGTGGGGAGTGATTTGAAAGGGCAGTGTCCCCACTGCACTGTCCCAGAGCCTGCACTGTCACACAGCCTGCACTGTCACACAGCCTGCACTGTCACAGAGCCTGCACTGTGTCTGAGCCCTGCACTGTGTCTGAGCCCTGCACTGTCACAGAGCCCTGCACTGTCACACAGCCTGCACTGTC
>VWZD01003829.1:36061-69434 GCA_013396695.1 Sakesphorus luctuosus | reverse complement strand
CTGCACTGTCCCAGAGCCTGCACTGTCACAGAGGCCTGCACTGTCCCAGAGCCTGCACTGTCACAGAGGCCTGCACTGTCACAGAGCCTGCACTGTCACAGAGCCCTGCACTGTCACAGAGCCTGCACTGTCACAGAGCCCTGCACTGTCACAGAACCCTGCACTGTCACAGAGCCCTGCACTGTCTCAGAGCCTGCACTGTCCCAGAGCCCTGCACTGTCCCAGAGCCCTGCACTGTCCCAGAGCCCTGCACTGTCCCAGAGCCCTGCACTGTCACAGAGCCTGCACTGTCACAGAGCCTGCACTGTCACAGAACCCTGCACTGTCACAGAGCCCTGCACTGTCTCAGAGCTCTGCACACTGGGAAGAGTTTCCTTTTCTCTGGGCAGTACCCAGTGCTGGGTGGAAGCTCCATGGGCAGGGCTGGGGAGCACGGGGAGTGCCAGTGGCTGAGCAGGATGGGAAGGGTGTGGGGCACAGCAAACCTGGGCCAGGCAGTGCACAAACTGTGGGAGGGAAGGGAGGAAAGGCTCCTTCTCCAGGCTGTGGAGCTCCTGAGGGGCTCCCGCCTTCCTGCCTGTTCTCCTGAAAATACAGCAAATCAAACACTATGGGCATGTTCAAAATTAAACTCATTGGTCTATGAAATAAGTCAAGCATGAGCACACTATTTTTCCAATACTGATTTATTGATATTGATTATCTGCTCTCTGAGGGTTCCTACTGTCACCCCACACTAACAAACTGCGAGCCCCTGGGACACACGGGCAGGGGTTTGTCAGGATGGTGTTGGGAAAGGCACCCAGACTCATCCTGTGTGGATGGAGGTGCTGTTATTGGAGCTAATGCTGGCAGGGAAGAGCAGGTGGGATGGGAATCCTGTCTCCTCAGCTGCTGGGACCCCACCTATCCCACCAGGCACATCCAAGGAGAAGCACCTCAGTATTTCAGTCTGCAGAGCTCTGGTGGGATTTTCCTACAGGCAAACAACCCTCTCCATTGTCTGTCCTGCCAAACAGCTGGATGTTCACAGGAGACCATCCTCAGGCAGTCAGGGGAAGTGCTGGTGGCAGTGGGAGCTGCTCCAGGCTCCTCCATGGGATCAGCCCTCCCCTCAGTCCCAGAGGGGCTCAGCTCTGCCCCAGCCCAGAGGGGCCGCTCCTGCTCCTGCCCACTGACCCCTCCATGGGATCAGCCCTCCCCTCAGTCCCAGAGGGGCTCAGCTCTGCCCCAGCTCACCAGGGGCCGCTCCTGCTCCTGCCCACTGACCCCTCCATGCACTGTGGCCATTGGGATGGGACCATTAGCCAGGTATGGACCGAGACTCTGGCGAATGGGATCCGTGTGGATGAGGCAGTGCATCCTCTCCTGCTGGATGCTCTGCCTTCCCAGCAGCACTAATGTAATTTCCAATGAATTTTCATGAGACTGAAACCTTTCCCACTGCCTGTCATACTCCAGCAGAATCCCTTCGGGTCTGCAATGTCTGCATTACACACCAGGTGACTGCCTGACTCCCAGGAGTGGTGTATGATAAATAAAATACTGCTTTTGTCTTGGGAGCCATTATCCCCTTGCTGCATAAGAAGGGTCTGTGATTTGGTTTGTGCTGCTGACATCCTGCTTTCCAAGAACAATGTACATTATTATCCTTAAGTAGTGGAATCACAGTGTTTAATGGAAACCCAGATCTCTCACTGAACTTGAGATTTGTTGTCCCGAATCTGTAGTTTCCAGATTTCCACTCCATTAATTTCCTACCCAGCACTGGTTTTCTGAAGCAGCTCCTGTTCATAGCTGTGCTCCTGAACTTGAACACCTTCATTCAGTAGCTCTTGTTTTCTCAGTCTGAATAAATATTCACTTTGGGGAGTTGACCGTTTTTTTAAATTGTTGTTCCTTTGTTGTGCTCACTTTACAGACTTCAGAATGCTCCATTTACACACCCAGGACTGGAGATGTGACCTCACCAGGGCCAAGAAGAGGCAGAAAAAGAGGGTTGTGCAGGGCTGTGATGGGGTGCCCAGAGATGGGATGCCCAGGGATGTGGAGCCCAGGGATGGGGTGCCCAGGGATGGGATGCCCAGGGATGGGGTGCTCAGGGATGTGGAGCCCAGGGATGAGGTGCCCAGGGATGAGGTGCCCAGGGATGGGGAGCCCAGGGATGGGGTGCCCAGGGATGGGGTGCTCAGGGATGTGGAGCCCAGGGATGAGGTGCCCAGGGATGAGGGGCCCAGGGATGGGGAGCCCAGGGATGGGGTGCCCAGGGATGGCGTGCCCAGGGATGGGGAGCCCAGGGATGAGGTGCCCAGGGATGGGGTGCCCAGGGATGGGATGCTCAGGGATGAGGTGCCCAGGGATGGGGAGCCCAGGGATGGGATGCCCAGGGATGAGGTGCCCAGGGATGAGGTGCCCAGGGATGGGGAGCCCAGGGATGGGGTGCCCAGGGATGAGGTACCTACACAGCAGTGGGGTGCTCTGTCAGGAGGGAGTTGGTGACAGCTGGAGCAGGGAGTGAGTGGGACCTGGGCAATGAAGTGTGAGCTTTTCAGGGGTTCTGGCAAGGTGTCTGAGGGGGATTCTGCTCCAGGAGCTGGGAACGCCTTGGGAAACTGCCACCTGCTGAACCAAACCCAGGGAGTGAAGGGCTGAGCTCTGCAGAAATGTCCCAGTTGCACTTGGAGCCCCAGGGACAGCTCAGGGCAAACCCTCCTGTTTTAATTGTTCCACTATGCAAGAAATCATGAGAGGGAATATGCCAAAACTGCCTGAGCCCCTCTCTGGGGCCCAGGAAAAAGCATTAAGGGCATCCCTGGAAACAGCCCTGCCCCAATGTACTGCCTGCCATCCTGAGCCAGAGAGAATTACATGGAATCTGTGATCAAAAGGCAAGAAATTATATTGTCAAGGTAACAAATGCCTCAGTGGGATTTTCAATTGCACCTGCTGGAATTGCAGACCTTTCTGGGACAGAACAAGCACCTCCAGGAGAGGGGCTGGCTGGGCTGCAGCATGTGAGTGCCCACAGGCATGGGAAGATCCTGGGCTCTGCGCTGGGCTTTGCTCTCAGTGGACAGTCAGTAAAACCCTGAGGGGTGCTTCAGAGTTTGGGCTTGACCTTTGCAGATTAGCTGGGCAAGGGTATGAGGATTTTTGAAGGCTCAAGGACAGCAGGAGTGAGTGTTGTCAACAGAAATACCCTGAAGTGATGACAGATAACCTGACTGTTCATGGGGGAGTGAGGAGGGAGTCTGAGACAGCCAAAGCCATCGAGGAGACCATTCAGGGCATCCCTTCCTGCCTTCTTTCCCTCCCTCACTGCCTCCCCATGCTCTGGGAAGCTGTCTGAGCCCCACAGGGCCAACTCTCTGTCACTGGCACTGACATCTCACCATCCTTCTGGGAGCACCATGACCTCTGCCTGACAGTGGTGATGGCAAGAAAAGAACTTTTATATTTGCTCTTTTATGTTACAAATGCCGTGACTTTTATAATTAGTTTGATCAGGTGACAGAGTCCTGCTGGAAGTTTGAACACTGCATCAAAGGTTTATTTTTTTCTAAATCAGGTTGATTTGGGCCATGGCAGGAAGGCACCTCCCTGCTCCCTGCTCTTTGTTTCTCTGCTTTGCTTTCTTTGGGCTCTGATGTTGAGTTTCACCCATGAACTGGAGATGCCTCTTCCTCAGCTCCTTCAGGCTGGATTCTTGAGGGGAACCAGGTGCCATTGAAAGGTACAGAGGGCAAGGGCCTTCCTCCACCTCCTCTTCTTCCTCCAAAACAAACAGTAGTTGAAAGCATTTATTTTTTTCCAAAACCTGTAGACAGGAACAGTCCTTCCTGGCTTGAGAAAACGGAGCAAGACCTCTGGGACAAAGAGCAGGAAGGGATGATTTGGATGTGGGATGGGGAGACCTCCCCTCCCCTGTGAGCAATGGGTGGAATGCAGGCTGAGGGCCCTGTGTGGGCTCCTGGAGGCTGATGCTCTGTGTGACCACAGTGATCAATCACCTCCTGGTTTGGCCTTTCTGGACCCCAACACACAAATGCAGCTGAGGCAGCAGTTCCTCTGGAGTGCAGGAAACACAACAGCCACATCATTCAGAGAAGGGGGGACAGTGGGGCGGGACTGCTGCTGTCCCCCATCCCATCCTTGGGGTGGGACTCCTGCTCTCACCCATCCCATCCTTGGGGTGGGACTGCTGCTGTCCCCCATCCCATCCTTGGGGTGGGACTGCTGCTGTCCCCCATCCCATCCTTGGAGTGGGACTCCTGCTCTCACCCATCCCATCCTGGCTCCCCTGGCCGCAGGTGCTGAGCCTGCCTTTACAGGAGAGCACATTCCCATCCACCAAGGGGTGAGGGAGGGAGTCTGGACACAGCAAGACCTGACTACAAATCAGTCTTGTTTTTCCTCTGCTTACATCAGGTAGAGTGAGGAGGGTGTTATAAAGCTTGAAAGGACTGTTAAAACTAATTCTCATTATGCTATGTGGATTAGCATAAGATTTGCAACTGCATTTTAAAGAGGTTGTAGAGTAGGAGAAGTAGCCTGGAGGCAGGAAAGTGATCTAATCAAGGGACACAAGAGAAAAGTTAATTAAGGTGCCCTGGACCCAGTGGCCTTCTGGGGTGGAATGAGTCCATCAGTGGAGAAGGGAAGGGCTGCAGATGTCATCTGTCTGAACTTCTGCAGGGCCTTTAGCACAGTCATCCACAACATCCTTCTCTCTAAATTGGAGAGAGATGGATTTGATGGGTGGGCTATTCAGTGGAGAAGGAATGGTAGGATGGCCTCATTCAATGGCTCAGAGTCCCAACGGACTGATGTGACAAGTGGTGTCTCTCAGGGGTCTGTACTGGGGCCGGTGTTATTCACTGTCTTCATCCCTGACACAGACAGAGGGGCTGAGGGCACCGTCAGCACCTTTGCAGATGATGCAAACCTGTGACATACCTGAAGGACAAGGCCATCCAGATGGGCCTGGGAAACTTGAGAAGTGGCCCATGGGAATCTCCTGAGGTTTAACAAGGCCAAGTGCTGGTGTTGCACCTGGGTCAGGGTAACCCTCAGTGTCAGTACAGGCTTGGGGGTGAACAGATCAAGAGCAGCCCTGATGAGAAGGACTTTGGGGTGATGGTGGATGAAAAGTAACAAGGGAGGGTCTTCATGGCCTGATATTCCCTAATTGCATCTTCTGTTGCTGTTTGACCTCCCTCCATCACTCATGCCCAGTACTCCAATGTTGCATTTCCTCTGATGTGCCCATGAAGAGCTTCCTCTGCTCCCCCAGCTTGGGCTGCTCTCCATTCAGCTGAGCCAAAACTGGCCAAAAAATGGTACAAAGCTGGAAAGTGGCTTCTCATTGATCTGATTTGCCAGTTTACTCATCTGCTGCATTTTTTTATCAGAGGCCCTTGAAACCCACCTCACCATAGCAACACACTTCATTAAAGCCATTGAAAACCAACCTGCTCTGGCAAAAGTGAGCACATTGAGCTGCTCCTCAAACTGCAACAGGGACTCACTGGGGGTCAGCTCCCCAGACCACATGGAATCAGCAGGACTTTAGCTGTGCTCCTCAGGAGCAGGCAGAGAGGGAGGAATGGAGCTGCTGCAGCTGCCTGGGTGCCTGTTGGGGTGTGCAGTGCTCCCAGTGGGGGAGCAGGGACAGGACTGTCCCCTGTCCCCTGTACACAGCCCACGCTTTCCTCCCTCATCTCCCAGGGCTGCTGCCTCTGCCCCACAGGGGAAGCTTCAGTGATTCCACCAGCCCTGCACACGTGATGCCCACTGGAGTCCTGCTGCTCCTCCTGGGGCCAGGGCAGCCTCCATGGCCAGGGCAGCCTCCATGCCCAGAGCAGCCCATGGCCAGAGCAGCCTCCATGGCCAGGGCAGCCTCCATGGCCAGAGCAACCTCCATGGCCAGGGCAGCCTCCATGGCCAGAGCAGCCTCCATGGCCAGAGCAGCCTCCATGCCCAGAGCAGCCTCCATGCCCAGAGCAGCCTCCATGCCCAGAGCAGCCCATGGCCAGGGCAGCCTCCATGCCCAGAGCAGCCTCCATGCCCAGAGCAGCCTCCATGCCCAGAGCAGCCCATGGCCAGAGCAACCTCCATGGCCAGGGCAGCCTCCATGGCCAGAGCAGCCTCCATGGCCAGGGCAGCCTCCATGGCCAGAGCAACCTCCATGGCCAGGGCAGCCTCCATGGCCAGAGCAGCCTCCATGCCCAGAGCAGCCTCCATGCCCAGAGCAGCCTCCATGCCCAGAGCAGCCCATGGCCAGGGCAGCCTCCATGCCCAGAGCAGCCTCCATGCCCAGAGCAGCCTCCATGCCCAGAGCAGCCCATGGCCAGAGCAACCTCCATGGCCAGGGCAGCCTCCATGGCCAGAGCAACCTCCATGGCCAGAGCAGCCTCCATGGCCAGAGCAACCTCCATGGCCAGAGCAGCTCTCCTGGACAGATCAGCCCATGGCCAGAGCAGCTCTCCCAGCCAGAGCAACCTCCATGGCCAGAGCAGCTGTCCCGGCCAGATCAGCCCACGGCCAGAGCAGCTCTACCAGCCAGAGCAGCTCTCCTGGCCAGGGCAACCCATGGCCAGGGCACCTGGTATGAGGCAACTGCCCCTTCTCCCTTCAGTTTTCCACCTGTGCTCCCAGCCCACCTCTGTGTTCTCAGGGAATGTGAACTGCCATAACAGCCTGAGAAACTTTCTGCATTATTTCAGAGTCATCCTGGGAAAACAGACATTTGTTTTTAAGAGCCTCCTCTAAGTAACAACATCCTGTCCTGCATCTGAATGTGACATTTGGGGAAAATTTTGGGGAATTATTCAGAAAACAGGAAAGGAGAGGTGCCATGAAAGCCACAGACCCATGCCTAAGGAGGGAAAGACTCATCACGCTCCAAGTGACACAGTTCAGAGCACAGGGGAGGGGAGAGGAGTGACAGCAATCACAGATGGGGGCTGGTCAAACTGCAATTCAGGCTGAGGACTGTGCCCACTGCACCCCCACGGACCTGGCAGCAGGCTCTGCCCCCCTTCAGGTTCCCACTGTCAAAGGGTTCAGTCTCTAACAGTTTTTAAATATCTATTTCCAAACACAGCTCCAAAATGACTCCTAAACCCACTCAATAAAAGTAGCACATACTGACATGCTCACAAAGATTAATTTATCTCCTTGGTGCATTTTCCCTAATAGGTTCTGGGATTTCCCTGGTCATTTTATGGACATTTTCACAGTTCATTTTATGGTTTTTCTTCGCAAGTATTTCCCTGCTATGAAGAACAAATAAAACATTTTTATTTTTAATTTGTATGGGTCCAATCTCCCCATGTGAATGCAGACCCGAGGGTGGCCCAGTGCTTGCCCCCTCTGCATCTCTGCCCCTCCCAACCTCTCCCATACCAGCTCAGCTGAGAGCAGCTCCTCTGTCCCAGTGCTTGCCCCCTCTGCATCTCTCCCCATCCCAACCTCTCCCATACCAGCTCAGCTGAGAGCAGCTCCTCTGTCCCAGTGCTTGCCCCCTCTGCATCTCTGCCTCTCCCAACCTCTCCCATGCCAGCCCAGCTGAGAGCAGCTCCTGCCCCAGTGCTTGCCCCCTCTGCATCTCTGTCCCTCCCAACCTCTCCCATACCAGCTCAGCTGAGAGCAGCTCCTCTGTCCCAGTGCTTGCCCCCTCTGCATCTCTCCCCATCCCAACCTCTCCCATGCCAGCCCAGCTGAGAGCAGCTCCTCTGTCCTTTGCTGCTGATGGTAAATCAGAGCAGGTAATAAGTAAGCTGCAGGAACCCAAACACAGCAAATAATGATTGTATCACATCAGAGCTCAGAGCAACTAATGAGAGCTGATTCACGGAAAAGGTCATGAGGCAAAGAAAGACGTTTCACAGGCACAATGTACATTCTGATCATCTTTGTGATTAGGACGTGACTGCTCAGGGATAACGTTGTGCTGTTGGGGTTTGTGGCTCTCGCTGCCCGTCGGCACTGCCAGGTCCTGCCCTGGCACAGCAGCCCAGGGCAGGGGGGAGTCCCATTCCTGGGAGATCCATGTGAACATGGCACTTCTTGGTGGCTTTGGCAGTGCTGAGGGAACAGCTGGACTTGGTGACCTTAAAGGTCTTTTCCAACGTAACGATTCTGTGACTCTCTGATATTTTATGGCCCCTCTTGGCCAAGCTGAGGAGCTTTAGGATTTGTATTTAAAGGGCTGGAAATTGCATTTTGTTGCTTTGGCCTTTTCTCCTGTCTTTCTGGGAAAAAAAGGGTTGACATGATTAATCTTTAGCTGAAAATTGAACTTTTACTTCAGAGGTCTTCAAAATAAAGCATTAAAACATCATGTTGTAGATTTCCAATGGAATATCTATCCATGGAGGTGTTAAGTGAAAAACAGTAAGAACAGAAATTCTTAAACATCTTTAATTTGCATGTACTTCAGAGATAAAAATTAAGCATTATTTACTACCAGGCAGTGCCCCAAACCCCATTTCCACCTACCATTTTGCTAAAATGAGATTTCTGGGGGGTCTTCATGGTATCATATTTTGTAACTGAGACTTGAAAGAATTTTCTGCATTTTTCTTCCAGGTTTAGAGCCATTTTTAGATTTTATGAACTTTATTTTTCTCCTAGATTATTCCTGACATTTTTGCACACCGTAGCAGGACGTTACCTTCAAAAAATGTTCCATCCCCAAATAACTGAAACATTTAAGCAAAGGTTCTGTTGTCATAGGAATGGATGCTCTGAACAGGGACACCTCTGAAACAGCTGGATCAAATTGTTGTGTTAATAGGATTTCTTAAAGTAATTAGATCACAAAGCTGCTTTTGTCTTTCCTCATTCAGAGCATGGTGTGACACTGCCAAACAAGTTATTGTGGAAATAATAACTTGTTTATTTTAATCAGATATTGTCACTGAAATACTTGATCGGTTATCGTACAGTTCTCAGTCAGATTCACACTGCAGAATTCTCTCACTTGATTCTTATCAACTCTGATTAATCTCATTTTCTGGGCATTTCACTTGAAGCTTCTTCTTTGTCTTCTGATCAGTTGAAATGTGGCTTTGCTTTGATGCTGGAGCTCAAGAGACAGCCAAGCTTTGAAGGGGATCCTCTCTTGGATTAAAATGCGAATTTTGGAGAAAGTTCCATTTGAACCTGCTCAAAAGAAAACTGACTTCTTTTTGACAGTTGCCTTTTCTTCCCCTGTCAGTTCTGTGTCCCCCAAATGCTTTCTGTGACTGTGAAGGTTTCTGGTGCTCCTGTTGGGGCTGTGCTGGAGCATCTCGTGGGGCTCCTGCTGGAGCTGCGGGTCTGTCTGTACACTCAGAGGGCACTGGGGTTGCCCAGGGAGGCTCTGCCTGGGCAAACATGCCCAGTGCTGAGTGTGGGAGAGCTATCTGGAAGAAGAAAAGGAGTGAACTAGTGTAAATGTGGCCTGGAGAAGCAAACTTCTGTCTCCAGATTTCCTTTGGGATGGGTGGGTTGCCCCAGAGATGTGTAGGGTGCAAGAGAGGTGGGAAACAGGAATAGATTTAAAACAGTTTGAAGCAAACAGTAATTTTTTCATGTCAATAACCAAACAAGAAAACCTGAGTTAGTTTGAAGTGAAATAGAACTGCTTCACTTTGAAGGAAATCAGAAGACTTTGTAATATTTACTGTTTAATTAAATCATTATTTCACAACAGAAAGTCAGCAAAAAAAAATTCCATGATGGAAAAGAAAGATTCCCTTGTGACACAAACCCTGAGAGATGAGCTGGTTGCAGGCAAATCCCCTTCTGCTGCAGTCGAGAGCTCTTTGCACGGGAGGAACATTTCATGGAATCCTGAAATGGTTTGGATTGGAAGGGACATCAAAGCCCATCCAGTGCCACCCCCTGCCATAGGCAGGAACCTCCCACTGTCCCAGGGTTCTCCAAGCCCTGTCCAGCCTGGCCTGGAGCACTCCCAGTGCTGGGGCAGCCACAGCTGCTCTGGGCACCTGTGCCAGTGCTGTAGAAACCCTCTGTCCATGCCAGGGCTGAGGGAACTCACTGCAGCAGGAGGCAGAGGCAGTGCCCACTGTCCATAGGGATAAGGACCTTTTCTCCAGGAGTAAGACAACCAAAGGAGCTGACACAAATAAATCAGTGAGTGGCCACCCAGGAGATACAAACCATGAGCAGTGTTTGCTTTTTAGGACAGAAGACAAGTCAGCAAACTGTTGGAGGCTGTTTTAAGGGTATAAATCAGTGTCTGAAAGGAGGGTCTGGTGCCACACCGTGTCAGAGCCTCACCTGCTGTCATGGGAGATGGCTCAGGGAGAGAATCTGCTGCTCATTCCCCTTGCTGGGGCTGCCCACAGGGCCACAGCCAGAGCTGTGACACAGTCCTGGGAGCACAGGAAAGTGACTGGACATGACAATAACTGCATGGAATTTTTCCTCTGAGACCATGGAACTCTCCCTAAATGAACAGGAGCTGCAGGTGCTCAGTGCATGTGGGGTGAGACTCACACACTGCCCTGACATGAGGTTGAATGAGAGAGGACCTGTACTAAGTTGTTGTTGTTGTTGTTATTGTTATTATTGCTATCATCATCATCATCATCATCATTATCATTTGCAGAGCCCTGATGTCTTGGCAATTGCAGTTAGTGCTTGGGTGACTTGTCAGCACAAGGCACCTCCTGCAATTACACATCCAAATGTGTCGACCAGATAATGATGGAGGAGAGGAGGAGGAGGAGGACAAGGAGGAGGAGGATGACCTTTCCATGTCCCCTGTGTGATGACAGGAAGTTTTGACACAAGTCCTTGTATTTCAGGTGCACAGCAATACTTGGGTAACAAAGCAGCCCTCCCAAGCTCAGAGGAGCACCAGGAATTGCTGCCTATGAGATGAATTTCCAGTCTCAGATTTATTATGTCTGTGAGATTTACGGAGAGCCAGAAACCACCACCACAGGCTGTGATGCTCTGATGGCAGCATTAAGACAATATTGTAAAACTGCTGTACAGTATAAACTGTGGATTGTTATCACACAAATCACCATAAATCTGCTCATTTTGCAAACTGGTTTAAAGAGAGGTGATTTCCTGTTTCACTGGAGAAAACCTGTTTTCTGCTGGAGTATCTCCATGTGAATCTGACTTGCTGTGTCTGCTCAGCACCCTCAGAAATCTGCTCAGGGGAGGGAGTGTTGTTTGTTTGTTTTAATTTACCATTTGAATGCAGAAAGCAAAGTGGGGGTTGTCCCTTCTGGAGACCAAAGTTGCCCTCCCAGCCACACCGGGCTGCTCAGAGAGGCAGCCAGGGGGCCCAGGCTGTGCTGTCAAAGAGGACCATGGTGGCCAATGGGCAGAGAGGGCTCTGTGGAGCTGGAGGATGAAGGACAATGGCAGACAGAGCCTGACCTTCAGCCTTTAGTCAAGCACACCCTCCAAGTGGCTGCCATCCCACCCTGTGCCCAGGTTTGCACTGAGCAACCAGAGTCATCCAATTGTAAAGAATGGAAAGGAACTGTGAGCTCATCGAGTCCAACCTTCCCCCAGCGCTGCCAAGGCCACCACTAACCAAGTGCCACACAGCTTTTAAACCCCTCCGGGGATGAGGACTCCGTCNAGGGGAGGGGAGGGAGGTGGACGCACTCTTTAAAAGGTTGATGCCCTTCTCCAGGACAGTTGGGGCATCCAGGGCTGGGTGTGCCCTCTCCACAAAGCCACTGATTGTGCTGCAGAGTGAGAGCTTGAAGTTCTGCTCACAAGAGCTGGGCAATTCCTGGGTTTGAGCTGACAAGCCCCAGAGTTTCTGCCATCTTCCTTTGGCTGCAGACGAAGGGCAGATGGTCCCATTGTCTGCCCTCCCCAGAGCAAGGCTCCTGTTTATGCCAACCTTGGAAGGTTTGGCAATGTGCAAATCCCAGGCTGGGCAGCCCAAAGTGTGGCTGTGCAAAAGGCTCTGTGAAACCAAACAAAGTAGTACAAGCTGTGGGCATTAACTGGCAACATGGAAACAACCCCCAACCCTTGGCACATATGCTGGGCATTTTCCAAGCTGGGGTGAGTGGGATTCAAAGGAACAAATTGCAGCCACCCCAACATCCCCCAGCCTGTCCAATTAATATTCTCTCTCATTAAAACTGCCATTAACCTGCTTGTTAAATTACCATGTTTATTAATAAAAAACTAAAACACACACATACCCTGTAATGACAGAGCATCAAACAAGGAAAAAACTAAATGCTAATTTGGAGTGAAGGCGCGAAGAGGTCAGCAGTATTTTATCCTGTTATTACTGTCTCCTCCATATGGTTATATTTTGCATTTTATTTTTGCTGTGACAAGAGGTGAAGACCTAGGAATGCATGAACATGATTAATTATTTGGAGAAAAACAACTTCTCAAACTTCTCCTGTTTAAATGGAAAGGGGGAAAACCCACTGAGTTTGAGAAGCCCTGCAGAGTGGGCAGGGAAACAAACCAAGTGAGAACACACATGGCAGGAATGGTGTGGTTTGTTCTTTCCTACCTGCCAGTCACTCCTCTTAGTAACAACACAGAGAAAGTGCTGAGGAAAAGTTACACCCCCACAGAATCACAGACTCAGGGAATATCCTGAGCTGGAAGGACCCACCAGGACCATGGAGTCCAACTCCTGGCCCTGCACAGGACACCTCAACAATCCACCATGTGCCAAGACAAAGGTTAAGGGGTTTGGTCTCCAAAAATGAACATGCTCAGATTGCCCAACCTCTCCCATTTCCACAGGCTCTCCCACTTCCATGTGCAGAAGGTGCCAGTTTAGTCCTGTCCCCAGAGGGTGGGCACACACCTGCTCTCAGCAGTTGCTCTCGTGCTGCTGTTCCTCAGCTGAATTCCAGTGTTGCTGGGTGTTATTTTGGGTACAAATAGAATCTGTTGTTATTTGTTAAGACTTCTCCCATTACAGCCCAAATGCCAGAGGTGTTTTCTCATCTCACCACCCAAACTGCAAATTCCAGCTCTGCAGGGAAAATGTCCTTTCCCAAGATTTGTAAACCCCTGTCCATTTACAGGGTGTCTGAGCCTTCAGCTGTGACCTCTGAGGGGCCATTCGTGCCAGCTGGAGGATGGTGGGGGCTACACGTGGGCAAGGGGCAAGAGCAGGGAAGACAGAGCACAAGTGCATTCACTGCCAATATGGAAGATAGTGGTATTTAATTAGGCCTATAATTAACTAATTTGCTATCATCAGTTGAGAAAGGGCAGTGCTGTGATTGCAAGGTGTTAATCACACAGATTGGTGGTGATCTCCCCAAACACCAACATGAACTTTGCTGGGGGTGAGTGGAATGCACTAAAAATGAAACCAGGGGGTTCTTCTAAGGTGTCTCCCCTCCCCAAACGGTGCCCAGTGCAGGGCTCTGGGGTTGGTCCTGCCTGCAGACAGCAGGGTGGGTCCTCTGAGATGGGGCAGCCTCATCTGGAAAGCCACCAAGAGGAGTGACTGTTGTAAGGCAGGTGGAGGAGCTTCCTGACAGCTGTCACTTGGTTGGAAGGACTCAGATGGACCTTCCTTCCCCACAGGCTGAGACCTCCCGGTGGGGCTGGCGGTGCTTGCCCTGTGGGTGCCTGGATGTTGGCTGGTGCCCCAGTGCTGCTCACACTCCTGCTCTCTCTGCTCCCAGCTGCACCTGGCAGCATCTCCAGTGACCACAGCTGGGCAGTGCCCTGACCCCCAGCGGGACCTCCAGCAGGACCCCCAGCTGGGCAGTGCCCTGACCCCCAGCAGGACCCCCAGCAGGACCCCCCTGGCCTCTGGCACTGCCCTGACCCCAGCAGGACCCCCCAGCTGGGCAGTGCCCAGACCCCAGCAGGACCCCCAGCAGGACCCCCCAGCTGGGCAGTGCCCTGACCCCCAGCAGGACCCCCAGGCCTCTGGCATTGCTCAGGCCCACTCTGTACTTTGGCCATGAGGCCCAGTGTCAGTCACAGTTTCCCACCTTTCAGGACTCTCCTCCTGCTGAATTCCAAGTCCACGTCACAACGTCCTCTACCCCGAGAAATTTGGTTTTGTTTGTATCAATAGCCTGTAATTATGATTAACTGCAGCAGTTTTGTCTGTAGTATAAAATATCCATCACACTGGAGGATTTTTGGAGTACTTTGGACCAGCTTACATAATTTTTCCTGCAAAGGCTGTCATAAGGAGTGGAGTAACAACAATACAAAGATCTTTTATTCACTTGAGCACTACGCAGCAAATACAACACAGCACACACGTTTCTGTGCAGCAACTTGACATTTCTTTTCTAAAAGAGAGAATTTTCATCCAAATCATAATTTAAATATGCTGCATTTCCTGTAAGAATTTGATCCTACCCACCTCAGTAGAACTTGTGTCACATCGTAATGATATTTAATAATAATGCTAAGAATAAAAATCTGGCTGCACATGCTGAGTGAGCACTGACAGAGATGTTGGGAACCTTCAGGGAATGCAGCCCAGAAAGTGGAGCCTCACTGGGAACAATGTCAATGGAAAAAGAAATACCAGTGTGTTTGTGTAAAAAAGTTAATTTGCTCTATAAATGAGGCAAAATAAACACATACAGGAAATGCCATTATTCCCTTCCACAATGAGGTTAAATAAGTACTTGATGGGTAGTTCTCAAAGGCATTTGTGTACAGGAGAGATACTTATCACAGTGCATGAAGTTAGGCATGGTAATAGAATTAAAATGAATTAAAACTCAGCTGCTATCTGTGTGCAGAGGGAAAAAGCCCAAGATATTAAAGCAAAGAGGATCAATTTATGCCTCCGTAATTGGAAATTCTTAGTATGAGGGAAATTATGCAAAAATCCCTGTCCTTTAATTTGCTTTGGTTTTCAGTGCTGTGAAGATCCAAGAAGATCAAGTCAAATGTAATTTCAGCAGTGAGAGCTGGGCAGGAAAATTGGTACTGAGCAGAAAAAGCAGAACAGACCCCCGTGCCCAGGGCCTGTCCCTGGGGGATCGTGGGCAGCCCCTGCTCGAGGCTGGGGGGGCACAAATCCTCACACCCCAGCAGGAATCACCAGCAAAGGGCAGAGAGGAGCTCTGCCCTGCCCTCCCCTCCTCCCAGGGCTTGTTCCACAGCTGCCAAGGCAGGGAGGGCACTGCCATTAATGCCCAAACCCTTCCCTCAGCAGGAGAGAGAGAGGACCCAAACCCTCCCAGTACTCAACCCTTCTGTCTCCTCCAGGGAACTCTGGATCCAGACCCCTCCCCAGCTCCGTTCCCTTTTCTGGGCACGATCCAGCCCCCGACTGCCTTCTTGTCTGAGGGGCACAACCTGCCCCCAGGGCTGGAGGTGCCTCAGCAGTGCCAGCACAGGGCACGATGGGCACTGCCCTGGTCCTGCTGCCACACCAGTGCTGGCACAGCTCAGGTGCCACTGGGCTATTGCCCACTTGGGCACACCTGGCTTACATTCAGCCCCTGTTGATGGGCACCCCCAGGGCCTTTTCCAGCTGCTCCTGCCCCAGCCTGGAGTGTTCCATGGGCTTTGGTGACCCAAAAGCAGAACCTGGCACTGGCCCTGTTGCCCCTCCCACTGTTGGCCTTGGCCCCCCAGTCCAGCCTGTCCAGAGCCAGTTGTGGAGCTGAGTCAGTGCAGGCAGTGAGGAGTAAGAGACTTACTATAGGTTCCTACAGTAATTATTCTTGTCATTAAACAGTAGAATAAAAACTAGAGCCAGAGTCTATTTAAAGTGAAAATTAGATCCACCTCCTGCCTGGCAAAGTTGAATTAAGAACTTTTTATCCTGACTTTATCATACTTCTTTTTATCACGCTTTTTATCACTTTCCTCTTTTTATCATACTTTCACTTTTATCCAGAGATTTACTTTTCCCTCAGATAGGTAATTTATTTTCCTGGGAGGGCTGGACACGACACTTTTAGTTGAGCAGGTTATCACTGGCCATTCAGGACTATTTTGGTAGACAAGGAGTCTGGTACTGCCAGCAAAGTGCACCAGGGCTTTGGCCAAGTCCGTGACAGCACATCCAGAAACACTCATGTTCGGGGTGAGTTTCTGATATCATTAAGTGCAGCAGTTGGTTTTTCAAAACTGAGCAGATAAACATCTCCTGCAGCTGGGCTGCAGTCAACAGGATGAGACAATAGTTAGGAATATTGGGATTAGCACTGAAACACCCAGCAGGATTCCCAGCAGGATTCCCAGCAGGACTCCAGCACCGCAGCCTGTGGGACGTGGTGGGGGCACTGCCCGGCTGGCACCCCATGGAATTGGTGTCTCATCCTCCTGGGGACTTGTGCTTGGGCCACGTTTTGCTTTCCAGAAAATCACTCAGAGAACACCCCACTGGAGCAGATTTGTTCCTGGGTGAGCTGCATAATTTACTGTTCTGCTGGATTTTGGCACTGGAGATAAACACATACCTGTGCCCATGTGTGTGCAGGGAGGTCTGAGGGGATGGGGAGCACCAGGGGAACGGCACTGATCTCAACCCCAGGAGGAAACCAGAGCGAATATATCAATTACGAGCATATTAATGTCATGGGGAGACACTCTGTGATGTTTGTGGTCATTCTTAATCCAATAAAATCGCCTGGGGTTTTATCTATGAATTTAGAATATGATAAAAAATTACTTTAGGAAAGGAAGATGAAAGGCTTCTTTTTTTAGCCTCTCTCAGAGCTGCATATCAAATTGTTCAGGGTGGGAAGCAGGAGATGTTTACTCCTGCCAGTCTTGCAGATTCAGGTCAAGCTGTGAAAGACCAAGTTATCTTTTCACTGGCTGTGTGATGGAAGGGAAGATAAAAGCAGAGCAGGGAGGGAGCTGAAAGGTGCCCTGTGTGTGCATCAGGACAGGCTGTGCCACATCCCCCAGTGCCCCGTGCTGCCAGAGCGGGGACAGTCCCTGCCTGCTGTGCCCCTCTCCCCTCCAGGGGACAGTCCCTGCCTGCTGTGCCAGCCCCTCACCCCTCCAGGGGACAGTCCCTGCCTGCTGTGCCCCTCTCCCCTCCAGGGGACAGTCCCTGCCTGCTGTGCCCCTCTCCCCTCCAGGGGACAGTCCCTGCCTGCTGTGCCCCTCTCCCCTCCAGGGGACAGTCCCTGCCTGCTGTGCCCCTCTCCCCTCCAGGGGACAGTCCCTGCCTGCTGTGCCCCTCTCCCCTCCAGGGGACAGTCCCTGCCTGCTGTGCCCCTCTCCCCTCCAGGGGACAGTCCCTGCCTGCTGTGCCCCTCTCCCCTCCAGGGGACAGTCCCTGCCTGCTGTGCCCCTCTCCCCTCCAGGGGACAGTCCCTGCCTGCTGTGCCCCTCTCCCCTCCAGGGGACAGTCCCTGCCTGCTGTGCCCCTCTCCCCTCCAGGGGACAGTCCCTGCCTGCTGTGCCCCTCTCCCCTCCAGGGGACAGTCCCTGCCTGCTGTGCCCCTCTCCCCTCCAGGGGACAGTCCCTGCCTGCTGTGCCCCTCTCCCCTCCAGGGGACAGTCCCTGCCTGCTGTGCCCCTCTCCCCTCCAGGGGACAGTCCCTGCCTGCTGTGCCCCTCTCCCCTCCAGGGGACAGTCCCTGCCTGCTGTGCCCCTCTCCCCACCAGGGGACAGTCCCTGCCTGCTGTGCCCCTCTCCCCACCAGGGGACAGTCCCTGCCTGCTGTACCCCTCTCCCCTGCAGGGCAGGGTCCCTGCCTGCTGTCACCTGCTTTGCCCCAGAACTGGGTCTTAGGTGTGTGAGGCTTTTCCCTTTCCCAAAGAACCCTGGCTCCCAAAACTGCTCCCAAAACTGCTCCCAAAGCTGCTCCCAAGCTGCTCCCAAGCTGCTCCCATGCCTTCCTGGACCAGTCTCCTCTCTCTGTTACTGGAAGCTCTCAATGTTTGCTCATCACAATGAGCAGCACAACTTGCAAAGAAACATTTTCTTTCAGAATTTTAATTTACTGTCTCTCACCCTCACTGAATCTATATTTATCCCTGTACGTGAGAAAAGGGAAACAACAAGATCTCTTACACTGGTGTTTATGTCTCTCCAACTGCTGAGGAGGATGTTTCGGGTTGTCAAACATGCAATATCAAAGAACACGTTCCAAAGGCTGACACAGCCTTTCCTGTGACCCTCTCTGGAGAGCACTGGAGACACGAGATGAACCAGTCACCATCAGCCTTCTCTTCAGCCCTTGATTCAAAATTCAGGGCAGACCCACAGACCTCATGGCAGCTCCTCCTCCTCTCGGGCTCTCCCAGTTCACAGCCCCCAACCCAACCCCACTGCTGCCCACGCCCCTCCAGCACCAGCAGAGAGCTGGGATTGCATCTTCCATGGCCTCCAAATACCTGATCTTTTCATTTACATTTGTTCTGTGGAGAGGGTGAAATCAAGAACATTTCTGCATATGTTCTATTTCTCTTCTTGACATTTTTATTAGAAGAAAAGCAATGAGAAGTGGATGTGCTCCAAAAGGACTTGCAAGCAGGATTCAGTCTCCAGCAGCAGTGTGGATCCAGGCTGACAGAAACAGCTTGTGAAGTGGTGCTGGCTGCTCAGCAGCTCCAGAAAGTTGAAATTCAATGAAACTTTGCACCTTTTGAATTTTTAAATGAAAGTAAAATAAGAGAAGAAGAATCAATATCATTTATATTTCCTTTCCATGGATAGAATATAATACGTGAAACAAGAATCATGACACTAATGGGCATCTCTTTGGGATCTGCAGCTGATCACCAGTACTGTCCCCATGTCACCAGACAATCACCACCAACAAAGCAAACAATGTTTCTGCAGCCTGTCCTGTTCCCACACAGCCCCTTATTCCCAGTAAGGCTCTGCATTCCCCTTCTCCTGCAGCCCCCTATTCCCAGTAAAGCTCTGCATTCCCCTTCTCCTGCAGCCCCCTATTCCCAGTAAAGCTCTGCATTCCCCTTCTCCTGCAGCCCCCTATTCCCAGTAAAGCTCTGCATTCCCATCCTCCTGCAGCCTGTCCTGTTCCCACACAGCCCCTTATTCCCAGTAAAGCTCTGCATTCCCCTTCTCCTGCAGCCCCTTATTTCCAGTAAAGCTCTGCAACCCCCTCCTCCTGCCCCCTGGGGCCAGCACAGGGCACGGAGGGCACGGAGAGCCTGGCAGGGCTGCTCTGCTGCCCTTCCTTCTCCTGCTGGCTCAGCCCCAGGTGCTCGTTGCTGCCTCCCCAATGGGAGGCTCCATCCCTGTTACATTCCTGCAGCTCTTATGGGCATCCTGTTCATTCTGTGCAATGGTCCAGGCCCCTCCTGTATTGACAAGATCTCTCCTCTTTGCATTGTCAGCAAATTTCCCTCTGTCTCTGCCCAAGTCACTAATCAAAATTTGAAAGACACCTCAATGAAGAGCCCTGTGGAAGGTCCCTGGTGCCTCCCCACAGCCTGGCACTCGCCCTCCCTCCCTAACAGGGGTCCCAGCTCCATCCTCCCCATCCTGCCCAGCCCCTTCCCTGTGTATCCACCTGCACAACCAAGCCCAGCAAACTGAACCTCCGTGCTCCTTTCAGGCACCAAATGACATGAAGTTTGGAGATAGTCCCAAAATCACAGAGCAGAGACTTCATTCTCATTGCTCCTCCTCCCTCCTTTCACCCTGTGGTGGGGAAACCTCCCAGAAATGCAGAAAGTGGAAATCAAACCCCTTTTCCTCCTATTGTGAGAGGCTCCAGACTCACCTCATCCACCTGAAGGGAGGCAAATATTCCTTTATTAAACCCAGAAACTACAACATTTAACTAAAATAACCCCAGAGGTAGTACCCTAATGACATTTAAATGAATCACGCCACCTCGCAATAAATTGTTAAACTTCCCATGTTTAATCCATTTTATTACTGTAAAGGAGCTCAACTATTTTTAATTTTTAGAAGCTCATGTATCTTACTATTTGATTTTTATGATTAAAAAGGGCAGAAACTTGCAGCAGTCACCTACTTGGATTGCACACATTATTGCAATGAAATCAAACCACACTCTCCCATGATTTGCTGGATTATTAATAGTGCTGCCAAGCTCATTATAATATAATTTAAAGACAGATCTAGCACAGAGACATGTGAAAGATGGTCTGAGTTCAGGCCCTACAGCAAATTGCTTGAATCTTGATCTAATTACCCCAGCACAGCCACTGTTACCAGTGCTTCACATTTGGCAGGAAACTTGGGAAAATTTGCCTGATTGGCGTCAAAAATGAGAGGGGAGGGAGTCATGAGCGTGTTTGCACTGTGGGTGGTGGGTAATTGAAGGGTGGGTAGATGGGCCCCCCCAGGTGCCTGGGCTGCTCGTGCCCAGGTTGTGCCAGCTGGTGCCAGGCGGTGCCCGCTGGGTGCAGTGACAGTGGCGTCCCAAGGCCACAGCCCGAGTGGCACAGCCAGGACTCTCCATGCCCAAAGTTCAACCACATTTTAGAGCAGCAGCTGAACAGTTTGACCTCCACAAAAGGCTTTGCCTGGCTGCAAACTGCGAGGCAGAGGATAAATCCAAGTTCTCGTAGGCATTTGAGTCATAATCGCTCCAGGACCCAATGCATAACTGAATATTGCTCTTAATTAATGAGACAATTAGACTTTGATTACGGCACTACAGTGTCCATTATCATTTTTATCTATCATGACCCTCTCATACAAAGCATCCACTTTTCCTTATATGCTGCTGTATTTCTGTCTGGCATAATGTTGGATAATAATTTACATAATGGCATGGACTGGATGAGCATCCAAATCATCTGAGTCCCCATCCAGGAAGGAGCAGCCCCAACGGCCCAGAACTGAGTTATGGGCCCAGTGACCAGCAGGGAAGGACACCAGCCAGGACACAGCCATCTCTCTGGCATTGTCAGGGCTGGACACAGTGCCAGGGTGGTGGCTGTGCCCTGTGCCGTGCCCTCCCACCCCTCTGGAGCCCTGGGGCACTCAGGAATGCCACGCTCTGCCAGACTCTGCACATGCCTTTTCATCCTCCTCTTTCACCTCCACCCAGTTTCATCTTGGCCTTGGCCAGCCTGTTCCCACTGCCCCACAGTTGGGTGTTTGACCTCTGGGCTGCCCAGGCAGGGCTGGTTGCACCAAGCAGTGCCCTCCTCTCTGGGGCCAGCAGTGCCCCAGGACCTCCAGCACAACCCCCCAGAGCCCTACCTTTGTTTTCTGACCTAAGTGATGGCCGAGACTTCATGTGAAGGCTCTCGTGAAGCTTGGCACCAAGGGGAATGGGGATAAATAAATACCAGTGTGTGTTGCCCAGTGCCACTTTGTGAATGAGGTGTCATCCAGTGATGTGTAAAACACACAGAAAACTCTACCTGCAGCTTTTGGGAAGAAAGGGAGGTTTCCTCTAACATGCAGATTTATTGTTCTGTGGTGAACTCAAACATTTGCTATTTAAATTTTTTGCCTCAGCATCCAGAGAAAACAAAGCCAACAATTCAAAGTGTCTCTATATTAGTATTTCTTGGGTTTCCAAATGCTTATGGAGATCAAATCTACTACTGCTGTGCCAGCTTTCCTTTCATATGAGATTTCCTGTCAAATCTGATTTTTGTTCAACAAGTCAAGCAAAGTGCACTCAGTGGTGCATTCTGAGACACTGGAATAAATCAGTGGCAATGGGAAGGTGAAAACCCAGCTGGTCAGAGCATCCATCCCCCAGTTGTCACTCCAGATATGCAGGTGCCATCTATAAATCTCCCTCTGATGGTACATGGTGTCTAAAACATTACACACCCTCCCAAACCCACTGATGGTGGTTTCCATAGTGCTGTGCCACTGGGCACCTCTGCAAACACCCAACTGATCCTGCTCATGGCAAAGCCCTTCAGATGTTCATCAGCTCAAGAACAAACCTGATTTTCACAAGGATACTGCTTTACAAAAACTGGACAATTGTGGAGCATTTTCCTTCAGCTGTCAGAAGTGATGCAAGAAAACCCAGCTCCCTCCACAACGAGGGGCTGGAGCCCAGGACCACACTGGGAACAGTTTGCACCAATGGCCTGCCAGGACTTCAGGGGAAAATAATGAAATTTTTCACAGATTTTATTCAAGGCAGGAATTATTTCAGTTCTGACTTATCAAGCCTTCAGAGAGCTATTCCCTCAGACACATCAAAGTAACCTAGGAAGATTAAAATCCTTTCATACATTATGGAAACCTCTAGAGAACTCCAGGATGGGCCATTCTCTGCAGCAGAAAATTGTGGGCAGCACTTCTGATGGGCAGCTGTCAGTCATCCCTTCCTGCCAGTCTGGGAGCCCTTACATTGGTGGGGTGAGTCAGGGAATGCACAGGGACAGGTTTCTGGCTTGGGATGGAAGATGTGGAGTAGAAATTATTGACATAAATTTAGCACCAAGTAATTGGTGACAGCAGAATGATACTAATTACCAGGTGCCAGAGGCTGGACACCAACCCCAGTGCCTGTGGACAGTCACTGCTTGTCTCTGGAGAGGTGAGTTCTGCTCTGGATCTTGATTGCAAGTGAATATTCATCTGATGGCTTGTCCTTCCCCTTGCTCAGGTTCAACACCTCCTCCAGCAGCACTTGGCACCACCAGTGCAGTTGCCAGCTCTGGACTGGAGAGCCAAGGCAGCCAAACCCGAGGGCATGGGCACCCTCCTGTCCTGCCCATGGCCTGCCCTGTGCAGGCAGAGCTGCTGCCACACACGCAGCCTGGTGGCCAGGCAGAGCTCACAGGCTGTGGGAGGTGTGAGGGCTGCCAGGACACCAACTGTGGCACCAAGAGAGGTGTCCTGTGGCACCGTGTGAGCCTCGTTAGCTGGAGAGGAAACCTGCCCCACTCAAACCCTGCCCAGACAGAGATCTGGAACTGAGAGAGCCCGTGGCAGCCACAGAGGGGTGGGCATCTCTCCCTCCTCACCCGAGGGATGGCCCAAACCTGGAAGTGTTCAAGGTCAGGTGAGATGGGGCTCGGAGCAGCCTGGGCTGGGGGAAGCTCTGCCTGCCCATGGCAAGGAAATGAGTTGTGAGGCCCCTTCCAACCCAAACCAGTCTTGGATTCTGTGATAACATGGGGAGAAATGTGACTTTAGCAGCCTCCAGCTCGAATGTGTCTCACACAGGCTGTTTCACCACCTCTGCTCCACATCACTGTGTTCTTTTACTCCAGCTTGGAGGTTCTGCAGCTCTGTTCAGGTACTGAAAGGTGCCATTTAACTGACATCCTGTGACTGAGCTGCAGGCCCTGAAGCTCAGCTGCCCTGGGGACACCAGGAGTGCTGCACAGACTGGGCAGCTGCTCTCTGGTCAATGGTGGTGCCTGGAGATCCAGCTGGTGAGAACAAACCACCCTGCCTGGAGAAGCTCAAAAGAAAAAGGTGGATAATAATGTTCTGAAAGTCACATTATTTCCACAGAGTGATGAATATTCCATAAAACACGTCAGGAAGCAGTTTATCGGGGCGGGAGCAGCAGCACTTTATGGCTCTGGCTGTCAGAAAGTGTTACTAGAGATGTACCTGAAAATTGTGGTGTTAATATGCTCCTCATAGTGCTGGGATTGGATCTACTAATGATGATCACCTGGGACTCCCAAGCTCTGCGTCTGGCAGGGCTGAATTCTGCCAGAAATAATAATAACCAGGCAAAACTGATGCACACTCACATTCCTGGAGTAACTAACAGGGTTGTGCCGAGCAATTTGTAGAGATGAGCAATAGGCAAATCACACTCCTCACATTTCCTCATTTCCTTTCTTTTACATTTCATTATGTTTCAGGCTAAAAAGTGTTTGCATAAAGACTGTGGCAGTGGATTCCCTTGATGCTTTATGACTGTAGGAATACGAATGCTTTCAAAATTCTGACTCGAGCCACCTTTCCCAATGCCAGCCTGTGTCCTTCTGCATCTCAGGGAGGTATCTCATTCATGATCTCAAGCAAACAGCAAGAACCTCATCTCTGGCCCTGTAGATTTGAGGGAGGTTTGCTGGGATCACTGTCCAAGGGGCAGGGCCTGGGAGGGAGCACTTGGGGAGCTGGTCCCACCACAGTGTGTGCCCCGAATCACGAGCCCTCACATGAACTGCAGTCAGACTATTCCCTGTGTACGTGTTCACAGCCAAATTTTAGGATATTTTCCAAGATCTGACAAGCTTTCTCTGTCTCTGGCATTGCCCCTTCTCATATTTGGCTTGGTTAAGTCCAAGTGTGCAGCTGCTGACAGAGGTGCTGCCTGTGTGGTGGGCACAGCAGGGACATGTCCCCTGGTAGGGGCAGAGTCACAGCCATGGGAGCAGGGGGGCACGTGCTGCTTCTGGTTCCCTGTCTGAACACTCACGCATGTTTGAAACCCATGAAATACTGTCCCACCTCGGGCCAGATGCCCCTCCCCTGTTTCCTCTCCAGCAGCACATCCTTTGTTGGGTTCAGCAGCTGTTGGGATTGCAGGAGGCTGAGCCTCAGGGTCTGACTTCCCACCATCTGTCCTTAGGTAAGAAGGGTATAACTCCTTTCTCTTTGCCCTTTCCCACCCAGCTGGTACATGGCACAGGCCTGGCAGCAGTGAGACAGAGGTGCCCAGAGCCCTGGGCTGGGCAGTGTTTGGTACCTTCTGATTCAAGCTGGAAGGAGCCCAAGCTGAGCCGCTGCCCTGGCTCCCCCAGCTCCCCCTCAGGCAGATTTGCAGCCCATCTTCCCTGGTGGGAGCCCTGCTGGGGTTCTCATAATGCACTTTGGGCTTCTCTCTTGGGCTTTTGAGCCTTGCCCAGGTTTTTGTGGCAAACACTCCCTCTGCCTTTGGCCTGTGATGAAAGCACCAGAACTCCTCCACACCACCTCACCTGCTGGTGAAGACATCTCTGCTGGCACCTCTCCATGAGTAGCACATGGTGAACCCTCACAAAGTCACCTCTGCATTGATGCATTCTTGTCTGAGAGGTAAAGAGTGTGTGGAATGGTATTCCAGCTCTCCCTTGCTGGTGAGCACACCTTGAGGTGTGGCAGCAATGCTGGGCTTCAGCTCTCAGGGATTGCAGCTCCACTCACTGCTGGGACAGGACACAGCTGAGACCTCTCCTTCAAAGCTCCCTCAATATAATCCATGTGCCCAACCCTTGCAATGAAAGTGGTTTCCTCCTCCACAGAGTAACACCATCATCCCTGTGCTGTTCTGCTCTTTCATCCTCACTCTTTTCAGCTTTTTGAATTCCAACTTGCATTTGAAATCTGCAACTTTTGCAGGACAATTGAAGATTAATGGTAAATAACCTGAGCTTTGCAGTTCCTCCTGGCCCCCAGACCTGTGAAGTTCTTGAGTTTTTGGGATAATGCACGTACACAACACCCAAACTGTTCTCCCAGTACTTTCACTATGAGAGTCCCCCTGGTATTCAGAGTAGATTTAAAGTCACTGCAGGATTCTGTTGTGACAGGTTTTGTCCAGAAAGTGAGTGAGCAAATTCAGTGAAGGAAATTGTATCAGGAATCACAGAAATCCTGGGAAGGACAGACCTTCCTCCTGAGTTTCAGTTAGAGAATCATAAAACCTTGGAAGGGACCTCAAAGCTCATCTTGCTCCACCCTCTGCCATGGGCAGGGACACCTCCCACCAGCCCAGGCTGCTCCAAGCCCTGTCCAACCTGGCCTGGGACACTCCCAGGGCTGGGGCTGCCACAGCTGCTCTGGGCACCTGTGCCAGGGCCTGCCCACCCTGCAGGGAAGAGTTTCTTCCTTATATCAGCCACAGGCCTGATAATGTGGAAGGTCCCAACTTCTCCCTGTGATCACTGATGGATTTTATGGGCATTGGAACATCTCAGAGTCTGCCAACAGCTCTTCTAAAGCAAACATAAATTTAAAAATGAATGAGCAACAATTTATTTCTATGACATTTTAACATTTCTGTCAAGCACACATTTAAATTAAAAATGAACAAGAAATTGAAATAAGAGAGAGGGGGTGAAATGGAATGGATCAAAGGAAAATGCTCCATCCTCAATGCACTGCTTCATTTCTAAATCCCTGTCCTGTGACAAACACTCCAGTGCTAATTAAAAGCCTTCAAGATCTCTTCATATTTCCAAGAATAATAAGTTTCTAGGCTTGGATGCAGAATTTCTTTGCTATTTGCAGTTTTGGTCAAAATTGTTCATAGTTCTTTAAGAGGTTTTATGTGACATTGAGGAAAGAAAACCCACAATCATTATACAATGGGATTCTGGGATTTATTTTTCAGTAATGGGGTAAGTTGCTGTAAGAAGCAATAACAAGCAATGAAGGTGCTGTCATTGTCTCTGAGTGCATCTTAAGTACAGTCATTACAAATTGGACGTGTGCAATTCCACCTTTGTGACTGGCTGGCTCAGCTTCCCCCCCCTCACTTGACAAGAGTGTTCCTGAGCTAAGTGAGTCTTTCCTGAGAGTGAAAGGCTTGAGAGTTGGAAAAAGATTAGAGAGAACACGACGAGAGGCTGGGAATGAGGAAAATGAGAGATGTTACAACACAGGAACGTGTCCTTGACTGAACTGCATTTTCCCTGCCTGGCTGAGCCCAAGAGCTGTGGAACATGTACATGCACAGGAGGGAGAGTCCCAGATCCAAAAATAACTTAGTGAAACTTCCCTTGAAATAGTAGAGCCTTGAATGGGTCATTTTGGCAGTGCTGGGGAATGGTCAGACGAGAAGACCTCAGAGGTCCTTCCTAAAGTAAAGGATTCTATTATCACAGAATCACAAATGGTTGGGAATGGGAGGGACCTCAAAGCCCACCCAGTGCCACCCCTGCCATGGGCAGGGACACCTCCCACCAGCCCAGGCTGCTCCAAGCCCTGTCCAACCTGGCCTGGGACACTCCCAGGGCTGGGGCAGCCACAGCTTCTCTGGGCACCTGTGCCAGGGCCTGCCCACCCTCCCAGCCAGCAATTCCTTCCCAATATCCCATCTAACCCTTCCCTCTGGCAGTGGGAAGCCATTGCCCCTTGTTCTGTCCCTCCAGGCCCCTGTAAATTGTCTCTCTCCATCTTTCCTGTCAGCTCCCTTCAGGTACTGGAAGGCCACAATTAAATCACCTGAAGATTTCTCTTCTCCAGGCTGAACAATCCCAACTCTCTCAGCCTTTCCTCACAGCAGAGCTGCTCCATCCCTCTGATGATCTTGTTGCCACCCCTGGAATTGCCCCAACAGCTCCATGTCCTCCCTGTGCTGCCCCCAGAGCTGGAGGCAGCTCTGCAGGTGGGGTCTCACCTGAGAGGGGCAGAATCCCCCTCCCTGTTGCCCACATGGTGGGATCAGTCCAGGCTGGTTTCTGGGTCCCAGTGCACACACCTGGGTCATGTCCAGCCTCTCACCCAGCAGCACCCCCAGATCCTTCTCCCAGGGCTGCTCTCCATGTGTTCATCCCCCAGCCTGAAGGGACTGTGGGGTTGTCCTGATCCAGGTGCAGAATGGGTGCTATGATGGGTATAAACCTGGCAACAGCACCCCAGGAAACAGCACCCCATGAACAGCTCTGTCATGGCTGCAAAGTGACCCTGAATCCAGAACCCAAACTGAAAGCTGGACTGCAGCACTGTGGGGTTTTCCCAGCCCCTGCAGCCCCATCCCAGGTGCCTCCTGAGGCCCTTGGGCAGAGGGATCTCCCTGCCCACTCTGGGAGCCTCACACAAAGCAACCTTAAAAGCAGCAATACCCACCTGTGTTTAGGCTGTGGGTTCTGCTCGGTGTGTGCAGGGTCTGGGCTCACCTGCAGCCCCAGGCACAGGCAGACACACACCTGGGCAGGGCTGAGCACGACCCTCTGGGAGCCAGGCTGGGATTGCTGGAAACAGCCCCATTTTCCTCAGTGATGGGAAGAGTGAATTGAATTTCCCCTGTAAATTCTAACGAGTTTAACTGGGAGGGGGTGGATGGACCTGAGGGGGTGGATGGAGCCCTGGGTCATCAGCTGCTCACCGGGCTTTAATGATTAAAGGCCCATCAGCCCCCTTTGAGGAAACTGGAGTGGAGTTTATGTGACATCCTTCAGTCCAACACTGCAGCTCTGCCATCACATGAAAGGGGTTTATTAAGATTCCCAAACATCAGTGTGGTCTGTATTGCTGCATTGTAGGGTACAGAACATTCCACCCTCTGTAAACATGAGCCAGCCCCACTTAACAGCTTTCCCATGATTTCACATCTAATAGTTTCTTGCAGCTAAAGAATAATTTATGAGTTTGTTCAGCACTGTAGATTCGTGTTAGTGTCTGCACACAGAGTCAAAGCTCACGGTTGCGTGGAAGGAAATAAGTGTATTTCAATTGATCTTCACTGTGCAGCTCTGATTTTTATTCCTTCTGTATTTTCTCTCTGGAGTCAAACCCTCTTGCTCTGCTCAGCTTGGGTTTGCTCCTGAGGGGAAGGGGTGGCTGGTCAGATCCCCCTGGTGGGCTGACTTCATGTGTTGTTTCCCCACTTTTTTAATGTTAAAGGGCTGCAGGTTTAGGGAAGCGAATCATTTGGCAGGATTGATTTTTGCTGGCAGTGTGCAGTGCCATGGCAACTGCTGGGGGGCCCCAGCCAGACACACACGTGCTGGTGGGCTCGGCTCTGCTGGGCTTCACCCGTTAGCTGGGAATTACAGACATTAATTAAACATCAGCCTTGTCAAAATAAGAGCTTGGGACTCTCACTGAAGGAATAGTCGAGCACTGGAACTGCCCAGGGCAGTGGGGCAGTCACCGTCCCTGACATGTTCAACAAACAAGTGGACATGGCACACTGGGGGGTGGGTCACTGGGCATAGGGGTGTTCGGTCAAAGGTTGGACTTGAAGATCTTGGAGGTCTTTTCCAACCTTAATGTCTCCATGATTCTGTGCCATTTAGTGGTGGCACATTTTGGAGATGTCAAAGGCCAAGGACAAGTGACCATGGGGGTTTTGGTGCCATGCCCATGTCGGTGTGAGGGGCTGGACCTGCCCCTCTGGTGAGCTGGGGATGGCACCAGCAGTGAGGGTTCCTGCACTGCAGCTGGGGGGGGATTTGTGCTCACTCTGAGGGTCCCACAGGGCCCAAACTCACCCACTGCACACCCCCAGGATCCCACAGGGCCCAAACTCACCCACTGCACACCCCCAGGATCCCACAGGGCCCAAACTCACCCACTGCACACCCCCAGGTCTCCCTGCTGAAAAACAGAAAGCAAAGTCTTTTCAGCATTCTGGCCTGTCGATACGGGTTGTGCATATCAAAAATTAAGATCCATTTTGTTGTTTAAATAAAATATGACATTCCAGGAGCTAAATTGCATTTCAGCTCCTGAAGAGACTTCTTGGGTTGCTGGAACGTTCTATGAAAACTGGGGCAAGCCAAGAACTGGCAGGGGGGTCAGAATTAGATGATCTTTAAGGTCCCTTCCGACCCAACCCAACCCAATCCAGCCCAACCCAACCCCCTCTATGATTCTATGATATAAATGACTGATCTCACACAAGATCCCTCAGTTAATGTATATTGAAGCACAGCATGTGCCAAACTGCACTCCTGACCCACAACTTCTGGCCCAGGCCCTCACCAGAAACACATCAGGTTATTTGCCAAGGGGCATCAGGTCGTGGCCCCTCCACAGACAGAAGGACCATTGGTGAGGGAAGCCTGTTACAGACACTGAAGTCACCAGCACCATTTGTGCCTCTAGAAAAATGTTTCTTCTTTTAGTTGGGTGCTGATTGAAGATGGTGCCTTGTATAAAAAGAAAAATAAAGTTTCTCACTGAATGAAACTCAAAGTAGTAAATTACAGATGAAAAAGGAGGAGGAAAAATGCACATTTAAGACATTGCCTCCTTTAGCCTCAGACTGAGTCCAACCCATACTGATGCAAATCACCCAGAGCTGGGTCCAGGAGCTGGACTTGATGGGCCATTTGGGTCCCTTCCAACTCAGAATATTCTGTGATTCTGTGATGGTTGGACCCTCTTTAGCAGAGGGGTACAAAGGATGGGGGCAAGTTGCAGGAGTGTATTAAGCATTGAATGGCCTCTTCCCCGTGGAGAGTGGGGAGGTTGCCCTCACTGTTCTGGCCAGACCCACTCTTAACTGATGAACCTCTGGCTCTGGGGATACATTTCCCCCTTGTTCTTAGTTGTCTCCTGACAAACTCGCAGTAAAGAATGTTTTCCCAGCAGCGTGAAGGACGAGTTCCATTGCAAGGTGAGGTGACTAATCCTCTCCCTGTGCTGAGCACCTTGAGATCATCCATATAAAAATCACTATAAACTTTTAATATTCACATAGAAGTGGTGTCAGTGCTGCCTGCCTGGGAAGCCATCCCAGGAGAAAAGGGCAGGGATCAGGGAAAGGATTCAAAAGGATAATTAAATATTTAATAAAAGCTGTTAAATAGTGTGGGCCAGAATTGCAGGTGGCATAAATCACAGTGACTCTGCTGGTGGCTCTGCGCTGCTTTACATTAAAAGAAGCTGCTTTGGGGGGGGCTTCTAAAAGCCTTTTACGTTCACTTGTGCTATTGCAACGTCTTCTGTTTTTCAGCAGACCTAATGAGAAAATCAGGGTGAAAGTACAGGATTAGAAGTAAAATGTTTTTATGTAGAAAGCCTGTTTAAAACTGAAGTATCGTGGAGTGTGTGCTGTGTGTCTGGTGCTGCTGAGAGACACTGAATTTATTCTTTTGGTAGGCAAAGAGACTGAAACTGTTTTGCTGTCAGTTTGTGAGAGGAGATTGATGTGGGCTGTATTAAAGCATCACAGCCCCAGGGAGCTCTGGGGGGTCAGTACCAGTTGGAACACGAGCTCTGGGCACACCCTGCCCAGGGCAGGTCTGAAAGGGCCACCAGCTGAAGAGGCTTGGCAGATGTTTCCCCATGCTGAATGCCCCAGCTCTGTCTCAGCCCACTGTGGAAGTTGTGGTGTCCCCCCCCTCATTTGAAGTCAGTGCAGCAGCCCAGGCTCTGAGCTTGGCACTGGAGCAGTGCTGAACAACAGGGAGGGCTTTTCCAGATTCCCCATATCTGGCCCTTTTCCTCCAAACCCCCTCCACCAGGCCATATGTCATCCTTAATCCACAGGGAATAATTGGAATTATTCTCTATACTATCTCATCTTGCATTGTAAAACAAAGAGCCAAACGTGGAGGGGATGTGTAAGAGGAATAAGTGGGTTTAATTGAGGTCAAATTGATCTGACAAGTCTAAGAGCTAATAGAGGTTTTAAGTTTAAGTGGGAGATGGCTCAGGTTAACTCCCACACCCCCTGAAGTTTTTTCTCTTCTTACTTCTTTTTTTTTTTGTCTCCTTAATTTTATCAAATTAGTCTGGTTTAGATTCAGCAGGTTAAACTTAAAGACTAATACACAGGGACTGCTTTGGAAAACGAGTTTGTGACAAAATGCTGCTTCTTGAGAAGTGAACATAAGACCAGAACAGTTCCTACCCCAAAACTGAAGTCTGTCCTGCCCCAAACTGAGGTCTGTCCTGCCCCAAAATGAGGTCTGTTCTGCCCCAAACTGAGGTCTGTCCTGCCCCAAACTAAGGTCTGTCCTGCCCCAACCTAAGGTCTGTCCTGCCCCAAACTGAGGTCTGTTCTGCCCCAAAACTAAGGTCTGTCCTGCCCCAAACTAAGGTCTGTCCTGCCCCAAACTGAGGTCTGTCCTGCCCCAAACTAAGGTCTGTCCTGCCCCAAACTGAGGTCTGTCCTGCCCCAAACTAAGGTCTGTCCTGCCTTGTACTGAGCAGTTCATTTCTTTTTTCATATAGAAGTAAAAAGGATGAGAACTCTGCATGGCCTTTGGGAGTGGGGAGTGGCCACGGGGGCAGCGCTGGTTGCCCAGGCTGGGGGAGAGGAGGGGACTGGGTGTGATGGAAATCCCTTTTGTGTGGGCTGGGAGGAGCAGCTGTGCAGACAAACAGCACCTCCAGAGGGGATTTATGGCCCCCTCCACATAAATATGCACATGGGAGAGAGGCGAGAATGTCACTTCTCTCTCCTCCCCACGAGTGCTGCTGCCATTAATCTGTCACACCACCCTTTGGGTGCAGCTGCACGTTTGATGGAGGAAAGATGTGAATCTGAAATTGTGTTTCAGTGCTATCCTGTGAGTACATTGAAAAAAGAAGAGGGGAAGGAACTGTGCGTGTGTGAGCTGTTGGTACATTCAGCATGTGATACCAGAAAACCTGGAATGTGGTTGATAATTACACATTTCAGAAATGCTGAAATACTGTAAAATTTTATTTATCCTTTTACTGAGAAATGACATTCCTGTCACGTACCACAAATTCAGCTCTTTGGCTATTTCCTGGCTGTACATTTAATTTTTGTTGGAAGTTCTTTGTTCTGCCAAAGGGGTTGACCAGCTCACAAATTAACCTCGTGCCCTGATCCCTCAGACCCCTTTTGCTTTGCTCTGTACTTCTCTTTCCAAATGGAACAAAAGTCCCCACCCTTATAAAACAACCTGAGAAAAAAATTCTGTTTCCATGACATCCCTGAATTGTACCAAACCTTCCACAGCTGAGGGGTTTGTGCAGGTGGCTCTCCATGGTCCTGAGCAGGGGTTCATTTTGGTCTATGACTTAAGTGCATTAATAATTTAAGGTAATGGTCAGTGTCCACTGACATCAATGAGACTAAAGCTGATGAAAAATAAGTTTGCTGAATTAGGGAGAAAATAGAATTATGCTGGTCTGTCCTGCAGCCATGAGCGAGCTGGTTGATAGGGGATGAGTTCATCTGATGTGCACATGAAATTAAACTGGACCTTGGGATCACTGATTTTTGGAGAATAAAAAAAAAGGTAAAGCTCTTAGAAATGGAGCCTTTGACTGTTAGAAAGGTATGAGACCTATTTATAGCAACACATGACATTTTTGTACAGTGTTCACAGTTATTTAAAGTCAATGACAAGGTGTCTGCTTTTCTCAGGGAGCACTTTCTTGGGGTTGAGGTAAATCCTACAGCGTCACTGATGGGAAAAATGTGAAATAATCCTGGGCAATGAGCAGCCAGGGGGTGCAGAACTGGGAATTCTCCCCAAGTAGATCTCTGCTGGGTTCTCTAATTCTGGTTTTCTTCCTCTCTCCCTTCCTTGCAGTTCTGTGTGGAGGAGCCTCCAACACAGCCCGGGGGGGTGAACCCCAACAGGATCTCTGGGAGCTGCTGTTGGAGTGGAAAACGGGAGCACATTCTGGGAACTCTGACTCTGAAACTGTTTAAAATGAAACCCCTTTTCTTCCAGTCACACTGTGCTCCCATGTGTGAAGATGATGCTGGGAGGAGGTTGGTTCCAAATATAGAACAGCTGCTCCTCTGGAGCCTCTGGATGAGGCAGAGGACAGAGGTCCATGAGGAATACCAGGCAAGGGGGAGCCTGCTGGGCTGGGCTGGGCTGGGCTGGGCTGTGCTGGGCCGGGCTGGGCTGGGCTGAGCTG
>VWZD01003829.1:5815-36026 GCA_013396695.1 Sakesphorus luctuosus | reverse complement strand
TGGAATGTTCCCTGAGCCTTTAATAATAAAGAATTAATAGTTTTATTTATTGAAATATTTGTTTAATTTACTTTATGTAGTTATTTATATTTAAATATTTATTATTAATAAATAATTTCAGCACTTATTTTTCTTATTTTGATTAAGAAATGGTTTTAATGTATCTTTCTACTTTAAAGGTAAAAGTTCAAGGATTTCTTAAAACTGCAACAACATTTATAAAAGAGTATCAAAGGGTTAAATGAACCATTTTGTTTGACCTGAAATGACTTCTGGGTTTCTTGGAACTGCCAGAACATTGAGAAGTCATTTAGTTGCACAGCCTTAATTAAGCAACTGCCTCCAGTTATGATTTACTCTGTCATTCAGAAAATGAGACCTTCACACTGTTCCTAATTGTTGCCAGAGTCCTTAAGGACAGCACTTCCCGACATCAGCTGTGGGTTTGGCTGTTCCAGCTTTTAATGCTGGGCCTGGAATGGTGCCAGGCTCCAGGAACATCCCCATGGCTCAGGCTCCAGGAACATCCCCATGGCTCAGGCTCCAGGAACACCCTGATGGCTCAGGCTCCAGGAACATCCCCATGGCTCAGGCTCCAGGAATACCCTGATGGCTCAGGCTCCAGGAACATCCCCTGGCTCAGGCTCCAGGAACACCCTGATGACTCAGGCTCCAGAGACATCCCCATGGCTCAGGCTCCAGAGACATCCCCATGGCTCAGGCTCCAGGAACATCCCCATGGCTCAGGCTCCAGGAATACCCTGATGGCTCAGGCTCCAGGAACATCCCCTGGCTCAGGCTCCAGGAACACCCTGATGACTCAGGCTCCAGAGACATCCCCATGGCTCAGGCTCCAGAGACATCCCATGGCTCAGGCTCCAGAGACATCCCCATGGCTCAGGCTCCAGAGACATCCCCTGGCTCAGGCTCCAGAGACATCCCCATGGCTCAGGCTCCAGAGACATCCCCTGGCTCAGGCTCCAGAGACATCCCCATGGCTCAGGCTCCAGAGACATCCCCTGGCTCAGGCTCCAGAGACATCCCCATGGCTCAGGCTCCAGAGACATCCCCTGGCTCAGGCTCCAGAGACATCCCCATGGCTCAGGCTCCAGAGACATCCCCTGGCTCAGGCTCCAGAGACATCCCCATGGCTCAGGCTCCAGAGACATCCCCTGGCTCAGGCTCCAGAGACATCCCCATGGCTCAGGCTCCAGAGACATCCCCTGGCTCAGGCTCCAGAGACATCCCCATGGCTCAGGCTCCAGAGACATCCCCTGGCTCAGGCTCCAGAGACATCCCCATGGCTCAGGCTCCAGAGACATCCCCTGGCTCAGGCTCCAGAGACATCCCCATGGCTCAGGCTCCAGAGACATCCCCATGGCTCAGGCTCCAGAGACATCCCCTGGCTCAGGCTCCAGAGACATCCCCATGGCTCAGGCTTCAGAGACATCCCCTGGCTCAGGCTCCAGAGACATCCCCATGGCTCAGGCTCCAGAGACATCCCCATGGATCCCCAGCTGGGCGTTTTGTGTGCAGGGCTCACATGTGTTTATCTGTGTGTGTCTGTGTTAAAGAAGCCTCAGAAAGGGAGAGACAGAAGGCTGAGGTCTATCTAATGGATTACTGTAATCATAGATTCCAACTCATACTCATCATCTGAAAACAGGCAGCCAGAAGATGAAATAACTTTACATCAATCAAACACTAAATGAATATGTTATTAAGGGTATGGTAGACTATGAAAAATCACTGTTTGAGCATTGTCTGTGTTCAATTCCTTCCATGGGCACAGCAGTGCTGAGATGAGTGTCACTGCCTACAACAAGACAACACAACACAACACAAAACAAAACAAACAAACAAAAAACCAAACCAAAACAAAACAAGGAGTGAAAAATTAGCCACACCACTTTCCCACACACTCTTCTCTTGTTTTCTTTTCATATTCTACACTAGATTTTCCTCCTGAGGAAAAGAACATGACACAATTCCCTGACTTTCTTAGCAGGCCACAGAAGCCAAGCTCTGCACAGCACTGATCTCCATCTCCCACTCCCAGAGCAGGCTGAGGGCTGCACATGCTGCTGCAGACAACCTGCAGTCTCAGCGTGGGGCAGGAATGTCCTCATGCCCAGCAATGACCCCAGCACTGTGTTGGGGAACTGCCCATCCCAAACCTGCAGCACCAGGATGCAAACCCACAGCAACACACCTGGCCCAGCTCTCCACTGTCACTCCATGAAGGATCCTGCAGGGTGGGAGAGAAAAAGAGAGCTCCTGGCTCCTGAGCAAAGAGCCAAGCACAGCTGACAGAGAGCACTGAGGAGCTGAACACTGAGATGTTGAACACTGAGGTGCTGAACACTGAGGTGCTGAACACTGAGGAGCTGAACACTGAGGTGCTGAACACGGAGATGTTGAACACTGAGGTGCTGAACACTGAGGTGCTGAACACGGAGATGTTGAACACTGAGGTGCTGAACACTGAGGTGCTGAACACTGAGGTGCTGAACACTGAGGTGCTGAACACTGAGGTGCTGAACACTGAGGTGCTGAACACTGAGGAGCTGAACACTGAGGTGTTGAACACTGAGGTGCTGAACACTGAGATGTTGACCACTGAGAAGCTCAAGACTCCAGACTGCAGGAGGTCAGATAAAAACAGTGCAGATGTCAGGATAGGGGGTAAACACCAAGACCAAGGAAAACATGGAGAAATGGTGTTGGGGACAGATCAGAGAAACAGTCCCAGAGCACAGTGGACATTCTCTGTCCTGGTGACCTATATTCCTCCTCCTGAGACCCCATTTCCACTTCCACACCACCATCCCATGGTGCAGAGGTCCAGTTTGCATGACTGTGACATGGAATGATCTGCAGAGCAAAGAGTGGAGGAATAAAAGAGTGGCTCCTCTGCTGCTAAAATCAACAGGGGATAAACATCACAAATGTGGTTGAAACAACCAGAAGCAGAGAGCACACATCGCTGTGAAATAAAGAAAAAAAAAAAAGGAAGAAAGGAAAAGCTCTGGACAATAACAGCATCTGAGATGGCAGGAGCACAGTACAGCATTTCTCCAGGTGTCTGAGTTTCAAAACACTGTCCAGATGCTGCCACAGGGAGCAGAAGGCTGGGAAGGGCCAATTGCAGCAGCTGATGGGACCTGCTGTCCCCACTCAGAGCGTTTGGGGCTCCCACAGCCACGGTGAGAGCCAGCCCGGGCTCACTGCTAATGTTTGCCTTGTTTATTATCTGCACTTGATATTGTTCTACTTTCTTAATTAGAATGGGGTGTGGTACAAATCAGATGCTGTACAGACACCCATTACCACAGTGCTCTTACCTTTATCAACCAAGCTCATCATCTCATTAAAAGATGTCAATTCAGGTTGACAGGATTTGTTTCTAACACACCCTCTCTGCCTGGCATTATTTACATTACCCTTCCTCAGTTTGTTAATTGAGTCCCTTATCAGCTGTCCTGTTCTTTTCCCAGCACAGCCTGTGCTGCCTGTGCCAGGCTGTGCCCTTGGCCTGCCACCATCCCTGGCTGTGCCACTCCTGAGGGGACAGTGGGGGCCACAGAGCTTGTGGTTAAATCCTTTAAAATATCACGGAATCAGAGAATCGTGGGCTCATTCGAGTGGTTTGTGTTCGGAAGAGACTGAAAGCCCACCGTGTTCCACCCCCTGCCATGGACACCTTCACCCAGACCAGGTTTGTGGAAGGTGGCACATCCAATCCAACACTGGATTTATCTTTATTCATTAGCAAAGTAGTTTTTACTGGTCTGATTTCTGCCAGATACTGATTTTGCTTCTGTCCTTTGTTTCCTTTGAGATTATTCTGAGTTCCTGCCCCTCATGTACACCCACTGCTGTTCACTTCCCCCCTTTGCTTTCCACACAAACCTCTGCAGTTTTCCTGCCGGTCAGCGGAAGGTTCCTGGGCTGGGATTTTTTAGGCAGTATCACTTTCTATCCTGATCATACCACAGAGTGAGTGACCTTTGAAGGACTTCAGGATGTTTTTATAAAATGGATTATAACTGTTTTCACAATTTTAATGATTTGTTTACTCTATGAAGCCTGGACTTCATCTTAACAACATCTGTCCCCACGAGCAGGCTGTGATCACTGAGTCTGAGCCACCACTCGGCTCTGGTGGCTATAAATGAGTCTTTAATTAGTAAATGATGCCTGATACAAACTGCCCCTGTATTACTTGGAAATCTCCCTCTCCTCCTTGGAGAAGTTGTGGCAGCACTGGCAGTTCCAGCCCCTCCATCTGAGCCCTTTTGTGCCCAATGGACCTGATGCACCCACAGACTGTGAACTATCAATTTTATCAAACTGACTTCATTTTAGGGGGACGTTTTGTGGCAGTGCCCTGATGGATCCTGCACCTCTCTGGAGCTGTTCTGCTCCCTGATTACTGTAAAATGCTGGCAGGGCCCTGTGACCCCCCTGTGTTTCCTGTGGTCCCCAAGGCACCTCCAGCCCTGCCTGGCTTTGGACTTGCGGGGGGAGAGCAATTGACCTCCCTGTGCACAGATGGATTTGAAGGAGCTGAAGAGTGGGATTTAGGAGTAAAATAAACACTGTATTTATGTTAGAAAAAACCAGGTTTCTGTTAATTGCTAAGATTTTGTACTGGATCACAATTCAGTTAATTTTTGGTTTCCTGCTCCTGTGGAGTTTAACATGTCAAATTGTAAGTAGGAATAACAATACCCTAACTCAGATGCAAATATAATAAAGAAAACATGTTGCCACTGTGATTATCCTTTAGGTCCTATCAGAAATAATAAAGCACTTGACAGGTAACAACAAAGGCCTCTTTTCCCTGCCCCTCCAAAGGATTTGGGCAGTGTCACCTTGGATTTTGGACCTTGTTTCTTGGGTTTAAAGTGTGACGTTACCTTAAAGCTGCCCTTGCTGCAGTAATTGTTGCTGGGGATAAAGGTGAGCAAACTCTGAGGTAGTGAATGGGTAAAAGCAACACAAATCCTTTCATGTCAGTTGATATTATGTTTGAACTGTGATAATAGATCTGATTTCGTATCATTTAGGAGTACAAAAAGGGGGTTTGATGCTTGAATTAACACACAGGATGGTATTAAAGCATTTCAATTAAACTCACAGTCAAATAGGTATCAAGAAAACTCTACTTTTATTTGTGATACTGGGCATGAAATTATCCAAGCATCACATGAAAGGAGTATGAAATCAGCTCAAAGTTTCCTCCATGAATTGGTGTCTCTTCCTTTTCACAGTGTGCAGTTGTTTAACAGTGACATTTAATAATGTATAGGAATAATTGCTGGAGTTTACTGCTCATTACTTCTTTAAAAACCCAGGAAAACAGTAATAGCTCTTTGATTTTTTTTAATATGAAAATAATTTTCACTATAAAGGCTGAAGCAAAACACGTGCTCTTTACTTATAATTTGACAATGTCGTTGCTGTTTCTCTGCTGTATTTAAATTCCTAAAATTATCATTTCAGTTGCAGTCGTGCAGCCTCTAGAAAGAGGACTTACCAGGCTGGTTATTAATTTTTCTATGCAAAGTGTTTCAGGACAATCCCCACTGCAGGAGCTGCAGATCTGCTCACTCAGGCAGTGCCCAAACTGTGCCCCTGCCCCAGCGGCAGGAGAGCTTTGAAGGGTCCCCCCAGGAGCTGAGAGCCCATTCTGAGCCTTCTGGGGGCTCGTTGAGGGTGGGCAGTCCCGTGGTGTAAAGGAGAGCCCTCTGGACTCTGAATCCCAAGGTCCTGAGTTCCAGTCTCTGTGGAGCACTCTGGACTTTGAATCCCAAGGTCCTGAGTTCGAGTCTCCGTGGGGACTGTCCCCTGGCAGTTCAATGTCCCCCTCCCATCCCATCCCATCAGATCTGGGATGCTCAGCAGGGTCAGCCCCATCAGTACCAGGGGCTGGGACAGTCCCAAGGACTTCCCTGGCACTGTCCAAGCTCGCTCGGCCATGGCAGATGGACCTCAGGACTGAAACGGTTGGGCCAGTTCTGTGCACGCTGAGCCTCACCTGAACAATCCACTGTACAGGCTGGAAGGGCACGTGGGGAGAGCCCTGCCCAAATCTGAGTTCCCCAAGCCTGGCCATGCACACATTGTTGGACTGAAGTGACAGAATCTATGAACTCTTAACACCTTGTTGGCAACCATGGATCTGGGGCTGTTAAATCCTGCTGGTTCCTGTGGGCACTGTGGGGGTCCTGGGCACAGCAGGAGGGGCTGAGGGAGCTGGGGGGGCTCAGCCTGGAGCAAAGGAGGCTCAGGGGGCACCTTCTGGCTCTGCAATCCCTGCCAGGAGGGGGAGCCAGGACAGCAGGTCGGGCTGTGCCCCAGGGCACAGGGACAGGAGCAGAGGGCACGGCCTCAGGCTGGGCCAGGGCAGGGGCAGGGGGCACAGAGCAGGAATTTCTGCCTGGAAAGGGTGGGCAGGCCCTGGCAGGGGCTGCCCAGGGAGGGTTGGAGTGCCCAGCCCTGGAGGTGCCCAAGGCAGGACTGGCCATGGCACTCAGAGCTCTGGGCTGGGGGACAAGGTGGGCACGAGTTGGACTTGATGGTCTTGGAGGTCTTTCTGACCTCAATGATTCTGTGATTCCCCTGGGATTGCTTTTCAAGAAATAAAAGTCAGACCCTTCACCAGCTCCATTGCTCTTGGCTGCACACACAGAGCAGAGCTCTGGCTGTGAGAGCAGGTTTATCCTTCAAACATGAATTCACTACAGTGTGGGGAAGAGACTCTCAGCACAAATATTATTCACTTCTAAATTCTTTTAAACTTAAAGTTGTTGAGCAATGAAAGGAGAGAGAAATCTAATCAGAGCAGTACTTGCTCTGTTGTGCCGAGAGAACAGCTCACAATTCACAGGCTCAATCATTTTCCAATCACAATTAACGTCATGTTGGCTAAGGAGTCATCAGTGAGAAATGAAGGGATGGGCACTCTAGGAAAAGGAAATCCAGTGATGGATCAAGTGCTGCTCATTTCCCAAACTCCTGAGCTCAGATTATTGTATAACCAAAATCCTCTTCTTGAAAAATTGAAGAAACCAGACAGACAAGTGCCAGAGCAGCTGTGGCTGCCCCAGCCCTGGGAGTGTCCAAGGCCAGGTTGGAAGGGGATTGGAGCACCCTGGGCTGGTGGGAGGTGTCCCTGCCCATGGCAGGGGGTGGAACGAGATGAGCTTTCAAGTCTCGACCCAAACCACTCTATGGTCCCATAAAACCTTCAGGCTTTCCTTCAGTAGAGGCAGAGCAGAAACTCTCAGTTGGAGAGCAGGAACAGTGAGACTTCAGTCCAGGGCAGTTTTTTTTCCCTTCCCCTTCCCCCTCCCCTTCCCCTCTTCTACAGCTTTCCTGAGCCAGAGGTGGCTGCAGGCAGGGAGCTGTGGCTGAGGGAAGGCAGCTCCGTGCCATTGTGGCCGAGTGTCCAGCTGAGCCCCTCTGGGCCCTCTCTGGGCCCCCTCTGAGCCCCCAGAGAAGTGGCTGCAGCCTCTCTGAGTGTCCAGCTGAGCTCCCTCTGAGCCCCCTCTGAGCCCCCAGAGAAGTGGGTGCAGCCTCTGCCTCACCTGCAGCCCCAGCAGGGCCGAGCTGCTTTGCCAGGACCAAACCCAAGCACTGCAGTTGTAGCACTTGTTCCACCACCCCTGGACACCTAAACAGGACAATGTAAAATTCTACTTCACTGAACTTCAAGAAATAAATACAGAATTTATGGTGCTACTGAGCAGCCCCAGGCACTTGTGTCCTCTGGCCATTCCAGCTGCTCTGTATCCAGAGTTATTTGCCATTGTCGTGGGTGATCCTCCTTACCCTTTTCCTCAGAGCTTAAATCGAGCCAGAGGTACAGTTTGCAGAGAGCAGAGTCAGCTGGTGACTTCAGGGTCTGTGGCTCTGCAGAAGGAAAACATTGGGAGCACCTCCTCTGCAGAAGCTGAAAGATCTAAACTGAAACATGACTCCACCAATGAGGGTGACATTAAAAGGAAGAAAGGTGAGGAGCTGGTTAACAGGAGGCCAACATGAAGTGATGTGGCCATATTTGTCAGCTGCTCTTATAAGCCCATCACTCACAGCTTTCCCATATCAAATCATTTCAAATTGAAATGAAACCCTCCAAGCCCTCCCGTTGTCCCAGCTGGCAGCTCAGCCCTCCCGGGTGGCTCAGGCTGTCACTTCACCAGCAGCTGTCACTTTCTGTAGGTAGAAGGATTTAAGGGATAAGGGAAGAATTATCTCTTGACATCAGTCACAGGTGTTCAAAGGACACAAGTGGTTTATGGCTCCATCAGGGCAGGGAGGGCCAGTTGTGCCCTCACCTGAGCCTTGAGCTGGAGAACCCTGCACCTGTCTTGTGCTCCATCCACCAGAGAGGGACACCTGGGATGGCCAGAAAGGATCTTCAGAATAATGTTAAAAGACAGAATACTGTGAAATTTATCTTTTGTCAGTAGGCTGGGGACTAAAGAGCTGTTTGCTCTTGCTGAATTAGTAACATTCATGGTTGGGGAAGAAGACAAGCTCAGGGAGCAGAAGGCAAAAGAGAGCAGAGGTTGAGCTGCACATCTAACTCTGGAAGAGGCAGGATGGTGTGCCAGGATGTCAGTGTCCCTGCCAGCTCCAGCTGGGCACAGAGGGCTGGGACAGCAGGGCAGAAATGCAACTGGGGCACTGGGAGCCAGGAAATAACAGTACTGATGATGAACCCAAGGAGTACCAGACAAGGTGTTGAAGACACTATTTTTGTTGGCAGAAGCAGGAGGATTCTGGGAGATGCAGGGCCAGACACTGGGCCTTTCCCACCCTCTATTTCCAGTCAGTTGGGCACAGTCAGCTGTGTCTGGAGTAAAACCTGCAGGAGCTGGTGATGCTCCCATCGCTGCTTGTGCAGGTCTCTGCTGCTTCCTCACAAACTGGACCTGCTCTGCTGCCTTTACAGGCACTTATGGGACCATCAGGATCTCAAGGCCTCTGCAGTGCCCTATCCATGGAGATGGCTGGGAACTGACTATGCCTCTTCATTTCTGGCCATGTGAGAGCCCAGCCAGCCATCATTTTGGGAATGTGCACCACTTGTCTGGGGTGTGTTTGAGAGGACTGGTACTATTTTCAAACCAGCTGGGCAGAAAAAGCAGTGATGGGCACAGGAGGAAGGTCAAGCACTACCTGTGCCACTGAAACCTCTGCTCCTCCCCACCCCTCAGCCTAGACGATGTCAGTCCCATTCCTGGCATGGCATGGAGAGTCCTGCAAGGCTCCAGAGCCCACAAACCACTGCCAGGTGTGATCTGTGCTCTGCAGACCGTGATTTGTTTTCCCAAATTAGTGAGGTTCCAAGAACTTACAGTTCAAGCTCCAGAGTGACACAAATGCCTTGATGGAAAGCTGGAGCTGAATCTCCAGGACCATCCTGACCCCAGGGGACAGTTCTGTTGAGCCTGGTGCTGGTGCAGCTCCTTTGGGGGCAATGGGGAGGCGTGGCCTCCCGTGGCTGTTCCTGGTGGCACCATCATCTACCCCAGAGATTTCCAAAACCCCACTTTGTGCATGTGAACACCTTCCTTCTGCAGATAAAACAATCAATGTGCCCCCCTTGGTACTGGGCATAGCAGGATGAACATCAGAATATGGAGAATGAGGGATTGAAGTTGCCAGTTGTGACACTTTGGAGACTCTTGCCTGTCCTGGCATATAACAAGTGACACACATCAGTGCAGAGAAACCCTTTCATGTGCACACACTGTTCCTGAAATGTATTTAACAGGAGCACAACATATATTTAAAAGACTACATTCCCCTTGTGGGGAAAATGAGATTCCGAAAAAAGGAAACAAAAATCATTATCAACATTTCCACTACAAAAAACAATCCTGGAGAAACTGCTGTATTTTCAAACAAAAATGTTGTAAAGCACTTGAGATTATTAAACACTGTTTGCTGTTTCATTTCAAGGAGTCAGTCCCTTCATAAACAAACCCCTGAGAGAATTTTTACAGCCCATATTTGTCAATAACCCTTAGAGACCACCTGAACTGCAAAGCCCCCAGGGCAGTCACTGAGAACAGGGGGCACTGGCAACCCCAGCTTAAAGATGTGAAGCATAACATTTCAAAATAATTCTTTACTACTCAAGCAGCTGCAAGATTCTCAAGATCAAATAAAACAAGGTTGTGTTCCCTGTGTTGTTGGAATTCTTTCCCTCACTGGGAGTATCTCCTGGGATGATCAGGCCCTGTGCTGCCAGATGTGCTCTTTGAGGGCACACAAAACTCTTCTCACCATCCTGGGCTTAGGGAGAGATCCCTTGTTGAACAGCCCAGGGAAAGCTGTTGGGCAGGGGAAGCTCTCCAGGCACAGGGGGAGCCCTCCTGGCACGGGGGAGCCCTCCAGGCACAGGAGAGCCTTCGTGGCACAGGGGAGCCCTCCTGGCACAGGGGAGCTGACCTGTCAGGGCTGGTCTGTGTGCAGCCCCCAAGGACAGCTGGCTGCTGGCAAACACTGGCAGTGGGAGCATCCAGTTGAAAGAATGGCCCTTCCCACCAGGAAGTTCCTTGGAATCACCTGTTTAAACTAAACTTGCAGAGTGCAGTGCAGAAATTTAAGGAAAAGGGGGGGTTGCTTTGGATTGGTGCATGTGGATTGAACGAAGTGCTTTGCTCCCCCTGGATGGCTTCCCCACCCTTGTCAGCTCCAGTCAGTAGATATGAGGGGCTCTTATCCCACCCCTTGGCCTTACTGAGCTCCATCCTCATGGGGTGGGGCCCTCCCTGAGCACCCACACGGGAGCAGAGCCCCTTTGTCCTTTTGTCACAGCCTGACCTGCTGCAGGTGCCTCTGGTGAAGATCCAGAGTTCACTCCTGGCACAGGCAATGCCCTGAAACAGGAAGGACCTTCCTCCAAGCATTTGTTCAAATCCCAAGCACATCCTTTCCCTGCTCTCACTTGATGCCCATTGGGTTCGATTTTTAATGATTAGTAATGATGTAAATGAAATTATTTGGGCATGGCTGTTTTGGCTCCCTAAGTTTTACTCTGAGTCATGCTGATAGTTGGAATCATCCCTGACTTCCAAGCACCATTTTGTTTGGGCTTAACAAAAGGTACTTCCAATGTATCTGTGTAGAATCTGTGGGGTTTATTTCAGTGCATTAATTTTCCATCTTCAAACTGGAATTGAAAGAAACCAAAATTTCTCACATATTTTAAAGTCATTTTGAATTAGTAAAATATTTTGCATTACTGAAATTGAAATGTTGTCATGATGGTAATCTTCAAAAGTCTTAAATTTTGTAAGTGTAAGCACTAATGGCTCCATTTGGACAAGCTCTTTGGAAAGAGAAGATCAAAACCATCCCTTTTAAGCTGTTGAAACAAAATGTGTCGCTTGACTGACATACTTGATTTCAATGTTTTAAAACCAAATTTTTATTGAACTTTATTTGATGTTTTAAAACTAGCCTGTTTTAAATGACAATACAATTTTTCATTGAAAAGTTATTTGTCTTTCAAATGTAACTAACATGGAGAAAATAATCAAGAGAGAGCTTTGAAGTACCCAGATCCTCTGACTCAGCTGTAGTTGGGCACAAACAGGGCCTGGCATCTGGGAGCACTGCAGGAACAGGTGCCACCTGTCCCAGGGACTGGGCTGCTCCTCACAGGTCAAAGCAGTGAGGGAGAATTGCCACCCTAATTCATAGAATCATAGAATCATGGAATGGATTGGGTTGGAAAAGACCTCTGAGGTCAGCAAGTCCAACCCTTGATCCAACCCCACTGTGATCACCAGCCCAGGGCACGGAGGGCCCTGGGCTGGTGATCACAGTGGGGGTGGATCAAGACATGGTGGATTCTCACTCAGTGCAACATCCAGAGAATCACAGAATCATGGAATGGATTGGGTTGGAAAAGCCCTCCGAGATCATCAAGTCCAACCCTTGGGCCAACTCCAGTCCCTTTACCAGATCATGGCACTCAGTGCCACGGCCAAGCTCAGCTGAAAAACCTCCAGGGATGGGGAATCCACCCCCTCTCTGGGCAGCCCATTCCAATCCCTGAGCACTCTCTCTGCAAAGAATTAACTCCTGTCCTTGCCATTGGTACAGAAACTTCAACCTCCTCTTTGGAACGGGCCAGGATTTGCTTTTTCCCTGAGCTGGGAAAGGCAGTGCTGCAGGAGTTGCCCTTGAGTACATGCAAGAGAGAAGAGAATTCCTGTGCGTACTCAAAGTTGGTCTTGTACCATGTTTGAACACTTTTTAGATACGAAATCTCTTAATTAGTCCTGTTTTATAGTAACAAAGTGTTCTGCAAAGGATTCAGTCATCCCTAAAATTATTTGCTAAAATAAATGAGTAGGGAAATGACATTATTTGTTAGAACTCTATCTAAAACAGGGCCTTGACATAAGGAGAACTGAGATACAGGTTTTTACCATAACAGCTCCTGGCATGTACTTCATAGCTGAGTGTGAACAGCAAAATGCTCCCGACAACGTGTGTGTGTGTGTGTGTGTGTGTGTGTGTGTGTGTGTGTGTGCAGGAAACGTTTGTCCTGCTGGCACTTCAAAGGAACCAGCAGTATTTGGGGAAGGCATTCCATGCAGTGTATTTTCCACCTGGGGTGCCTCAGTTTCACTCAGTTTTGCACTCCCACACGGGGTGGGGTGTGTAAGACTAACCTGTGTGTGGCCCAGCCCAACCCTCCTGCATTGCCAGTGTTCAAGTTCAGGTGACAGAAGGTCCAGGTGACTGAGAGAAGGTCCAGGTGACAGAAAGTCCAGGTGACAGAAGGTCCAGGTGACAGGTCTAGTGAAGCTTTTGGAAGTCAAACCCTGACACAGGGCTGGGCAGTTCAACATCCCAACTTGCTGCAGTTCATCTCAGTCACATGTTTGCTCTGAGAGACATTGAGCAATAACCCTGTGGTGCCAGGGCTGAGGGGCCTCATTTAGCACTTCTGTCTGGGCACAATGAAGGAATCACAGAGTTGTTAAGGTTGGAAAAGCCCTCTGGGATCACTGAGTCCAACCATCATCCCAGAGTCACCCTGGTCACCATTAAATCTTGTCCCAGCTGCCACATCCACATCTTTAGAGCCCTTCCTGGGGTGGTGACCCCAGCACTGCCCTGGGCAGCTGTGCCAGTGCCACTCTGTAGGGAGAGGGGCCAGAGCTCCTTTCCATCTGCAGGAGTGGCCAAATGCACCTTTGAGGGCAGATTGTGCCCCGTGTCTGGGTTAATAATGTGAGTCCTTGGGGTCCTGCGCTGCTCTGGGCAGAGCTCTGAAGGAGAGGACGGGGAATAAACCCCGATTTCTGGTGTCTGCTTTGCTGTGCCCCCTGTTTGTGCTGGCACAGACCCTCATTAGTGGCAGGCTGTGACTTAAGCCCAGGCAAACCCACTCTCTGCTTTAGCTACAGAACAATAACAACTTGCAGCAGAGAAAACAAAGGGCCAAAAGCCTCCTGTGCCAGACAGACTTTTTATGAGGTCTGAGACTCAGAGTGGCTCTTCTTAAGAAATGCTGGGTTATTGCAGCAGGCTGGGAGGTGAGATAAGAGTGAAACACCAAACACACCCCCACACAAAGAGTGTGGGAACAACTGGAATGATAAGGTCTTTGTGCTCGTTCCTGCTCAGGTGCTCAAGGTGCAGCCCTGCCTCCTGTTTGCTGCAGAACTGAGGGAAATGGCAGTAATAGCAGTTACAGCTGGGGCTGCTGTGTCTGGACAGAGCTGTCTCCAAGCAAAATAAAAGAAATACATTTCCTCTTTTTGTCAAGGTTATGAGACTTTGCAAACAGAGGATGCAGGTGCTGAAAACACTCCAGTGCCAGCAGCAAGGAGGGGACAGCAGGAGACCTTCCTGAGGCTTTGCCCCCCTGAGGAGCAGGGGGAGAGGAGGGTGCTGGCAGGGACAGGGTTTGCTGCCCAAGAGCAAGCCCACAACATGAAGGATGTGTGTGTGGTGCCTGGGGCCATGGGTTAGTGGTGGGCCAGCAACAGGTGGGCTCAGTGGCCTGAGGGGGCTTTGCCAACCTGAATGACTCTGTGATACTTGGGGAAATCAAGGTAAGGGCACCCTCTCTGCTGGAATGTGCCCTGCCTGTTGTTACTCCAGGTGTACCACAGGAGTCAGTGCCAAGCTCAGAGGTGGTAATTACCCAACAATTACCACACCTCCAGCTTCATTATTGCCTTTTTCCTTATGGTCTGAAGGAAAAGAAGGATAAGAGCAGCCCCTGCCTTGCTGGGATCCACAGCAGCATCACCCCTTGCTTGGGAGCAAGGCCTGTGCTGGGCACTGGAGACCAGTGGCCTGACCCTTGTGGTCCAGCACAGCTCCCCACACAGCACTGGGGTCACGTGGGGGTTTCCAAGCAGCTATTTCTGGTTCTCAGCTGTCTCCTCGGTGCTTGGCCCTTGAGCCAGGAAGAGCTGACCATCTGCCAGGATTGCTGAGTTTATGGTATCAAACATTTCCAGCTGAACTCCCCGTGGCATCCAAGGTGGACTTGCTTCTTCACTGACAATCTGCACAGAGACAGCTGAGGGAATGGGGCTTACAAAATAAAAAATAAGTTTTAAAAAGGAGGAATAAAAATTCTTACAAGTTTTTGAATCAAATATGTAGAGAATAAAAAACAGTCTAAAAATGGCAACCCTGTTAATACTGTTCATCCCTGGGCTATTCAGTGCTATTGCTATAGAAAACAGTTGAAGTTTATTTTTGGGAGGATGGTCAGATCAATATGAGGAGGCACTTTTGTCTTTAGATTCTCTCCTGCTGCATTTCTTGGTCTCTGTTATCTCAAGCTCCCAAGTTTCCATGATATGCCTTTATCTTGTCTTGGCAATTGCATGGAATATTGATAAGTAACCAACTGCAGACAGTTTCCCAGGTGAGTTCTCCTCAGACTGAAAACCCAAATTTGCACAATTTTGGTTGCCATATGGGTTCAATTACCCATTAACTGACGAGGAGGGTGGTTAAATCCAATATTGCGTTAAGGTGTGCAATGTGTGGGTTGAGATTGTTTTCCTGCTGGCATTTGCTTGCAAGCATTTAAATTTCCTGTCAATCACAAGTTATTTTCACTGTGCCATCGAGGCCCAACTGTCACCAAGAAAACATCACAAAAAGCACAAAAATGGCACCTTTTTGATGGTACAACATGATTATCCTGATCTTATATTTTGTTGTGGTTTCTATGGATTATTTTTTTGCCTTTATTTTTTTTCAGAACAAAGTTCTCTCTTTGATGCTTCTCTTTGATAAAGTTACAAAGCTGTGCCAGAGACTTGAAATCTGTCATGGGACTTCTCTCTTCTCAGGAACGAGTTGCAAATGATGTCCCCCACAGTTTTTTAAAAAGCTCCCTGTCTCTCCACCAGCAAATATTCCCCCACGACACTGTGAATCTCTCATTTTTTCATTTCTGCTTTTGTCTGAATCCTCCTGAAATATTAACAGGGTTCCTGAGAGCTGCCCCGAGCCTCAGAGTTTGCTCAGCACTTCACTGTGGCTGCTGATTCCAAGGGGCTCCAGGGAACAGCCTGCCCTGCCTGGGGGGCACTGGCAGCACCAACCCTCGCCTGGCACTGGGTGCTTCCCCAAACAGCCATCTCAGCCTCATCCCACTTTAATTACTGTGGCACTGGAAGGAAATATCAGGGACGTTTCTCTCTTGTGACTCGAGAGATTCAGGAGTTCTACTCCAGATGTTACAGTTGCTCCACAGGGAATGGCAGTCCCTGAGCCTTTACTTGGTGCCTCTTTCCTGCTCATCCTTTTCCAACAGTGTTTTCCCCAGTCCTGAGATCTGCTTGATCTCTTCCCAAGGGGAGAGCTCCCCACAACCAGAGCTCTGCATGGCAAAGCAAAGAGCACACTGTGCCCTGAGCAGAGGTCCCTCTGGGGCCCCCTGGCAGCTCCACACAGGGACCCTCTGCAAAGGGCTCCTTCAAAGCACTTGTTGGAATCATCCTCAGAGAAATGAACACCCAGAACCTTCTCCACTGAACCATCTCTGCCTCCTCTCATGCTGTAACAAAGCTGAAGGCAAAGACTAAGTCTTAAATGTAGTTGGAAAAAAACTGAATTAAATCAAAACAGATTTAAAAATATATTTCTGTTTTATTTGGACATCAGCAGAAGGGAGGGCAATGTGGGCAGAGGTAACAGTAGAACTCAGCCCAGAGCAGGGGAGGCCAAAGGCTGGAGGAGCTCTGGGAGCAATGACACAATTTGGGGAAAAGGAATTAGGTGTGTTTGGCAAAGGAGACCCAAGGCCTCAGTTCTAAAGGCTCCTCACACGTGAGGAGTTCATGCCAAGGCAGCACAGTCAGCTCTGCTCCCCACATCTCTGCAGGTGCCAAGCCACAGGAGCCTGGTGGGCACCACTGTGGATATTCCCATGGTTTGTTTGCCTTTGTATCTGCTTTTGTCCTCATAATGTCACTGAGGATGATGCTCTTCCTCACTTAAAAATCCTTCAGAAAAGAGGAAGAACCTCCTGAAGTGCAATGGAAATTAGAGAGTCCTGGTTTTCACCTGGTATCTGACATGTGAGTGAGCAGGAAAAGCAGCCAACAGGCTGTGCAATGTTCCCCAGAGCACTAAACAGTGAGGCCAAAGCTGAGAGCCCTGTCTGGGATTCTGCTGGGAATAAAAATTGATAGTGAAGTCAGGTATTTCTTAATGCATTTTTGTTTCCATGAACACAGGAGAAAGCAAATAACAAGAGAACATTTATTTGCTTGCAGCTCCAGCCCTCTGTCAGCCAACACTCACCTCGGAGAGCAGGGAGACCTCAGAGGTTTCCATCAGGGCTGCACTTCAGCCTTCATTCATTTTTCTGTCTCATGCTCAGCATGTCTTGCCTTTCCCCAGTTTCCTCACAACACCCCAAATGTATTTCACGTGCTCAGCAATGACTTGGCTTCCACCTGAGCTTGATGTGGGTGGGACCATGTTTTCCAGCCCTGTACTCACAATTTCTGTAAGAAACTGAGAGATGAGAAGGTCTCTTGCATATTAAAGACCAAATATATCATTCCCCAGCAGAGAGGGGGTGATCACCGTGCCAGAATAGTTTACACAGTCCTGAAAACCCCTCCTCTTCTGCTCCCCACTGGACCATGTCACTCACATGTGAAGGATGGTGGGACTGGCACTGCTGAGACCCCAGACCCTCCAAATTTCACATGGGCTCAAGTGCTGCAAAGAGCAGTTTGTGCCAAACATCATTCCTGCAGTGTTGAAACCTGTGCCACAGCTCTCCTGGGCTGCTCTGATGCCCTGACAGGGCTGCCCAGTGCCCTGACCGGGCTGCCCAGTGCCCTGACAGGCCTGCCCAGTGCCTTCAGCCTCAGCAGGGGCAGATGAGGTAACACTTCTGCAGCACACTGCTCTGAAAAGGGAAAAAACTTACTTGGACTTCAATGTTCAGCCCAAATATTGATGGCAAAAGCACCTCCCTACATATCCCAGAAGCCACATCAGCTGCCTAAGGATTTATGCTGCGTGTTTCAATCTTGCTGGCAGGGAAGGATTATTAATGTTGTGGTTTTAACCATCTGCAGGTCCCTCTTCAAGTATAAAAAGTGAACCTTGAAGTTGCCAGATAAAGAGAGCATTTGTCACCTCCAGCACGGGCAGCACTGACCTCCTCCAGCTCTGCAGGTCTCTGGTCTGCCAAAGGGGATCAGAGGGAGCAGCTGCTCCCTGTGCCAGGCTTGGCACAAACCCAGCACCCCCCCAGCTGAACTTCACATCTTCATAGAGAGCCCATTTACAAGAACATGGAGAGACAGGACACAGGGAATGGCTTCCCACTGCCAGAGGGCAGGGATAGGTGGGATATTGGGAAGGAATTCCCAGCTGGGAGGGTGGGCAGGCCCTGGCACAGGTGCCCAGAGAAGCTGTGGCTGCCCCAGCCCTGGCAGTGTCCCAGGCCAGGTTGGACAGGGCTTGGAGCAGCCTGGGCTGGTGGGAGGTGTCCCTGCCCATGGCAGGGGTGGCACTGGAGGGGCTTTAAGGTCCCTTCCATCTGAAGGCAGTCTGGGATTTCCTGGTTACAGGTGGCTGTGGTGCCCCTGTGCTGGTGCCAGGGCCCAGGCAGAGCAGGGCAGTGGGAGCAGCCCAGACAGCATGGTGGTCTCTCCCAGTGCAATTGTATTTTCCCTTATGGCTCCAGGTTTCCCCTGTGATCCCAGCACTTCTCCCTCCACAAGTGATGCTCATGAGTTAACAAGGCTGAACATCTGAAACTCGATTTCTCACTTCTTTGTGACTTCTGTTAAAATTCCTGTGCTCCCTCCCTGCCAACAGGCAGGTGGGAAATCACTGCAGAGGAGGTGGAGAAGTAAAACCTGGAGTTGTAATAATTTAGTTGTAAAGCATCAGCACTCTGATTGTGGGCACCAGAGCCTTCCCTAAAAATAATTTAGATAAACCACCATTTGCAGCTCTGCAAATCCAGGACCTGCCTGGGACACAGGGAGATGAATTCTGTGGTGCTACTAAAGCCAGGTGATTAATAATTAGCTTTAAACAACCTCATCAATTTCCCAGCTGCTGACTGTGCCTTTTGCATTTTATAATTGTGTCTCACTCAATGCATTACAGCTTTTTTTTCAGTTAGTTCTTAAAAATCAGCTTTTGTTAAGCTGCAGCTCAAAAATAATTTTTAAAATCTTGTAACTTGATCAATTTTCCAAATCTGCACAATCAAATCTACTGACAAAACCCAGTCAAAAGCAGCTGCCAGTTCTGTTTGCAGGAGTGGAACTGGGGTGGCATTTGCAGGGCTCGGGAGTGCAGACAATGAAGCAGCAACAATTGTGCCGTCCCACCTGCTCCATTCAGGTATCGATAAGGATGTTATCAGCCTTTGGAGACACTGATTCATTGTGTGGGGGGGAGATATGAAACCCCAAATTCTTGATGGAGGCTCTCACTGTGAATTCCTTCCCTGTTACGTGTATTAAAGGAATTTCAGCCCGTCGGGAACTAATCACATTTCATTTTCTCCTGGTTTTTTTCCTCCTGGTCAACACATCCTGGCACAGCTGAGGTGGACGATAATGAAAGCCTTCTTCATGCTTGGATAAATTCAATCCTCTTGCTTCATCAGAGCAGCAGATTAAACAGTCCCCTGACATATTTAGCCTGATTGTTTAAGGCATCGCTCCGGAGCGGCCACATTACAGATTTCACCTGCAGGCTGGGGGGCCTGGGCTTTGTTTGTCTGCAACATGACACGTGGAATTAGATTGAAATAAGTTTCTTTGAAAAACAAATCCAATTGATGAAGTCATAATACAATCTCCAGACCCTAAGTGGGGAAATAAATGAACATTAATTTGCTGTTTGCAGTAGCAGGCAGCACAAAGAACGCAGGTATTTGGAGCTGTAAATAAGTAATTCAACAATGTAATGTCATACCGAGGAGGTATTTGTTTTATAAACAAACAAATTACAAACAGTTCCACTATGTTTAAAATATTAACTTGCTTTTCCATGGCTTGATTTTCCTACTAAAATGCACAGTCAGCTCCTGTTTGAATGAAGCCTTTCCCCTCCTTTGGCTGGTGAGGAGCCCAGGGCTGGGCAGAGTGGGCACTGGTGCCAGTGTGGGGTGAGGATCCATCCTGGCTCCAGAGCCCAGAGGGCAGGACAGCCCCTCCTGCTCCGGGCACTGAACAGCCCATTCCCCCCCTGAGCTGCTGTGCCACTTGGAGCCACTTCAAGCAGAAAATGTCCAATGTTCAGGCTGAGTTTGGGTCCCTGCTGGACAGGGGTTTAGCTAAATCAGAAAACACCAAAGGAAAACTGCTGGTTTTCTAGTTCAAATCTCTGCATTCAAAGCCAGAATACATTGGGGTAAAACATTGTCAGCAGCACTGGAGACAATCCAGGAGCCTGAAGCCAAAGGTTGGATCAGTGATAAATGCAAATGAAGCCTCTCTGTTGAAGGCCAGGTTGCAACTTGTATGAAATTCAATTAAAGTTAAAATATCTATTTTCCTGGCCTTGTTAATAGAGCTGCTGGTAATGACCCTGCCAATAACTCCCAACTTGCTCTGGGATATATCCAAGGGGGCAGATTTTCCTGTCATTAACAGACCATTTTGTGTTCCACTGTGCCATGGGAATTGCCCTGATACACCTGTGGCTGCAAACAAAAGGCTGCAGTGCTGAAAGGTCTCTTCATACTGTTTTTCCAAAGGCAGACGCCATCTGGGATGGGACCAGGGATCTGGAATCCCTCTGTCCTCTCTCCATCCCTCAGCAGCAGGACCATGCCCCCTCCCCTGGGCACGGGGGGGACTCCCAGGGACAGAGAGCACCAGAGGTTGTCACCAGTGGAACACTTTGAAATGCTGAAAGGGAGAGAAACAAACAGACCTCACCCTCTTCCCTCACCTCCAACAGACCTCACCCCCTTCCCTCACCCCAAACAGACCTCACCGCCTTCCCTCACCCCAAACAGACCTCACCCTCTTCCCTCACCTCAAACAGACCTCACCCCCTTCCCTCACCCCAAACAGACCTCACCCCCTTCCCTCACCTCAAATAGACCTCACCCTCTTCCCTCACCTCCAACAGACCTCACCCCCTTCCCTCACCTCAAACAGACCTCACCCTCTTCCCTCACCTCCAACAGACTTCCCCCTCTTCCCTCACCTCAGCAGTGTTTCAGCAATGCAGCAGTGCAGAGCTGAAAGGCAATTGGAGGTGTACAGATCCCTGGAAAACAACAGGATTTGGGAAGGAGAAGTGTAAACCTCCAGAGCAGCCTGTCCTGTGCTCAAGGATTCTGTTGGGAAGATGGGGAGGGCATGTCCTGTCTCTGAGTGGCTCAAAGTCTACCTAAGTCCATCCATCAGTGCCCACTCTATAAAGTCTAGTTTAAGCTTCCCTGCTGGGGACAAAGGCCCTTCTTTGCTTTGTGAGTTGACCTGGAGTGGGCCCTTTTCCCCTGGAGGAAAACCAAGCCTGGTGCAAAAAACCCCAAAATTCTGCTTCGTGCCCTGGTATTTTCAGGTTCTTTGGGCAGTGCAGAGTTCGGGGTCATTCCAAAAGACATTTCTTGTTGACAGTCTCGAGATCTGATTTGGTGTTTATATAGAAATTTATTCACAGAACCACAGGCTGGTTTGGGCTGGGAAGGACCTCAGAGCCCCTCTGACTCCAGTGCCTGTGCCATGGGCAGGGACACCGTCACTGGCCCAGGTTGCTCCAAGCCCTGTCTAACCTGGCCTTGGACATATTCACAAGGTGTCCCCATTCCCCAGGACAGCAGGTGGGATGTGGGGAGGGCACACCCACCCCCTGCTCTGGGCTGCCTTGTGGCCCTGTCCCCCTGGGCCTCAGCACACACCCCCTGCCAAAACACACAGAAATGGCCAAAAACCCCAGTGTGGCCCCAAACCCGGGCATGGCCCCACACCTGGGCATGGCCCCAAACCCGGGCATGGTCCCACACCTGGGCATGGGCCCACATCTGGGCATGGCCCCAAACTTGGGCATGGCCCTACACCTGGGCATGGCCCCACACCTGGGCATGGCCCCAAATCTGGGCATGGCCCCAAACTTGGACATGGCCCCAAACTTGGGCATGGCCCCACACCTGGGCATGGCCCCACACCTGGGCATGGCCCCAAATCTGGGCATGGCCCCAAACTTGGACATGGCCCCAAACTTGGGCATGGCCCCACACCTGGGCATGGCCCCACACCTGGGCATGGCCCCAAATCTGAGCATGGCCCCAAACTTGGACATGGCCCCAAACTTGGACATGGCCCCACACCTGGGCATGGCCCCACACCTGGGCATGGCCCTACACCTGGGCATGGCCCCACGAGCACCTGCAGTAAGGATTGCCACCAGAGCTGTGCAGGAAGCAGCTCCAGGGAGAGCAGCACAGTGTGTGTCAGCTGAGGGTGGCCCAGACCTTCAGCTGCAAGTTAAAAGGGCTATTAAGTAAAACACTGAGCTGATAAAAAGATATTTATTGTTAGTATGGAGTCTATTACTATGTCATTAGTAATAATAACACCCAGATAATGAATTGAGATTTTCTTCTAATGACTTGGGGTGTGGAATCATTCCTTCTAACTTCGGTTCTTCAGAAGACCACACACCAGGCAATTAATATTGTCACTTGCATACCGAAGATCCTAACCCCACTGTGATTAGAGCAAATGAATAATTTGCCATTCAGATGCACTGAGAATGAAACTAGAATATGACTGAGAACAGAATTCCTGAGTTGCAAGCTGTAATAATTAACATCCAGCAGAGAAGTGGGGAACAGTTCAGAAAGACCTGATCTGAAGTCTCAAGAAGTTGGGAATGCTCTTCTCTCCCTCTCTCCCTCCCTCTCCTCTCTTCTCCTCTCTTCTCCTCTCATTTGGCCTTTGGATCAGCCCTATCCTGTGAAAAAATTCCATACCCTCTTCCTGCATTTTGCAATCAGATCAGTAAAGTCCCTGTGCAGGATGTGCAGCCACCACCCCATCAGTGACTGTTTGGAAGCTCCCAAACCACAAGGAGGGAAGGTCTGCTCAGCAGAATTCCCACAGAAGGGGAGTCAGGGCAGAGGGGGACAGAGCAGAGGGATCAGGGGGGCCCCACCAGGCACTGCCAGCTCAGGTGTCCTGTGCTCCAGGGAAAAACCCACTTGTATCATTTATTGTGGAGGAAATAACTGATAAAATAATTTTGACAGGAAATGAAGGATGAGTCAGTAATGGAATTGTGATTTTGAACTAACAGTGCTTGGTTAACATCAGTCTTGAGTCTGGAAAACAGGATTGAAATGGATCCGGGGGCACCTGGGACAGTAAAGGATGTCCAAGGAATAAATTAAGCTCCTGATAACTCAGCACGTGCCTCACACTCTGCTGTCCCAGAGGGAGGGCAGGAGCTGGTTCTGTGGCACATGATGGGCAGGAGGACACTCAGCTCCTGTATATACACAATTGGGGGTGGAAACTTCTGTGGTTCCTGTTCTCCAGAGGCATTTCAGACTCCCCAGGCCATTCCCCCCAGGCTAGCACTGCCTTGTGGGAGGGCTCCTCACCCAGCCTGGCAGAGCAGGGACTGCATTCCCCGACCAGGAGTTTGCAAAGGGAGCCTGAAGTGTTGGTGATGTCCCATAAACCCCGAACAGCCCACAGAGACTCAGCTCAAGGGGCTTGGCCCAGCTCAGCCCTGTGGGGAGGGCACACAGGGTGCCTCCTGCACCCTCAGGAGAGTTGGGGCATCGGGTGATGGGCCAAGTTCCTCTTCCAGTCATTATTTTATTGCTTTGGGGATTTTAAGGTACCTGCCCATACAGTGTTGGGAAACCCAGAGCCCACGGTGAGTGTATTTCATGTAAAAGCACCTGAACTTCTCCAACGTGGCCTGGAAGTGCCTCTGTCCCCACACTGTCCCACAGCCCAGCAGGCAGGACACTTCTGTCCCATCCCCAGTATTTTACACAAGAGTGGGTGCAGCCATGGGCTGTTTCAGAGCTGGTTTTGCCTTTCTCCAATGTCCTCTCTGGAGCTGTACTAGTTTAAAGCCATGACCAAGAGCCTTTCAGGTCCCATTTGCATGCTCTCCAAGCTGGTGGGAGGTCCCAAGGCTGGAGCCCAACCTTCACCTGCTGCTGCTGCCAGTGCAGGACGCGGCTCAGCCCTGCTCTGCAGGGCAACTGCTGCCCTTCATTCCCCAAATTCCTTGTTGGCACCCACTGCCCCTGGAGGAGCTGGAGCTGTGCCCTCCCCTCAGCTGCAGCTCTGGGCTGGCAGTGACACAGACCCTGCTGCAGCCCCTCAGCTCAGACAGGCTCAGCTCTCTGCAGGCTGCACACACACACGTGTTCTGTCTGTGTTGCACCTCCTCTGAATACATCCCACTATTTCCATTGCCAAACAGTTTTCCCTTGCTTTTCCTTCAGGAAATCCCCTTCTCTACTCTGTCCAACGTCTGGCTCAGCCTTCCCAAGCCCTGCCCTGCTCTCATCACCAGACTCCTCATTGCAGTGTTGGGTCAGCAGGGCTTGAGGTAGCTGAGATGCTTCGGGAGATGTTCTGGTGGGTTTGGTCTTACCATCCACACTGACATTCTGCAGGTACCCAGAGCACACCAGCCAAGGGATGCTGTTGCTGCTGCTCTTCTCTCAGCTGGAAGTGTCCAAGGCCAGGTTGCATGGGGCTTGGAGCAACCTGGTGTAGTGGAAGGTGTCCTGCCCATGGCAGGGGTTGAACTGGGTGGGATTTCAAGGTTCCTTCCAACCCAAACCAGTCTGGGATTTGAATCCATTCTAATCCCACATAGCTGGGACAGCTGCTTTTCCCCACTCTGTAATGCTGTTCCTTTCTCTGAGAATGCAGAAAAGAGCATTTTCATTGCTGGAGAGGATTCCTGTGAGTTAATTCTTCCTGCCTCAGTTGGGAAGAAAATCTTCAACTGCAGCTCATTTCTGTTAATTCTAGGGTTGGACTTTTAAAACCAGCAATTCCTTGTAGCCACCTGCTGGTTCCTGCCAGCCCGGGCACCTCCAGCCAGGGGCCTCAGATCCATATTCATTGTACACTGACTTATCTCTGCCAGGCAAAATAAACAGTTACTGAAGTGTGTCTTTATGGCACCGGGAATGTTTGCAGTGGTGTTTGTACAGTTCCAATCCACCCGACAAGTGCTACAAGTGAGTTTTTTAGTTACCATTCATGCTGTCAAATGTTTTAAAAGGAAAATGAATTTCTGCTGGGTATTGACAAGGGCTAAATCAAGCAAACCAAGAAAGGTGTTAACTGAGCAGCCCTGCCTGCCCAGGCTCTGGCCACCTCCTCCAGCCAAGGAGCCACTCCCAGCTCTGCTGGGACCAGTCCCTGAGTGGTGCCACAGGGTCAGCCGTGCCCAGAGCCTGTGCCAGCCGAGCCCCAGCACCACTGGCTCCCAGCAAAAGAGCTCACCACTGATTGCCTTATTTGCAGCTAAAATTTTACATTTTGCAGCCTTTCAGAATTTTTCTTTTCCTCAGACCAGATTTATTTATTTATTTATTCTCTGGATTGGTTTTTTAATTATTACTATTATCTTTCTTTTGTTTTCACTCTTATGGCTGAAGATGGGAAAAGGGCAAGCTCTAAACTCCTCTGCTCTGTAGGGAAGGGACGTGCCCAGGACAGCACATCACACAGAGATCAGGAAATAGAGAATTATACAGAATTTGCACATTTGCAGTGTTTCTGTGGCATCAGTTGCACAAACACAGTTTGACTGTGAGGAAATCTCAGGCTCTGAGAACCTGCTCTAGTGGAAGGTGTCCCTGCCAGTGGTGGGTGAGTTGGAATGAGATGAGCCTCAAGGTCCTTCCCAACCCAAATCATTCCACGATTCTGTGACTCTGTGACTGAGTACCTGTGGCTGTCAGTGCTGCAGCCCCATTCCCTGGGCTGTCCCAGGCTGCAGGGACAATTCCCTGGGCTGTCCCAGGCTGCAGGGACACAGCCCCATTCCCTGGGCTGTCCCAGGCTGCAGGGACACAGCCCGGACTTTGCAGCAGGGACAGACTCATTGCACACCACACTCCTGTCCCTTCTGGAAATGAATTGTGTTGTGACATTTTCTTTCCTTGCTACAATTTTTGTCCCTGCAAGGCGGTATCTGGGATGGTGTTGTCTCATTTTCACATCGCCATGCCATACTCTGTTGACCTTTTTAATATTCAGTATTTTGAATGGTTGACCATTGCACTCCTCCTCTTCCCATTAAAGGAGTCCAACCTGTTGCAAAGGACTGGGGTGACCAGGCAATTGAAATGAAAAATTCTGAAAAGGTCACCTGAGTGCAGCACTCCATATATTTCACAAACTATAGGAGCTATTGAAATTCGTGTGCCTCCTCTCTGTGACAAAGGCTGTTCCAGCAGCAAAAGTAAAAATAGGTCCAACATCAATCCAGTGTTCTGCTAACGGCAGTGCTGGCAAAATGGTGGGATGGTGTCATTTCTCCCATTGTTATTATGGTTTTGAGCTTCTGCTCCTCTTTGGATACAGAAATGTAGCAAAAAGCTTAATTTCCATTTGCTTCAGACCTGTTTGTGGTGCTGCTCAGGCTCGTGGCATTTCACAGACACATCTCTCGATAAAAAGGCAAAATTCATTCAAATAAGAAACAGACATTTTTTTTTTCTGCTTCTTCAGCAACTTTAGAAACATTTTCAGCCCGGTGTCTGCATCCACATTCTGGTTATCAATGGACATCTGCTGCTCGTTGTCCTCTGCATAAACAGCCCATTAAAGCCAGTTTGGCACACCCAGCTCTGCTGCTGGGTGGGAGAGGAGAGGGAAGGCTGGGAGAGCAACAGCAACAGAGATTCTAGAAATGCTATTTGGAATATCATTTTGAAACTGTACTCGGCACATTTCCCCTTCCCTCCTCCCTTCCCCACGGTCAAACATCTTGTGTTTGGGTCTAATTTTCAGTTGCTTCATTTATCATTTTGTAATGTCATATTTAATGGCATATTAATATTTGATGCACATTAATGGCGTATCAGGGCTATTACTATTCTGATTTCAGGGAATTAAAAGTAAAATATAAAACCATAGACTCATAGAATAGTTAGGATTGGAAGGGACCTTGAAGTCCATCAACATTATCAAAAGACCTTGAAGACCGTCTGGATTACCAAAGCAAAGCTAATTGCCAGTGCACTGCCCCATGTTCTGGGGCTTGGCCTCCCAGCCCCAGAGAGGTTCTGCTCGGTGGCTGAACCAGATCCATCATTTCCCCCAGATCTGCCTGAAAAAGAGCAGGTACCTGACCTTGTGTCCTGAGTAACTGCTGCTGTCTCTGGACATCAGTGAAGCCTTTTTTGAATTACTTTGCAGTGCTCCTACAACAGCCCAGCACCTCTGTCCTAGTCCAGGCTGGGAAAACCTGCAGATTTATCAACTCCTTTGTGCCAGGATCACAAAACTGGCCTAAGCTAAAGAACTATGGGGTTAAAAATCACTGGGGCATGTTAATCAGTGAAAATGCTTTTGTGCTGCAAGAAGCAACACACACTGCCTGCACCTGAGTGAGTCAGAACACAAACCTCCAACACACATTTTTAACCTTTGTTTTCATTTTACTATTTCAGTGCCTTCTGTTTGTCCTTTTAGTCACCCTTTAACACGCTGGGAGAAAATGATTTTTCTCTTCTCCATTCAAACCCATCCATACAGGGTCCCTTTCTTCAGCAGAGATGATCTCAGAAGTTGGTTTTATCCTCAGCTCCCAGGGTTGCAGAGGAGCTTTGCCAGCTGGCACAGGGGCTGAGGGGTCTGCCTGCAGACACTTTGGCTGATCTTGCAGCACAGCATCCGTTCCTGTGCTGATTCCTGACTCTGACTGCACCCTCAGCTCCTGGAATCCACAGCACACGGGCCATCCCCACCGATGGGCAAAGGCAAGGAGCTATTCCCTGGTCAGAATGAGAGGCTGATGGGCACACTGCTGTGTCCCAGCCCAGCCTCCCCCAGGGATTGGTGCTGTGCCCCCAGCCCCTGCCCAGCCTGCCCCAGGATTGGTGCTGTGCCCCAGCCCAGCCTGCCCCAGGACTGATGCTGTGTCCCTGCCCAGCCTGCCCCAGGACTGACGCTGTGCCCCTGCCCAGCCTCCCCCAGGGATTGGTGCTGTGCCCCAGCCCAGCCTACCCCAGGACTGGTGCTGTGCCCCTGCCCCAGGATTGGTGCTGTGCCCCAGCCCAGCCCGCCCCAGGCCTGNCCCAGCCTGCCCCAGGACTGGTGCCCCTGCCCCTGCCCCAGGATTGGTGCTGTGCCCCCAGCCCAGCCCAGCCTGTCCCAGGATTGGTGCTGTGCCCCTGCCCCGGGACTGGTGCTGTGCCCCTGCCCAGCCTGCTCCAGGACTGGTGCTGTGCCCCAGCCCAGCCTGCCCCAGGACTGGTGCTGTGCCCCAGCCCAGCCTGCCCCAGGACTGGTGCTGTGCCCCTGCCCCGGGCTGGGTGGCCCCAGCACACTGGGATGCTCAGCAGCAGTTCCTGCTGCAGGCAGAAGACACAGCAGCTTGAAACAGTTAATTCCTTTTCCATAATCATAGTTCCCATCACACCAGCCTAATTAGCATAAGGAAACGGAGGAGAAATCAAAATGCGTAGAAGAATTTTCGAAGAACCAGCTTTTCTCTTCCCTCAGGAATTGAGGAACAATAAAAGATCCCCCAGCAGCAGCTCTGCTCTCACCCTGCACGGTTCCCACGTGCCAACAGCGCTCGCAGGAGTTGCTGAGACACTTCATCTCCCTCCTTGGCATGGGCAAATTTCTTAATAGGATGTGAGCTCGAGTCCCAGCAACAAACACACTAACCATTTTTTTCTTTGACACCCTTTCTAATTATATTTTTAAATCTTCTTTGGATCCATTACATTCTGTAATCCTGACAATTTGCATCATTTACTGCCATGCCTTCCCTTTGGAGGCACCTCTCCCTCACACACACCACTGTCAAAGGTACAGAAGGCAGAAACACTCTGCTCATCTCTCCAAAATGGCTTCCAAGACCTTTCCTAGTCCATTTGATTTTTCTTGCACTCAGTGGGTAGTGATCAGGAAGGAACATCAATAAAATGCCGTTGTACAAAAGCATCTCCAAGCAGCTGTAATTATTTACCACCTCGGCCTCGCTGTACTCACCCCCCACCCCATTATGGGACGTCACCTCTGCTTGGATGTACATCCTGGATAAAGGAAGGGCAGCAAATCAGGACCTGGGAAGGGCATGGGCTGTGCCCCTCATGGCACAGGGCACTCAATAAAGACCACTCAGTCCTTTGGAGCTCCATAACCCACCGCTCTGGGTTTGCTCCCTGGGAGGTGGTCACATCTGGGCTTCCTTCGTGTCAGGCACTGCTGCCATTCAGCTGTGGCAATTAATGCCTGCAAACAGCTGGATTAATTCAGTGTTGATGGTTACTACCAGCCCTGACTGCTTAAGGTTAAACAGAAATTAAACACCTTAATAGATAGCAAAGAAAAAATTAAAATGCTATTGACAACCTGCAAGTTCCCCAATGCCAAACACAAACTATGGGCACGACCTCTTTCTCTTTTCATTAATTGAGTGCTGAGCTTAAAGCACAGTCCTGGTGAACATTTCTGAAGCCTCCCCAGCACCAACACTGAGTGGCTGAGCAGGGTAAGAGCTGGAAAAGCGAATGGCCACTGCACCTCTCAGGGTCATCGTGTGGTTCATTCAACCCCAGGTTTGGTGTTTATTTGTACTGAGGTCACGGTTTGTACATTTATTGATGTACCTGCTCAGCTGCTGGAGTGTGGCAGCCAAGTACAAAGGAGATGGAAGATTTACATATTTACTGTTCTCTCTGGAGGTTGGAGATGGAGAAGAAAACACTTCATTTCACTCTTGTGGTTCATCCCCATCATTTCCATCCAAAAATCACCATGTATTTCTGGATGATCCTTAGACAAAGGCTGGATTTTTACTCTGTGCAAGAGAGAACATCACCTTGGTCTGCAGCACTGGCCAAGCCTCTGGATTTTGAGGAAAAGCTTTCAAGCAGATGGAAATTCTCATTTCCCTCCAATAAATTCCTAGGACAAGGGTTTTGTAGAAGCAAGGAGTTAGATGAACTTCAAATTGTCTCAAAAAGTCATTAAAAACAATACATCCTTGTGCTTGTTTTCACTTGCTGATTGATTTCTGCCTTTTAAGGTGACAAATCTTGACATTTTTAAGAGAATGCTCATAACAGTTAAGATGATGAATCACAGCATCACTGAAGCTGAGTTTTATAGTTGTAAAATACCCGTACAAGGGCAACACTCACCTATAACCATTGAAAGAATATTTAGAATCGCAGAGTGGTTTGGGTTGGAAGGGACCTTAAAGCTCACCTTGTTCCACCCCCTTCCAGGCAGGTCCACCTACCCCAGGTGGCTGAAGGCCTGTCCCAGCTGGCCTTGGACATTCCAGGAACAGGGATGGATGGATGGATGGATGGACGGACGGACGGATGGATGGATGGATGGATGGATGGATGGAGGGAGGGATGGATGGATGGATGGATGGATGGATGGATGGATGGATGGATGGATAGATGGATGGATGAACAGACGGACAGATGGATGGATGGATGGATGGATGGATGGATGGA